>JAQQSK010003827.1:0-97827 GCA_028658325.1 Potorous gilbertii
TCTCTCTTACCTCCCCCATATCTCTTATTCCTTTCCCCTCCCATCTCCCTATTAGGTAAGATAGACATTTGTACCTAACTGAGTTTATAGATATAGTCTTCCCTCTTTGAACCAGTTCTAGAGAGTGAGTTTTGAGCTTTACCCATCATTCTCCTCTTCCCCCTTTACTATAAAAGCTCTTTCTTGTGTACCTACTTAATGGGAAAAAATTTGCCTGATTCTATCTCTTCTTTCCCTATTCTCTCTTGCTTTGCTCTTTTTCACCCCTACATTCTTCTTTTTCTGGAGACCATCACAATATGTCTCACACATGCCCTCTGTCTATGCAGACTCCTTCTAATTGTTCCTATTATGATAAAGTTCTTAAGAGTTACATGTATCATCTTCTCATATAGGAATGTAAATAGGTTAACTCCATTGAGTCCCTTATCACTTGTGTTTTATGTTTACTTTCTTATGCTTAAGTCTTCCTAGCTCCTTTGTCTTTTGGAATTTCATATTCCAAACTCTCCATTCCTTTAATGTGGAGACTGCCAAATCTTGTGTTGTTCTAACTATGGCTCCATGATATTTGAAATGCTTCTTTCTCACTGCTTTCAATATTTTCCCTTTGTCCTGTGAGCTCTAGATTTTGTCTATATTATTCCTGGAAGTTTTTATTTGGGGAGGATTATTTCTATTTCTATTTTACTCCCTGGTTCTAAGATATCAAAGTTTTCCTTTATAATTATCTCAAATACAACATCTAGTCTCTTTTTGATGATAATTTTCTGGTTGCCCAATAATTCTTAAATTATCTATCCTCTATCTATTTTCCTGGTCAGTTGTTTTTCTGATGGGATATTTAACATGTTCTATTATTGTTTCATTTTTTTACTTTGCTTTATTGTTCCTTGAAGAATCATGGAGTCATTAGCAGAGTTCCCACTGCTCAATTCTAATTTTTAATGAATTATTTTCTTCAGTGAGGTTTTGAACCTCTTTTTCTGTTTGGTCAATTCTGCTTTTTAAGGAGTGCTTTCCTTCGGTGAATTTTTGTGCCTCTTTTTCTATAAAATCAATTCTGTTTTTCAAAGTGTTATTTTTTTGATGTTTTCTCCCTTTTTACCAAGCAGTTAATTTTCTTTTCACAACTTTCTTATATCACTCTCATTTCTTTATCTAATTTTTCTTCTCCCACTCATCTCTTTCTTTAGCTTTTCTAGGAAATCTTGCTGGGTTTGATCCAATCAGCATTTTTCTTTGAGATTTCACTTGTAACTGGTTTCACATTGTTGTTTTCTTATAAGTTTATGTCTTGGTCTTCCCTGCCATTGTAGTAGCTTTTTAAGGTCAAGTTGTTGTTGTTTGCTCATTTTCCTGGCTGATTTCTTCACTTTGAACTTTATGTTAAAGGCAAACTCTGCTCACGTAGGACTGGGGAGGCATTTTCTCAAATTTTAGGCTTTTTCATGCTGCTGTTTTCAGAGCTAGTTCTGGAGCAAGTTTTCAGTGCTTCCAAAGTTCTGATTTGGGGAAATGTGTAGTCATTGCTCTCCTGGTCCATGCTCTGCTACTTATTCAGAGTCTTTGCTTCCCTGAAGCTGCAAATACTAGTGCTCCTCTTGGCCCTGGAATGTGACTTGGCTCCCTTTTTCCCTTGTGACTGATCATAAACACTCTTCTCCATGCTATAACTGCAACCCAGAACTTCTTATGGGCAATAGAGTTGTCAATCTGTTTCCTTTATAATCTCTTTCTGATCAGTTGTCCAATCCCCACCCCTTACCATCTCTGGACTCAGAGCTCTGAAAGTTGCTATTTCTGTTGCAGTTTCCTTCAAGCCCAACACTAGTGCTCCTGCTGTACTCCAGGTCTGCACTCACCCTGATGTTGTAGATCACACCTGAATACCTCCTAGGTTGTCAGGCTGGAAAGACATTTCCCTCTGAGGTGTTGTTGGTTCCACTCCTCCAAAATTTGATTCTTGACAATATATTAAAATTGTTTGGAGGGAAATTTTGGAGAATTCATCTGGTTCCTGGCATATACTTTACCATCTTGGATCCCTCCTCTGTTCTATCAGTACCACTTCTTAAGAAAATGATTTTCACATATTTAGTATTGCTAATATGAAGCAGCATAGGTAGTTTCTTACTACAAAGAGATTATGTTACAAAAGTTCATTTGTAAGCCTGCAGCTCAGAAAGCATTTTCTTAATAGAAACAACATTTCTAATATATTGATCTAACACTATTTCTAGCATAGTGGTATAAACATAGTAGGAGCTAAAAAAAACTTGTTAAATAAAAGGATGGATGAATGAGACTTATATGGATGTATAGGCTCCTTAATAATGGAAATATAAAACAAAGATGAAGGCAAGTACATGTAACTGAAGATAAATATATAAAAAGAATGGCATCTTCCTGAGAGAGTGTCTAGAATACATTTATTGCTTCTAATATTTGTGATAAAAGTTAATGTCAATAAAAAAAACATGCTTAGCTATGCTGGGAGCCAAAGAAAGTACTGAGAAGGATGAAGATTACTGCTGGGGCAGCACATGACAATCAGTATAGTCATATAGTGGGACTATCCCTTCCTTTCTTCTTCATGTGATCATTCTATTAATGTAGCCCTAGTTAACAGAATTTGTTTTCCCATAACTATATCACAGTCCTGATTCATACATAGAATTAAAATAGGATAAATGACAGAAAGTACTATTACTTAATTATTTTGCTTCTTTTCTCTCTACAAATGAGAAATAGAGGTTCACTGGAAAATTAACTAAATTTAGAGTGTGAGGAATTAGATTGAAATCTGAATTCTACCACTCTACCTGGATGACTTTTAGGAAATTATTTATCATTTATGGCCCTCAATTTTCTCACATGTAAAATGGTAAGATTAAACCATATTACATCTAATGTCCACTCCAGTACAAAATCTTGTGATTTTTTTGAACTAGGATATTACCTTTAGAAAAAGATAGAAGAAACCCGTAGAGACAGATGAATGACACAAAAATGGTTAACAGAAACTGAGGAGATGGTAAAGGGCAGTTAATAACTGCCCTCATTAACTTGGTCCTGAAACTCAAATGAAACACAGTCTTAATTATTTGTAGAGTGAGGAAAATGTGTAGGTGTGATTCTGGGGGCACCATCAGTTATCTTTCAAAAGTCTTGAAGAACAGAAGAGATGCTACAGTTTCAGAGACAGGAAGATATTGTCCAAATATTTCAAAAGGTGAAGGAGGTAAATTCCTTTTATTATGGGTCAGTGAATTTGGCAAAAATCCTGAATAACATTATCAAAGGCAATATAGAACATCACGAAAAATGTTGGACTTGGAGACAGGAAGAGTAGAGTTCAAATCTCATCTGTTTTTGACCATAGCCAAACCACGTAACCTCTCTAAACTTGAGTTTCTTCACACACAAACACACACACACACACACACACACACACACACACACACACCACCACCACCACCACCACCACCACCACCACCATGACCACCACCACACCACACCTACACTAAAAGATAAAAATTCTTAGCCTCAAAAGTCCTCAAGACTTTTGCTTATCATTACTAAGATACTTTCCTTGCTTAGAGTCAGAGGCTAAGAAAGGAGAGAAAACAAGGCTCTCACCAATATAGATTATGCTGAGGACAGATATTAGGAGTTCTTTTTTAAAAGGGGTAAATATATTTCTTATATATCATCCAGAAGATGGTCTGATATTTATCCAGATGACTTTTGAGGGAACCAGTATGACTGTTCATTTCCAAAACGGGTAGAGAGAAGAGCACAGGTCTAAGGCCCTGGATGCTATTTAATATTGAACAGTATCTCTGGGGACTAGCTGGCCTGCTTTGAGAGAGTTATTTGACCCTACTGGTGGGAATTTGCAGCAATACTGAAGTTATATGCACTGGCTGCTTTGAGTCTCACTATGGAGAACTAGAAAAGAAGGGGCTGGTTCCAGGACTTAAGCCTAGCTCCCTGTGGACAGCCCTAGGAGTTCATATCCAAACCACACTCTTTTGTCACTACCTTCTCAATAGACTAGGGCAGTCAGTAGCTGTCCCTAGTGCTGAAAGGGAAACACTGGTAGATTGCTCAGCAGCATTTTGGTCATATGACTCTTACCCTGCTGGGCTGCTCTATTAGCTCCAAATCAAGATATTCAGATGATACAGTGATAGACCCAGGCATCAAGCTCTCCTCATCCCCCAAGTGAGTGTGGCAGATTGTGCCTGTATTGGCTACCAACTCTCCTGTCACTCTCACAAGCCTAATGGTAGCAAGACCAGCTTCTCTCTGAATTCACAAAGTCCTTTTTATCCTCTGGCTCAAGTCCCATGGTTGTCAGCACCTGTCTGTTTGAGCCTGGGGCTCAGCTGTGACCAACATGTTCTCTCTCATTAGCAGAGTCCCCCTGCTGGTGGGTGGATATGAAGCAGGCAAATAGCCCAGAAGCTCCTGCTTCATTCTAACCTTAAGAGGCTCCAAGTCTCCAGTCTCATTGCTTTAAAACTGTTTTTGCCTCATTGCAAGAACGCTCATAGACAGTCATATCTCACCTCTATCTACCACCTATATCATTTTCAACAGTGTTTTGGTAGGTGCACTGAATACTCCATCTGAGAATCATCCATGTCCTTATAAATTATACATAGACATATGCCTAGTCATAGCATCATAGATTAGAGATAGAAGGGACCTCAAAAGGCATCAATAACAACAACATCCTCGATTGTACAAATAAGGAAAGTAGGGCCTGGAAAGGCTAAATTGTAATCTCTGCACTTTGAGGAGTCCTCTACCCATAATGACCAGCAGCAGAAAGGTTATAGGTGGTAAGTGAGGAACATGTCTCTTTCTGCCTGTTCAGTAAAATACAGAATACTAGATCTATATGAAACCATTTACATTTTACTAAATGATGAAAACGAGCTCCCAACTAATTTAAGGAACCCACATGGGACAGTTGAATGAATACTCAGTTCTTTGGTGTCAGAGAACTTGCCTTTCAGACATAGCCCTTATGAGCTGTATGACCCTGGTTAAGTCATTTAGCCTTTCTTGGCTTTAGCTTTCTCATCTATTAAATGAGACTTTTAGGCCTGATGATCTCTGGAGTCCCTTCAGATTCTAAATCTATGATACTGTGATCTAGGTATTAAAAGGTCTGAAACACTTACATCATTAGTCTTGAACACATGTAACTACTTGTTCCCTGTTCAAAGCATAAACAAAAAATGGATTAAATTAATTCCTATTTTTTGTCCTATCCCCTCTCACACACATATATAAGCTGCCCTTGTTCATTTGTAATCTGATTTCACCTGTGTAAAAATGTTATGAGATAAGAATATACCATGATCTGGTCAAGTAGGTACCTACTAGAGAGGTGAAATGTCTAAAAAATGAGTAGTTATATAACTACTTTACACATGGCACAGATACATGTGTGTGTGTGTATGTATACATAGACACATTCATGTCAAACTGAGGGATACAGGCCATAAGCACTATAAGAATTTGTCCCTCCTGCTCCCTGCTTTATTTTTCAAAATTCAGGCTATATAGCAGTGAAAAGGCCATGTGGAAAATATGGAACTTCAGCTAAACCTGGCGATATAGACTTAGATTCCTATTATCTTCTTCTTGACATGTATCATATTTTTTCTGTGTCCCCAAAATTTAGGGAGAGAAAATTTATTTTCATATGAATTTGAGATGCAGTATGGTATATAGTAGAGAACTGGTCTCAAAACCAGAATGACCTGGGTCCAAGTCTCACCTCTGACGTGTTCACACAGGTTGTTTGGGACAAGTCACTCAGTATTCCAGGTAAATCTCTAAGACTAGATATTGTAGTGAATACATAAATTAGTTTAGGTAATTAGGTTTTCATTTTTATTATATTGGCCCTGCCTGCCCATGAACAATTAATATTTCTTCAATTATTTAAATCTGATTTTATTTGTATAAAAATGTTTTTTATATATTATTTTGTTCATATAGTTCTGGTACCAACCTGTATTGTCAGGAGTTTTCTCACCTCTATGTTGCCTGCACCAATAGAATCACAGGTCAAATGTCTACTCCTATGAGCTAAACAAATACCATCTTTGCAGTTAGTTAGTTATATGATCTTGGCAAAATTAATCCTTCTCTCTAGGCTTCAGTTTCTTTATCTGTAACATGATGGGGATGAGATGGATGGTTTCCAAGATTTCTTCAAATTCAAATATTCTTGCTTTCTATAATCCTATAATTAAATTAAATTAAATTAAACAATCACTTATTAATTTTATTATATGCAAAACCTCACAAGGTTTTGAGGAAATAAAGATAAAAGCAAGGCAAGACTTGCCTTCAAGAAGCTTATATTCCAGAAACTTGTTGCTCAAAATGACAGCAACATGATTCATTGTAAAGTCAAATAGAAGTTTAGAATTGTCTGATGCTTGCGATAACCTGGACTGGACCTTAAAGATTATTTGGAATCAAGATCTGTCCTCGACCCTATATCACCCACCATAGTCATGACAGGGCAGAGATTTTAGCCTCCCAGCTATACTAGGGGAGATTACTTGCACTTAGGATAGGAGAACCACTGAAGCATAACCTACTTTTTATGCTTCCATTCTACTGAATTTGGCTAAATAATGGAAATGCCTGTCAAGATCTTGAGAGATTTAGTTAGACTATCCATGGGAACAGCCTATTCTGTCTTACCTGTGATTTTGTTTCCACTTGCATTTCCTTCTAGGATTCCCGTCTCCTGGGGATTATTCCAAAGCTATCTATTGTCCTTTATTTTTTTTTATTCTAATATGTCTAGATATAGTACCAGAATAATTCCCTAGAGGCCTGATTTCTTATCAGGCAACATAAGTGAGCAAGTTACTTTTTGGTACAAAGCAGTAGTTCACATAGTTGGTTCAACTTGGTCCTGTTAGGTACCAATGAATCCTGAAACATAAAAAGCCAGGGACGGGAAAATGGGAATGCTCTTCTATCAGAGCTTTGGGGGAAGAGCAAGAACATCAGTGCTACTAGTTAGAGGTTGAAGCTTGAACTGAAGAGTAGGAGCACAAAAAATCAGAATTTGGAGCAGGGAAAAATCTTAGAGATCATCTTCTCCAGTAATTCCCCAAGTATAATCTTTAGACCCTCAGGCATCCCAGAGACTTTTTCAGGGAGTCTGTAGGTTGAAAACTATTTTGATAATGATACTAAGGTGCTATTTGCCTATTAAAATGCTCCTCTCTTATCCAACTACATATTTCCAACTACTCCCCCTTCCTCCCTTTTCCCAACTCCATGAATTTTCTTCATATACTTCAACCAAAAGAGATTTCAATAGGCTTAATATAGGAGTAGATAGGAGAACCCTAGCTGTCTTCTAGTAAGCCAGACGCTACAGAGATTTGAAATATGTGTGTGTGTGTGTGTGTGTAAAACAATGCCATTTTTCTTATTAAATTATTTTGGAAAAAAATATATTTTCATGAAAATTACATTTTTATCAATCGTCATGGGTTTGTTATTGTTATTTTTAATGAATCAATAAATATTTTAAAATTTATCAGTGTAAATTTCTAATATGATAAATATTGATAGATATAACCTACCTAAACAAAAAGCTCTTTGGGACTCTCAATACTTTATTTTGTTTTTGGAGGGAGAAAGGCAAGGTGATTGGTGTTAAGTGACTTGCCCAAGATCACACAGGTAGTAAATGTCAAGTGGCTGAGTCCTGATTTGAACTCAGGTTCTCCTGACTCCAGGGCTGGTGCTCTAATCACTATACCACCCAGCTGCCCTGATCCTCAAAAAAACAATGTAGAGACCAACTACTTTGAGAAAAGCATCCAACAGAGCTAGAATCCAAAGAAAATCAGTGACATAACAGGTCCATACAGAGCAGAAGCAGGATTCAAATTCAAGTCTTCAGAGCACAGATTCAGGACTCTTTCCACTGTTGGCACCAATTCCTGCTGGAGAAATAAATGGTTGGTTTTTTTTAACTTTAATATTTTCCTAGCATATTTTTTTTTCCTTCTCTCTATGAAATCTGCAGTATGCAGCCTTTCTTCCCATGGGGAAGATTAACAAGAGCAGGAAAGAGACTGTTAGCTGTGCAGTTTTTCTCTATTTTGACTAAAAACAAGATAAAAGGGAATAGGCTTAAATCACAGCAGAAGAGATTTAGGTCATACATTAAAACACATTTTGATCCTCCAGTCATCCTAGAATATAGTAACAAGCAAGTATCATGGATCTTGAGATGACATTTGAGATCATCCAATCTAACTCCATCATTCTATAATTTAGGAAACGGAGATCCAGAGTAGTCAAATGGCTTTCCCAAGATCACACAGGCAGTCAGTTGAAGAGTCAGGATTTGAACCCAAGTCCTCTGACTATAAATATAGAATTCTTTTTGCATTGTTTTCCTCTGGAAATTTTCAAGAACAGATCAGACACATGTGGTTATGTGAATGTTTAAATTGAGTATAGCACAGCCTAGAGGCAAGGGAATGGATTAGCAGATCACCAAGGAGTCCTGAGATCTTCCTTGCAGTTGAGCTGTCTAATGAAACCTTCAAGGATGAAGTCATCCCAACCAAAACAGATCAGGACCTCTTGCCCTCTCTGATACCTTTCCTGCTCTTGGATTTTTTCCAATGGTAGCAGCAGGCACCAGAGGCTAATTGCTCCAAAATAGCTAGTCTCCATTTCAGGGTGCTGCTTTCTTTTGCCTTAGTAGCTGGCAAATGAATCCTCCCAGGGGTTATAATAACCCTGTCCTGGCTGCATTCCCTGGAATCTTGGCCTCTTTCCCGGGCACCTATCCCAAAAGGGCTGAAAATCTCTTAGTATTTATCCCCTTGAAGATTCCCCCTGCCTTCTTGGCTCCAAGCCACTTTCCACACAGACAGCAGCTTCCACTATTCCTCCATGGAGTAGATTATGCCGGAGGCTCTACCCCCGCCTCTCCCCAATTGCTTTCCTGGTCCCTGTTCTTCATTCACACGGAAGGCAGCTTCTCTCTTTTTACTGAGAGCTGCCAATCCAGGATTCACTCTTCTATTGCCTCCTGTCTATTCTCTCTGTGGATGTTTTTATTCCTTTCCAATAAAATTATTTCATTTCTAGAATGGCTTTCCCACCAAACAGTCTAAGACACTGAAAAAAGAAACAAGAGGAAGCCTTCTACTGAATGGAAATCTAACAGCCACTAAGACAATGAATATCCAGAGATTGATTTCCCCAAGCGCTTACAACCTATTTGTCCACTCTGAAAAAGAATGTAAGTTCCCTGAAGCAAGGTTATTATAACAACCTCTTTTTTTCTACCCTGAACCTAAGTACTGGGTGCATTTTAGTGTAGAAAGAATAATATTTAGTGATGCTGTTGATAATCTTACATGTGTAACTTACCACAGAAATCTTTAAAGAAGAGGATTGCAGTAGATTTAGTTACTTACTATATAAGTGAATGCAGGTTATGGGCTATTAGATAGTAACGTTAATAAGGTTAAGGTTCCAGTATCAATCTCCATTTGGACAAGTTATTTTCATTTTATTCTACATTGCCTTGCATATAGTAGGCACTTCAATCCTATGGCCAGGACCACATTCCTTCCTCTAAACAAAAAGCATAGAATGTGCTACTAAGAAGAAATAACAGGACAAATGTATCAATGTTTCTGGTGAAGGAACCCAAAAAGCATGCCTTCCTGGAAGCACCCTATATATGAAATAAAGAATATTTTATTTAAATAAGTCCTTCCGAACACTCTACACAGCTCAGAAAGAAATTCATGCTTCCCTCTACATGCTCTCACTCTAAGCATAAGCACAAAGGAAAAATCTGATGCAGGCACATATTTACAAACCAAGAAAAAAGGTTAATGTAATAATCCTTTCCTTTTTCCATGAGTTCCCTGGGTTTTCTACTGTAATGCAGGCCAGCTGCCTCGCTGATAACAATATTGCTTTGAAATGCCCTTTGCCAAGGCACTGTTGGCACGCCATGGCAATTCAAATACAATCATAACAAATAAACAACAGTAATTAAAGTATCACATAACAGATCACATAAAACCTTTGGCCTGAAAGCCACATAAGTGGCATTGTTACAAGTGGGGAGAAGGAGAAGGAACAGCATGAAAGTATGGAGAACTGAACTGTTTTTCTAAGTAGAAATTATGGCTTGTGACTCCCTACATTAATTCATTGCTGCTCTCCTCCAGGGTCAGACTGCTTTCCCTATGTGTTAGATTGCTGAGGAAAGTACAGGTGGGAGTCTTAAGATGGAGATGGAAAAATGGTGAACAGTGGTGTTTGCTATCTGGTCAGGAATAGCTTGGTTGCTTTACAGACTGAGCAAGGGTTCAACAGTCACCCTCATTCTGAGTCAGCAATCTCTCTACTGAAGACAAACGCCCACGATGTCAGAGTGAGAGGCAGTTTCCAAAGAAGCTCCCTCCTTAACTCTTCTTGCACTTTTCAGGCAGAATGAGTGGAAGGAAGAAGGGTGGGATGTCTCACAAGTCATAGAAGAGATGTTTCATTGTCCTGGTCACAGGAAATCAAGAGTTCCACAGTTAATAGCTGACTGCCTTTCTCCCAGTTCCCTGCCTCAGAAGGAGAAAAAAACCCACTATCACCCAGAACCATTGTTCTACCTTTGGTTTGTGAGATGATAGAGTCAGTAATAGGGGGATTCCTCTCTAATGGATGCCAGCAAGTAGTAATCAGTTTGGGAGTGATCTGAAGAGTCTGAGTTTGGTCTATGCTTAGCAGGGGGTAGACATTACTAGTTGAATCGGCAAAGCTCTTGGCTAGGCTCAATGTGTTTTCCAGAAACAAGAGTTCAGGAAGGAACTCAAGAATTCATGAAACGAGAAATTTAGCTATCCTAATTCCTGCAAAGTCATTTGGATTTGTGGAATGGGAAAGGTCAGCTACAAGTTATTTTTATGTTCTTGCTACCAGAGTGAACTATTCCTCATTTTATGGACCACAGATTATGAAAAAGAAGACTTAAAAAAAATAAGCTAAAGATACTGGTTGTAAGATAGGGAAGGTGTGGGAAATGTGTAGGGAACAGAAGGCTCACAGTCCTGTTAGGCTGTTAATAACTCTAGAGGTGTTGTCAGTGAAACTACAATAGATGAATATGAAGCTGGAACAGACCCTACCACATGGGACTTTCTCAGCTCATCTGCTTTTGATATAGGAGAGATCTCGTCTGCAAATGGTAGTAAGTTGTCCTGAGACTCTGTGTACCTGTATAGAAAGGAGCCCTTCTGTTCTTAGTCCTAAGCAGTGAGATGAACCCCCAAAATATAGATTGCTTCTAGACCTAAGAACACTCTGGCTCCTTGGTTTTCTTCTATTTACTCCTCTGTCTTCAATGCTGACTTCACAAATTGGTAGGGAGGGTGTTGACTGCAAAGTACTTAGCACTTTTTATAAGGAAAAGGTGTTCCATAAACCTAAAGTGTCGTTATTGAGAACTGTTTATTAGAAGCAACAGTATTTTGGTTGCTAAAGTAATTCTTTGAGGAAACAGGAAAAAGATATATTTTGTTCCCTGAACCACAGGTCTAACATTTCTTAATATCATTATGGAAGCCCACATTTCCACAAAAGGAAATGGAGCCCTGATTGGTTGCCTACTGAAATTGATCAATACAGTCACGGTATAACAAACATACCTTTCTACTCTCCTCGTCTGCTGATCCCCATCTCTTTTTTTTTCTCTTGAATAGTTAGAAAAAAAAATGACTCAGCTCTCACATCTAAATAAGTATGTGCCTCAGCATAACTTTTCTTTCACTATACCAGAAGATAAATGCTGGGCACTCCACGTGCTCCCCTTTTCAGACTCGTCATTTTCCTTCTTCTTTCAGGAGGCTTTTCCCATAGTCACACTCTCCCTTCGACTCTAGCCCCCTCCACCAGGCACCTCTCTGCCTGTCTGTCCACTTTCTTGTTCCACATAGTTTGTGCAGTTCAAGGAGAAATAAGGAGAGTCCGCATGCAGAGATAAAAAGCCAGAAAAGATGAGCAATCATTTTTCAAGATGGAGATGGGCATTTGGAGTCCAAGAGAACATTATTCAGTGCAAGAAATATCTTGCCAGTGGTTTTTATGGGTTTCTTGAGTCCAAGATAAGCAAGAATCCGTGCTGGGAACAAATGAAGGGCTGTCATATCGATTTGGGGGAATCAACAGGAGAAAGGTTCCCACCAGGCAGTTCAGGAATATTAGCAGTTGGAGGCAGGGGTATGTGAAAAGGATAGCTCCTCCCCTGTATCTAGCAACCTGATTGCATTTATCTGACAACAGTTACCCTACAACTGTCCGAACTAACAGGTTTAGCAATGGTACAGATACCCAAAAACAACCTCTTATGTTTGGTTTTGGAAAGCAGATGAGGGGGGTGGAAGAGAAGGCAGGTAGAGAAGATTTACCTTCCTAATTACGCTTTGCTTAAAAATAATATTAAAATTAGCCTTACTTCCCCGAACACACATCAGCTCAGAAACAAATAAGGCACTAGGAAAGGATGGCTTAAGATTTTTAAAAATTTGTTAATGAAATTCCATAAATCAGGTAATCAATCCAAAGATAATTGATGCATTATATATCATGTAATGTACATAAGAGCTCTTTATGGGGCAGCCAGGTGGCACAATGGATAGAACACTGAGACAGGAAGGCCTGAGTTCAAATCCAGCCTCAGATAATTACTAGCTATTTGACTGTGGACAAGTCAATTAACCCTGCTTCCCTCACTTTCCTCATCTATAAAATGAGCTGGAGAAGGAAATGGCAAAGTATGGTAGTATCTTTGTCAAGAAAACCCCAGTGGGGTCACAAAGAGTTTGGAATTACCGAATAACAACTACAAAAATATGATTCTTTAGGATAAAATACAAAGTCCTCTCTCTTTAGCACTTAAAGTGCTTTACCCTCTTATCTTTCTGAACTTATTTCTTGTCGTACAAGTAAACTGACTTTCTTGTTACATCCCCAATGTGAGAGTGCATCTCTCACTTCTGCATTTTTGAACTGATTTATGCCTAGAGGACACTTTCTCCTCTCATTCACCTCTTTGAATGCTGAGCTCCTTTTAAGAATCAGCTCAAGTACTTCATTCTATTTCTCTCAGTTGTTAGTAATTTGTACTACACTCATACACACATTTGTTGTTCAGTCATTTCAGTCCTGTCTGACTGTTTGTGACCTCACTTAGGGTTCTCTCGGCGAAGATACTAGAGTGGTTTGCCATTTCCTTGTCCAATACATATATATTTATACACACACACATATATCTGTATTTATCAATATATTATATATATACATATATATATGGAGAAAGAAGGAGAAGAAAAGGGAGAGGGAGAGGGGGAGGGCAGGGACAGGGCAGGAAAAAAGAGTTACAAGGACCCGGAGTGGGAAAGGGAGGGAGAGACTATATATATATATATACATAGGAGTATGTAAGCTTCTTGATGGCAGAATTTATTTTATTCTTGCCTTTGTTTTGCCAGGGTTAGCACAGTGCCTTGCACATGATAGATGTTTAATTAATGCTTGCTGAATTGAGTTGAACCCCATCGATTACAAAATCAACTGATCAGAGACTTCTAAGTATCACACTTGATTGACAAATCCAAAGGTTTTCACTTGGGAAATGGTAGGAAGCCCTCATGCAACTTTACACACTGTATTGCTCTTCACCTAAACTAACAAGTGGCCCATAGAAGGTAAACCATTGACTCTTTTTGTTGTTTTGTAGATAAATAGCCCTGGCCATGATGAATAACATGCAATTACCAAATTAAAACAGGATGTTGTGCCCCCTTCACCCTGAGTACCAGGAATGTTGTTGTGCTAATGACTTTTTTACCTGCTGAGCATAAGCAGTGAGTAATCTACATGGACATGTAATTACTGGGGAATCATATGATACTTATTAATAAGCTCTCAGGAAGGTAAGCACTGATGAAAATCAACAGGTAGCTATCGGGGCTGAAGGAACCAGAGACAGGGAAGATGTAAAGTGGCTAGAAGTTTAATTCCTATCTCAGATCTAATTAGAAAGATTTTTTTTTAAAGTTCAAGGATATTCACTGAAGTTGATGAGAGACAGAAAGAGACAGAGAGACAGAGACAGAGAGAGAGAGAGACAGAGAGACAGAGAGACAGAAAGAGAGAGAGAGAGATCACAATCCTGGTTTCAAAGTCAAGCAGAGAGAACAAATGAAGAAACGTAATATATAAAGCCTTTCCTGACCCATTCAGGTGACGGTGCTTCACACTTCCTCACTCTCCCCCATAACACATAAAAATTATATTGATTGATTTTGCATACATGGCACCCCCAAAATCATGGTGCAGTTTTAAGCTATCAGAGTGCCCCCATATAGCAGGTGGATAATAGATGCTTATTAATTGATATACCAGAAAGAGAATTAGGCTAAGAGTAAGGCAACATGACTTCCAATCTGGACCTTGTTCCTTCTTATTTTTTCAATTCTCTTTACTTCATGTTCTCCTCACACTCTATGTCCACCCATTGTGGGCCATTCATCATTCTGCTCATATGATGTGCTATGTCCTGTATAAAGTCCCGTAGCTTTGAATTGTCTGTCCACCATGCCTGGAATGAACTCATTCTTCACTTCCACCTCTTAGAATCCCTGGTTTCTTTCTTGATGCAAGTCAGTCACCACCATCTTTATAGAAGCTTCCTTGGTCCCACCTACCTACCCACAGTTACAACAAATGGAGCCTCTCCAAAAACCACTGTGAATTCATTTCATACCTCCTTATTTACATGTCTTAGCCAAGAGAATGCAAGCTCTTTGATTAGGGAGGAGGAGACTGCTTTACTTCTATCTTCTTATTCCTGGCATTTAGCACAGTACCTGCCCCACATGTGGCTCAACACGTGTGTGATTGTTTCTTGACTGCTTTGGAAAATCTAAAGGGTTTTACTTCAATTTAATTAGCAAACATCAACCAACACCTTATATAGATAAGGCCCTAGTTTGTACTATAGTGGGTTATGAAGATAAAAAGCAACGCAATTCCAGCATTCAATGAGCTTGTTACAATCTAATTGTGGAGACAAGATACATAAATGGATGATACAGGATAGATTGCTGTAAGTGTAAATGAGAGGTCAAAAGATGTAATGAGAAAATTGAGGCAGAAAAAAAATCATTTTCAGCTGTGAGGGGGCTCAGAGAAAGCTTTATGGGGAAGTAACACCTGAGTTGGTCTTTGTAGCAAGTGTTTCAATAAACAGGAATAGAAATAGAGGCAGTTTATTCTTGGAATGAGAAATAAAATGGGCAAGAGCACAGGGTATGGCAATCCCTCCTAGCCATCTCTAAGGTAGTAATTCCTGTGAAGAAGGGGTCAGTCTTCTCTGCCTTCCAATGAACACCCTGAGGGAGAGACAGAAAGCAGCATGTGCCAGGCAGGTCAAACTTTCACCACCAACATTTTGATTGGAAGACAGACTATACAACGAAATTTAGTATGAGAAAAGGCTGGAAATATAGATTGGAGTCAGACAGTAAAAGGTCTTGAATATCAAAATGAGGCATTTTTCATTTGTTCAGTACAGTGAGGAGACACTAAAATTTTAGAATAGAGGAGTCTTAAAAGAATTATAACAATCAAATTGTATGGTGTCCTGTATATGTCATGAAAACAGTTAAGGAAAGTAGTAGAAAAGACTAAACTAGGAATAGAAACTGCATGGTAGGAAAAGTGAAAAAGTGTTCTCATTTCATTTCCCTCTTTTTCCCCTTATTAGTATCTATCGATCTATCTATCGATCTATCTATGTATCTCTATATGCATATAGATATAGAGATAGAGAATGCAAGAAAGCAAATATGTATATGTGTGTGTGTCTATATCTATAGATATATACAGCGGGGAGAGAGAGAAGAGTATGAAAGCAGGTTAATCATGCTGAGGGTAGGGTTGTGGCTAAACATCAGAAAATCGATGACCAAAGCTGGGGACTTTCAAATGTTTTCCAAACGTCATTTTAAACTTTCTGTTATTCCCCCGAAGTTACCTAAAAACTGCCCAACTCTAAACCCTATAAGATGAATATTAAGGACTCAAATAGAATGAATCAAATGCAAAAATGATAAGGATGAGAAAAGGAAGAGATGCTTCAAGATATCCCCAATCACAAGGAACTCTTGGTATGCCCTGTCAAGCCTGCTGTCAAGTCTTGTTTCCAATACCTCCCATATAGGACCTTAGCTGAGTCAATGTGCTGTCTTTAACATATGAAAATGTCTTCTCTGACCCCACCCCCACAGTGCTCCATTTTATTTTCTTTGTTCTGATGATAAAGTCAGGCCCAGAGTAGTGAGAGAAACTCATCAAGCAAATCAGTCTGGTAGGCTAAGTAGAACCTAATCCCTTAGGTTCAAGCCTGTTTCCTAACAACATACTTAGCCCAAGAGTTACATAACCTCTGAATCTGAAAACATCTTTGTGTTACTAGAAGACTATATGTTTTTATCTTGTAGTAGAGGTGAATTTGGGCTGATGGAATTATACTTTTTTCCCTGTGTAGTCATGTACAGATACAAATGAACTTAATTGACCTATATCAAAATTCCAATCCCTGACCCTAATTTAAGTAGTTGTATAATCTAGCCAAATAAGGTAGCAATCCATAGACTTGCTATGGTATTTGGAGATGGACATTCAAAAATAAAGGCAAATCTGTGAACTTAATGGGAATAAAAATTATTTTTAAAATAAATTCTCCATAAGGTATTTGTACACATATTTTGAAATATAACATTTTTAAAAACTTTAAATTTCACTAGGCAGAGCCCATCTAATGCAGATAATTAATTAAATTAGTTTATTAAGTAAGAAATTATTCTACATGATTTTTAATCATCATAAAGCCATAAATCTAGAAGCTTTGGATGGTTTAAATATTCATCTTTCTAGATGTAAGGGTGGGCTAGATCACCTTCAGATATTCCTCCAAGCTCTGTGGTTCTGTGATGGTGGGAAATTTATCCTGCCCATGTATATTTTATGTGTCAAAAGTTGTCTGGGAAGCTTCTGGGATTATGTTCAAAGATCCAGTCACTCTCATAGTGCCCTTTCTCCCTCAATGGTGAACCTGGGCAAGTTTATGCAGATATGCCTCCTTGAGAGACAGGTTCATATTCCATTCAAATCAGAAATATTTATTTAATTCCTCCCAAGTACAAAGCATTGTTCTTTAATCCATAGCAGAGGCAGGGGTATCTGGAAATTATTGTTGGAATATCTTAACAAAAATTATAGGACGTATAGGGACTTTGGGTAGTACATGTGAATTTAAGAAAAAAGAAAATAATTTTCTTTGAATTGTCATTAAAGCACATTAACCCTGGTAGTAGCAGTATCACCTTCCCAGACCTATTATCCTGTTTCTTACCCAGCACTCATAACCATTATCAGAGAAAGCAATGCCTGTGAAGAAGAGGTCAGCTATACCCAACTGCCAACTAACTTTCAACTCATAGGGCAAGAAATTCAGCCCAGCTGAAGCAGCAATGCACCATGAGGAAGAGAGAGAAGGCAGGCAGCATTTGCTAGGACATGTCAGACCACTGGAACCATCTCTTCTCTGATCCTGAGATAGACAACATAAGTCTCTGAAGCCAAGAGCTTTCAGAATAGCACTCCTTCCAGCCCAGTGTCCTCAACCATTATCCTGGGAAACCTGTGAAGATGCAGCCTGGTTCTTGCAGGCACTGCAGTCACAACCACTGAAGTCTTAAAGTTCTTAACCCAAAGTCCTTGGCATTCTCACATGATTCAGCCTCAGAAATTCATGTGATTTTATCAGTGGAAATGACATTAAAAAGGGGTACATCTACTTTGTCATTATACCCAAAGAATCATGAGAACTTTTCAAATTACACTTAGCTGAAAGCTTTAATGTGTGTTTTCTCCCCCATTAGAATGTGAGCAGCTTGAGAGCAAGGACTGTCTTATTTTCTATTTATATCCCCTGCAATTAACTGGCACAGAGCTTTGCACAATGAAATCACTTAATAAACTTTCATTCATTCATTTACTCATTCATTCATTTAGTGAAGTGCCAATTATAACACTTTCTCAGTGTTTTCTCTTTTCTTTTTGATTGCATGAAGGAGGAACTAACTTTTCCTCTTAGATTTTCTGGGCAGAATTTCTGTTTCTTGTTGGTCTTCTACTTTTCTGATTCTTCTGATACTTCTCTGGACCACTGTACAATTTCAAAAGTTAAGAATTATGCTTGAGATCTCTCCCCAAATGGATAGAATTAGCACTTAGGTTAACATCTGTTCATTTTTGTGGAATAGAATTGCCTGCATTTTAAATATTGTTCAATTCTTTGGTATAGATGTTGTTAACTCTTGAGATGGTCATATCTCAGATATACAAGTTTCATTTAAAAAACTTAATTTTAGTAATTCAGAATGTATTATATTTTCTTTTCCAAATTTGTCACCCTTCTTGATTTTACTGTTTCTCAGTTTCATGGTGAAACTAGAAGGCTGTATGGGCCCTGCTTAGTTTGTGAGCTTTACAATTCTTCCAAACTTCTTAAGGTCCCAGATCCAGATTCCATGCTTTTTTATGCTAATCTACATAAAATTCCTTGCACTCTACTCGTGTTATGAAATAGGGAGATATTATTCACTCTTCTCATTTTACTGAGAAAGCAATTGATGCACAAAGTAATGAGACACACCTACCAAGCAAAGCCATCTTTTAGACTCCTGAGAACTTACAAGCTCTCTAAAATCAAGTGTATGTTTCCTAATGAGATTCTTAGCCCAAGGGTGTACAATCTAAATGTGCAAGTAACCAGAAAACCTAAAAGAATTTCTCCAGTGCTCCGCATCCTAATACAAAGGGATTAGGGATAGTGCTCCACCCCTAGCGAAGGACCAAGTTTCATTCTGAATCCTACACAAACCCTTGAGCCTTCCAATAAATATTAAACATCTACAAAATTGACATGTCACTAGAGTCATTACCCACCTACATAATCTCAATTTCTTCTCAGGTGCCTGCAATCTCCTTTTGTAAAATGTGAAGTTTCCTCTATTGTGGACCGGTGCATCACCAAATCTAAGTTTAAATTTCACTCAAGCTGTATCTTCTTTTTCCCAGCCCCTTTCCCCTTCAGTCACCAAAAAGGTAAACTATGGCATCCCTATCAGCCAGATGGG
Source organism: Potorous gilbertii (assembly GCA_028658325.1). Classification (NCBI taxonomy): domain Eukaryota; kingdom Metazoa; phylum Chordata; class Mammalia; order Diprotodontia; family Potoroidae; genus Potorous; species Potorous gilbertii. The sequence goes on from JAQQSK010003827.1 coordinate 19,299, forward strand.
CAACTTCCCACAGAAAAGCTGGCCACTCTTAAAGGTCTCCCAAGATTTCCTACAAGCATGCTTTCAAAGTCTCTCTGTATGAGAACGTATAGAGAAAATCAGGAATTAGAGAGATGGAAAAGAGGGAGAAAGAGGGAAAGGAAGGGTTGGGTTTCCTTCTGTCATCCTGTCTTTTCTCCTATTCCCTCCTATTTTCACCTCAAGATGGGGAAACAAAAAACAAAAGTCTTAGCTCTCTGTCCCTTCTGCATTCATAGCTTAATTGTGGCAGTGGCAAGCCCTATAGCAGTGCATTGTCAGCAGAGGGGATCCACCGAGCTGCCACTCCAAATGTCACCAACAGGCTCACAGACAGGATCCCCGTAAGACATTTGTGGCTTTGATTCCTCAGTAGACGTTTTTGTTCTGTCATGTGGAGACATATGAATTGCTACTCATTTGCTCTTTCATTTCCATGTCAGTGGCAATTATGGAGGGATTGCTGACTTACTGTACAATTTCAAAAGTTATGATCCCTGTACACTTTAGAGAAAAAAGGAGGCAGGAAAAATTTTGCAAAGTAGATGTTAGGTGAGACACTGCAAGATGGTAAAGGGGGAAAGTAAGGAACTGATCCTTACTGATGAATGGAATCAGAAGATATAGACTACTAGGCCTCAACACAAGCCCTTTTTCAGACTTCAGAGGCTTTCCTGAAGGTAAGTCTAGGGGAGAAGACAGATGAGTAGGAGTAGGAGCAGGAGGTGCTGACTTAATTCAGGCTGCTCCCTTGCCATGTCTGTGACCTTCAGAAAATCATCTACTTTCTCTGGTCCTAATTTTCTCCAATTGTGAAATGAAGACAAAGTGACTTCCTTGACTCCTGGGAGGAGGGAAAGAATTGATTGACACAGAGATGAAAGATAGTGAGTGTGAAAAGGCAAAGAGCCATACTACACCCACTAGCATGGAAAAGTTTTCTTGCTCATCCATAAGCAATCTCCACACTTTAAAAAATATTAATTTCTGTTATAATCTCACATATCACCAACTGTGGAGCATAAATCCATGTTTAAATTGCAACAACTTCATAAAATAAAAAGCATTTAAAATTTTCTTTTGTCAATAAACCTCGCAATGGAAATACCAATTTGAACAGAAAATCCCCCATACCCCTTCCCAATTTGAGATGAATTGACTCCAGATGAATGCTGTTTTTATTTTTAATATAAATTGTTTTTCTTCTGTGGCAGTACCAGCTCCCTTCATTTCTCCCCTCACTTCCCCCTGCTTCCCCCAAACCCACAGACATACCCCATGCCTATTGTCTCTCCTGCAAACTGTGAAAAAAAAAAATCTTTCTTTCTCATGGATGCTTTTTGGTTCAAACTCTAGTTCTTGGTAAGTCAGGGTCATTTCTGCTGCAATTATTATAGTACATCCTGTTATGAAACTAATACAAAACCATGTTGAGGATGGTGGGAAGACAATCTGTATATAGACATCAGTCAGGCAAATACAGGAGCCCAGGGATAGTTACTTGATGGACCTGGAATTAGGATGTAGGGATCTTGAAATGAGGTTTAATTCTATCTCCACTAGATTCTCCAGATTTCACATTCATAAACTAACCCAATGTTAAGGTCTGATGATAAATAAAGATCAAGTAGCATTAAAAATCAAACTATTAGAAACAGCTACTTCTATTCAGGAACTCCCTATCCCACCCTCCAAGACAGTATCTTGTGATGGAGCAATCAATCTATCCATGAGCAACAAAGAATCAGTGCAGCTTTGTCCTCCTTTTTGTAGTCTCTAGTCGAGGTAACAAATATTTGTTGAGTGATTACACTATGTCTACCACTGTGTTAATGTTGGGGATCCATGTGCAGTATATGACCCATTCCTTTGGGGAGCTAATGGCCCAAAGCTGAGGATTTCACATGTTTTCCAATGCTCAGTGCCTCTTTTCTCATATGAGTTATGTGAAGCATCACATGACTAACCTATTTAAAGGGTGAGAAACTATAGTACTACCACATGAGGAACCTAAAGGTAGAAATTGCAAATGATGGGTATACAGAATAGTTAAAGGTTCGATTTTGTCCAATTTAAGAGATGAAGCTTGTTCTTAATATTTAGTTCCAACCTGCTTCACTCCCTAGGCTGGCAAAGCTATCTCTTTCCACCCCTTGTCCCTGCCAGTTATCTAGTTACCACTCACCATGTTCAGGCAGAAACTGGTCTTTCTGGCAGTAGCTTACAGCCTGAGATGGTTATTCCCTCTTCTCTGATTCCAAGGGCCAGAAATCTTCCTGCATCATTTTTCCCCCTAGGCATCCAGCCTAAGTAATATACACAAACTGCTTTCTCCATCTTCCTCACTGAATAATGTGAAACTCTTTATTTGCTTCTTTTCCCCTTTCCTGTCCTATTCCTGGTCAATTTTCTTTCTTTCACACATCCCTGTACTCCTTGCAGCCAACTATATCAGCAACAACTTGTTTTCCTCCCCCTTAAATTTTTTTTTCTGTTTCTTGTTGATCCATTTCTGGCTTTTCCCAAATTAATGTTTGAAAGTATACACATGTATATTCAATATTCTTAAGAAAGCTCTCTTCTTTTTAAAACACATAACCCACATGTAATTGAGAATGGATGCTATTTGTCACAGAAAGACAAGACTAATACACAAGAACAATTAGAAAAATGGCCCAATGAGATAAAGTATATACAGCACTTTACAATTCTTAAAACACTCTATATGTACCAATGATTATTGTAATTGCTAAGATAACAGTTTAAAATGCTACATAATCCAGTATTATATAGTTTCAGAGGATAAGTGCTACAGGAATTTAGAGAGGAGAGAATTTGGTGAAGGCTATATGGTAGATATAGGACTTCAGGTGAATCTTGAAGCATTTATAGATTTAAAGAGGTGGATAGAAGGAATAAAGTTAACGTGAACTGAGAGGCATCCAGAGGTGAATATGCAGCATGTGTGTGTGACAGTTAAAAAAAATCTGATTAATTGAGGGGCCACAAAGGAAGTGTTTCTTCAATTCATTGGGCTTTTATTCAGTACCTGCTATGAGCAAGGCTAAAATAAAACTCTCCAAGTTAGTTTCCTTGGCTTCTTTCAGGTCCCAGATAAAATCATATCTTCTACAGAAAGCCTTTCCTCTTTCCCTTTAATTCTAATATTTTCTCTGTGTTAATTATTTGCAATTTATTTTGTATATTGCTTTTTGTAAATAATTACTTGTACCTCCATTAAACTATAAGCTTCTTGAGGTCAGTGACTGCCTTTTGCCTTTCTCTGTATCCCTGGTATTTAGCACAGTACCTAGCACATAATAAATACTCAATGGATGTTTATTGATTGACCACATTTTTGCATTTTAATGAGAGAGAGAGGAAGAGGGATATATACACAAATATATACAGTATAAGAAAAATGGAAGAAAGAGAGAGCACTGATGACTGGATACTGGGAGATATAATGGAGTAAGGCTTCATGGCAGGGAAAACACTTGGGTTGAGTCTTCAAGGAAATCAAGAATTCTGAGCAGCCAAGATAAGAAGGTAATATATCCTAATAATGAGTTTGTGTGAATTCAAAAAGGTAGGAAATGAAACACAAGTTCAAGTCTAAAAGTCCAATTTGGATAAAATATAGAATAAGGAAAAGGGTGGAGCATAATATAGTCACAGAAAAGGAAGTTCAAATCCTCTCTCCGATACTTCCCATCTGTGTGACTGAGCAAGCCACTTACCTTCATTCAGCATTGGGTTTCCTTATCTGTAAAATGTGAATAAAAATAGCCCCTACCTCACAATTATTATGAGGACCAAATGAGATAGCAATATGTAAAGTACTTCACAAAACTTAAGGTGCTGTGTAAATATTTTTTTTTATTTTTATTGCTATCCTCATTATTAAGTAGTTATAGAAGGTCTTAATTAACACACTAAGGAGTGTGTATTTTACCCTATGGGAGATGGACAAAACTTTCAGCAATTTTAAAGGAGAATGATATAGAAAGAACTCACTCCAAGAAATATTATTTTGATAGTGATATAGAATGCAGAAAAAAAGACAGAAGAGATTAGAAACTAGGAGACTAAGAAGAAAGGCATTGTGATACTCCAGGAAAAAGAGGATAAAGAGAAGGTACGTTATAGGTGGTAGCTAGGTGTCTTGGTGGATAAAGTCCTGCGTCTGGAGTCAAGAAGACTTGAGTTCATAGCTAACCTCAGACACTTTCTATCTATTTGATTCTGGGCAAGTCCCTTAACCTGGTTGCCTTCTCTGCTGTGGAAGGAAATGGCGAATCATTCTAATACCTTTGCCAAGAAAATTCCATGGAAAGTATAGTCCATGGGGCCATAAAGAGATGGACATGACTGAACAGCAACAGTACAGGTGGTCTCTGTTTTCTTTGTTAAGTTGCAGAAGAAGATATTTGCTGAAAAGATGGGGAGATAGATGAAGCACTGATGGGGGAATAATCAGAAAAGTTTTAGGATAGCCATTGAACAAAATGTACTATAGAATCAAAGTTTTGTCATACATGAGTAAGGGCCCAATTGAGGTCTGATCACTTGCATTTGTAATAGGCCCCCATTGGTAGGGTGGGGTAGCTTCTAACAACATCAGGGGCATGAGCCAGGAAGGTAGACTGTAGGGATGACTCAGAGTTGAAGACTGGAATTGAATGAATGGAAGCAAGACAAGGAATAAAAAAAGAAGGAATTAAACTTAGTTGAACTAGACAAGTAGAGGGTCAGAACCCTTTGAAGAGAGAACTGAAGGCCAGAGTTGAAGTAATAAACTGAGAGAAAAGTGATGAATAGGAGAACTGGCAATTGTAGCGAGGATCAAGAGTAGATATAGAAGTTAGAAAGGGGGAGAGATGTAAGGGCAGAAGATTGTGATCATAAAGGGGAAATCAAAAAGGTACCACAGGTGTCCTGACAATCATACAATTGATGCTGAGTCAAAACATCAAATGCAATTTTGCCCATATTAAGAGAGATGATGGATATCACAATGAAGGTCAGAGTCCCACTGACCTTCCTTCATGTCTGAAGTATTAGTTCACTTCTAAGCAATACACTTTAGGGTGGTCATTCAGAAGCTGGAAAACATCCAGAGAGTGGAAGAATGGTGGAAAGCTTCAAGATCATTCCATAGGAACATCAGTCACTTCCAATGGGAATGTAAAAACCTACATAAAAAAAGCTGGTAGTGATCTTCCAAGTATTTGAAGGTTGATCACATCAAAGTATTTAAATGTCTATCATCCTCTTTTCAGGCTGTTAGAAGGGGCAGTGGATGGAGCACTGGGCTTGTACTCAGGAAGATTCATCTTCATGAGTTCAAATCCAAACTCAGATACTAACTAGTGTGATGACCCTGGACAAGTCACTTAGCCCTATTTGCCTTAGTTCTTCATTTTTAAAATGAACTAGAGAAAGAAATGGCATACCCCTCCACTATTTTTGCCAAGGAAACCCCAAAAAGGAAGTCATACAATCAAACACAACTGAAATGATGAAATGACAGCATCCTCTTTTCCCTAAAGAGAAATTTGATTTTTTAAAAATTCCCAGAAGATAAACTAGGGGAAATAGATAAGATATACAAAGAGACAACTTTAGGCTTGAAGTAAGGACAGAATATCCTGACAATTATACTTCTCTGAAAGCAGAGTGTGATGCCTTGAGAGTTAAAGGTTGTCTTTCTTTTCAGGCAGAGGCTGGATGACCATTTGTTGAATGTTTTGGAAGGGAAATCTTGCAAAAATATGAATGAGAGTTTATTACATCTGAGGTTTCTTCCAGACTTGAGATGATGTGATTATATAATGGAATAAGATGGTGGCAGAAAGGATGGAGTGGAGACATATTGAAGAGAAAGACTCAATAATACTTGGTGTTTAATAGAAGTGAAGAAGAAGGAAGGAGTCAAGATCTTGGTGTCCCAAGACTTCCTAATTAAAGTGAAAAAATAGTACTGGAATGGTCTTCAAATGGTAAAGTGGGAAGGGATTACAGTCAACAGAGGAAGTGGAGTGGAATAAATTTACAGAGAGTTGCAGTGTCTTATCAGTTCCATGACTCCCGTGACGTAGCACTGGAACCCCAGGAGCTGAACAGAAGAGACCCACTCTGTATTTCAATCATCACCATTTTTAGGAAGCACTTTGTTAGTATATTTATAGGAAAGCAAAGAAAAGTTGGCAGGAAAGGGAGGTTAAGAGAAAAGAAGAAAAAAATCAGTCCAACTAATTCTCAGCTCCCAGGAAACATGGGACTCGTTAAAAGTTGAAAGGTCTTAACTTAATTCCAGAGGACAGATTATGAAATATGCCTCCCTCCTTTGAGTAGAGAGGTAGCCAACTATGGGTACAGATTATTTCATGCACAGTCAAAAGTTTTCACTGTGTTAATGTTTTTCTTTGCTGTTTTCTTTGTTGAAATGAAGGGCTCAGCAGGAATAGTTGTATATGCAGATGTGACTCTGATGTAAAAAATTGTCATTAACAAAATTTGGTTTTGTGACTACTCACTCTAAAAATAAAGCCAAGACAAACTTTCTTTCTTTTTACCTATGTTCCTTCCTTCCCTCCTTCCTTCCTTCCTTCATTCTTTCCTTGTTTCCTCAAAGATACTGGTATAAAACAAAAAATTCAATGTAAATAATTAATAATAGCTAACATGTACATAGCTACCATGTACATAGCTGATTTATTATTTCTTAGCATAGAGAACTTTCAGATGAGTAGGCTCTGTCTACCAAGGCAGTCAATCACCTTCTCAGCCCTTATAAAGTTGCCTTGAGCATTGAAAGAGTAAGTGACTGGCTCAGGGTCTCACAGCCAGTGTGTTCCAGAGGCAGCATTTGAACCTTGATCTCCCTTCTCTATCTACTATATCATGCTGCCACTCAATAGCTGACATTAGTATATATAATATATCTAAATATATATGATAATATATACGTATATGTGTGCATATATATGTATATACATATGTATGTATATATTGATCCTAAAACAACCCTATGATGTAGACTGGACAAGACTTTTCATGCTGATCTTAAAGTTTTGTAAACTGGAGAACTGGTAATTTAAATATTTGCTCAAGGTCACCCATATAATAAATGGCAGAGCAAATCTTCTTGCTTCAAATTCAATGCTTTTTCCATTATATCACATTGACTCTCTTTATTATAAACAAGAGTTACCAGAAGAACCCTTCCCCATAACCTGTCTCCATTGGTTTGGGTGTATTTACTTCTTGAGGGAAGCGGGAAGAGCAGGATGGGTCCTGAAGGCCATTTCTAATACCCAGATGCCATATTAGGGGACAGAATATAACTTCTGTGCATTGTTCAAACTCTCAGTTAAAATCGACAAGTAATGAAGAGCCTTTCAATATCTCCCTGGCTAACTATCACAATCTCTGAGGGCAAACGACACACCACCTGTCACCACAAGGGAGGAAAAAAAAAGAAAACTCATTGCTGATTCTTGTGTTAAACAAGCTGCAGAGAGCTGTGCCACACTCAGATGTGCTATAGCATTCCCTCATAGTTAGATTTCGGTGTGCTATAACACCCTTGCCCTCATGAGCTCTCAATGACAGAGAACCCCCAATTCATCATCCCCTCCCCAAAGCCCAGAAAAGATTACCTGACTGAGTGGACTTGCTTGGGTGATCAAGTCCAATGTTCTGGGGCCATTCTTCTTGCTTAAGGGGAACATTTATTCAGAGCAGAACTATTAATTAAAACTCTCTGATGCTAATTTTACCACCAACTTAGAAGACTCTTACTACATTTATTTTCCAGGTAATTGCTGATTATACAGGAGTTCAAATGGATGTCTTTTTTAGATGGTGTAATAGATCAGAATTATAATGGTTGGATTCAATCCCTCCTTTAAATGGTACCCTCTCATTCTGAAATCTACAGGTACTTCCTGACTTCAATTACACTGAGATCTCTGACAGTCTCTTCTATCTGAATTTGTCAGACTTTTAATCTTTGATTCTTTTCTTTATGACTGCATCTCTCCCCTCCTCTCCTCTTCTCTCCTCTCTCTCTCTCTCAATTCCCCTGTCCTTCTTCCCTCACAAGCATGCCATCTTGAAATGGAGAACCCAGGTCTAAACTTCCTATCCTTTCCTAACATACCTCTACTCCAGCTCCATTTGTACCTGAGGAAAGAAAGAAGAAGAAGAAGAAGAAAAACTAGGTTGATTGGAAAGAAAAAAATCCCTCTGAATCTGAAACACATTTTGACTAAAGGAGGAAAATGACAACAAAAGAAACAAAATTGCTTTCTATGGAAAAAGCAATCTGTTTTAGGGGATAGGAAAATAATTTGTCACTTATCCTGCAGCTTGAAGGGTTTCCTTTTCTACCACCACAGTCCTTACTAATGCTTACTAGTATATGGGGTATTCAGGCAGGATTAGCATCTCTATTGTGAGGACTTGCCAAACATTCTTCAGGGCTGCTCATCCACTTTTGGTGTCTAGCATGCACATCAGCCACATCCCAGTAAAACCATCTTGGTGGGCAGGTTGAACCAGGTGATTGACAGGATTCAAACCCCTTGGTCAGTTAGGGGGATGTCTACCCCAAGCAAGTGAAAACTTCCCCCAAGAATGGGTGGATGGATGAGAACAATTTATTCTAATGGCTGTTAAGGTAGCTGAAGCAGGTGCTGTGGGGTGCTTAGAGCTGGATCAGGCACTGAAGATGCTATGGCCATCTACCACATCCCTGACCATCACCAGTCATCTTGACTTTTATTCTGTTGCTGGACTTGGATGACTCTGGAAGAAAGAGTGAGATTGATGACTTTGTGCGACTCTGACTCACTTAAATATAATTTATGAACAATTCAAGACATCACCTCTGGTGTCACTGGTCCTCTTGGAAAATGAAGGATGAACAACAACAGTGCTCTCAACCTTGACATCTGAAAACCCATTTCCTCTCTCTTCTCTCCTTTATTTCCCTACTGGGGACTGCAGAACAGATGATGCCATTGTGGAAGGGCAATAAGGCAACTTGCCCAGTAGCCTGGAGAGTAATTGGTACTTTTCCTGGGAGCTAGAAGGTGGAGAAAGGGAAGCATCAAAGGTTTTGGAAATTCAGCCTCATGACTTAGCATCTTGGAGGTTTGCCCATTCTTGTGAGGAACGGTAATCTGATCTTCTTTTCTACCTTTAGCTTTGGTTCTCTTTCCCTGTACTCTGCAGATGAACCCAGTCTAAGAGCTATAAGTAGCCTGCTAGGCTTGTAGTAGGAATAAAACAGGTAAAAACCCCCCGAAAAGGGAATAGAATTGTTGGAGCAATCCAAGGTTGCAACTGATTGTGGCAGAGAGCTGAAAGAGAGAGGATCTCTGCAGGGATTCCAATGTCTTGTAGGGGACAGACAGTGTGATATAGTGGAAAGAGAAATCAAGAATCAGGTAACTGGAGTTTGAAAATGAGCTCAGTCACTTATTAGCTGTGTAAATGTATAGAAAAAGCATTGAAATTTTTGTCAGAAGGTCTCTGAGAACCAGCCTTTATTCTGCCTCTTCTCATCTCTGTGACTGAGAAATTAACTTTGGCTATTTAGACCTCAGTTTTCTCATCTGTATAATGAAATGACTAGAATATAATTCTAAGGTCCCTTCCCATTTAAGAGTCTGATTCTATTATAATGAGTCTCCCAGATCTGCTTTCTCTTAATCAGTAAAGCAGGAATAGAGAGGCTCTTTGATATAGTGAATTCAGAGCTAGTCTCAGCCTTAGAAATGGGAAGGGAAAGGAAGGCAATGAGTATTTATATAGGATCTATATTATATATTGTGGTACTTATATGTGTGATTTAATTTGTCCAAGAAAGACTTGGTTCAAGTTTTACTTAGCAAGTCACTTCATCTCTCAGTGTAATTCTGCAATATTTACTTTGGATTATTTTGTGGTTCTTTTCATTTACATCATTGTTATCATTCTGTATATTCTGTAGCACTTAGCACAGAGTAGGCACTTAATAAAATTTTTTGATAAATTAATAATGTATTATTGACTTCACTGGGTTTTTTGGCTCTGCCCTCCCATTCTTTATGAACTTCTTTTCATAAGAGCTTTTATTAGAGTTTTTAGAAATTGGAGTTTTTGTAAGGGATGGGAGGATCCTAAGAATTTGGAAACAAGCCAAATCCAGATGTTCCAGGAATAGAGCCATATAAATGATTATGAAAAAGAGGTCTCTAAGGTTGAACTCCATCTGTGTGACCTTAGAGATGCAGCTCTGAGCTATGGATTACATTAACATGTACCAACAATACCAGTAAGGACCTCTATATCATACTTTATTTTATGTCTATTCACCTTGTTTATATGATCCTTTGGAGTATTTACAGGACATAGATTATCTCTCAACAGCCTGTCAGTCTGACAGCATCAGTTTATTTAACTCTCACCGTGAACCTTGTACTGTGGAAAATATTGAAGGAGACAAAGAAACAGGAAACAGTGGATTCTGTCTTCAAAGAGCCTATGGATAATTTGGGAAGACAGGGTTCATCTACACATCTAAATGACTGAGAACTGTGTCAGCAGTCATGAATGAAGCGAATATATAGATATGGGCTCAGTAGCATGTGTCAAAAGGAAACGTTCCAAGGGGGTGGGTTCTGAAATGGGTTTCTAAAGAAGGTAAGAAATTGTAGGAAGGGAATACCAGACGGAAGGAAGAGCCCACATGGAAGCAGAGAGAACAAAGCCAGCACATTGCATGAAGAAATCAAATGTCTTCAGGGGAGGGCCTCTGTGCAACTAGAGAAGATTTTGCCTTTGCGCATGACCTCATCTCAGTGACCTCATCATTCATCTCAAATGAATAGTAACCAAGAGAATTAAGAACTCTTCTACTCTCAAATTGATATTAAAAAAATTCTATCGGTTTCTGGAATGCCCTGGTCACCACTGGCCCACATTATGTTTACAATTAACTAAAACATACACTCACATGTGGAATTATGAAACTTATGATTCAATGAATAAAATCAAATATAGTATTCAGCTTCATTCATAGAAGTATGATATCCTGTCAATTGCCCTGGTTAGATCACATCAAGAATATTGTCTTTAATTTTTGGTACCACATGTTAAGGATACATGCAAATGAGATTGACCAAAATAAAGCAACTAGATGAAAGGTGTGGTATGCCAAGTATGTCATGTGGAGTATCACTGAAGTGATAAATGATGTTCTCTTATAGAATAGAAAACTGGGTGGGGATAGGTAGGAAAAGGTCAAGACTCAAAGTCAGAAAGGTCTGAGTCCAAAGTCCTATCTCTCAATCCACACTAGATATATGACCACAGGCAAGTCACTCAACCTTAGGACCTCCAAGCAATTTTTTGAGACATTAAGACATAAGTGCTGCCCATATGTGCTGTTCCACAATAGGAGTTTCTCACTTTAATGAAATCACTAATCTAGAACAATGAATACTCCACCAAAATCCTTGTGTGTTGTTTCATCAGGGTTTAAAGTTTCTTAAAGACTAGCCAGTTACTTGGATACTCAGTTATATAATTGATTAGGTTCTTAAGTAATCAGTTAATTAGGTACTTAGTTGCATGAGTACTTAAACAACTGGGTGATTAGGCACAGACATTAGGTATCTAGGTAGTCATTTAGATACTTGGGGATATTGGCATTTAAGAAATTAGACCATTAGGTTGCTTAAATACTTAAGTACTTAGGTGAATAGCCAGGTAATTGGGTAATTAAGTATATAGTACATAGGTACTTAAGTGATTGCATGCATAGGTACTTAGTTACACAGGTACTTTGCTAAATATGTTGAACCTGATTGAACTAATTTAAACTGATTAAATTTGTTTGGTTTGAACTGACTTGAACATAGGTATTTAAGTAATTAGTTGATTAGGCAATTAGATACTTGAACAATTAGATATGTAAGCACTTAGGTAAGTAGATAATAAGGCACTTGAACACAAGTAATTAGGTGATTAGGTGTGAAAGTGCTTAGGTATATAGTCATTTAAGTACTAAGCTTTTAAGTAATTAGATAAGTAGGTACTTGGGTACTTATCTACCTAAATATTTAGCTGGTAATCATATACTTAAGCACTTATAGAACTGAACATTTAGACACTAAGGCACTTAGGTAACCAAGAATTAGATTCTTAAGTCATCATTTAATTAGACCTTACTCTTAAATACATGCTCACTTAGGTAACCCATCACTTACATACTTAAGCACCAAAATAATTAGTATTCAGGTACATAGGTTTTTAGGTACTTAGGCACTTAGATACATAAGTACTAGACACTTAAGTACTTAGGTAATTGGGTACTTAGGGACCTACGAATTTAGAAATTTAAGTGTTTGGGTACTTGACTCATGGGAAATTAAATACTTAGATGATCACTAATTAAACACTCAGGTACATAGATACTTAGGTATTTAGGTAATTTGGCACTTGAGTACAAGTTTCATAGGCATTTAGGTATGCCTGTCTCCTGAAATCATTGGTTCACACCCAACTAAGATTGCCTTTGTTAAGCCTGACTCTTGCCCCTCTTAGCTATGAGGACCATTAAGTTCTTTCCTTTTGCTGAAGGTCAGGTATCTTACCCTATGATACATTGGGAAGATGACTCAATTTTCCTCAGTTTCTAAATTCCCTTTACCCTCAGATCCATAGCATCATGGGGAAGGACTCCTCACATTCTTTTGGATGAGCTAATTACATTGAGATAGACAGTAGTTACTGTATCCTCTAAGCTCTATAAAGCAAACTTGTATACTTTTTGGTAATTCCAATCTTGATTTGAAAAAATAAAAAATTAAAATAAAAAATAAAATTAGAATCATGTAGAGTAGGGAAAGAAAAAGTTTGTCTTCCCTGAAAAATACCACTGTTTTCTTTAATTTTTATCGATATCTCTTATTTTTACATCATCTATTTTTATGAGTATATCCTTTATCCTCACACGAAAGAAACATCTCTTAGAGCCAAAAAGGAAAGAAAAAAGGAAATTGGTTCAACAAAACTAAACAAAATAACAACCAAGCATACCATATGTCAGAACACACAATCTTTGATCTTAGAGAATGAAGGGAACTTCAAGGTCATCTGGTCTGATCTCTTAAACAATGCATGAGTTCTATGGCCAACATCTCTAAGGGGTGGTCATGGAGCTTCTGATCAAAAAATCTCAAGCACAGTGGCTAGCTTGGCTCAGGTTAGATGAAGCCTTGGAGGCTGTTGACTAACCCTTGTCTTTGACCTGCTATTGTAGGTTGCCTAGGGTTCAGGTCTGGGAAAACCTGCTTCCCTAATAGAGGAGGTAGGTTACTTAATTCTCACTTTCACTGACTCACAATCCTACTCTGGATACTCCAGGAACTATTCTATTTTGGGCTCCAGTTTAGAATTTTCCCAAAATTGTAGTGTGAGGGAGAAGGAGTTTTAACATAACAAGGCACCCAAAGTATCATTGAATCTTATGAACAGAATAGGTTACTTTATTCCCACTTTTTTAAAATGGTGATTAAACATAAAAGAATCATGGTGTTCATGAACAGAGCTATTTAAACAGGATTCAAAAACTCAGGTAATTTCAGTCTTTTGGGATGGGAGTATCAAGTCTCATCAAGATATAATTCAGTTTGTCAATTCTGCTAATTAGTCATTTTAAATTCTCCCTCTATATAGGATCATAGATTTAGAGCTAGAGGCCGAGTCCAACCTCATCATTTTACAGATGAGATAATTAAAGCACAGACCCCAGACAAAATAGAGATAGTAAGTATCTGAGGCCAGATTTGAACTCATGTCTAGACTGTATAAGGTAGTTCAAAGAGGGCAGGATTTCGAACTGGCATTCAAACCTAGGTCTACTAATATTCACACTTAGCTATTCAATCCAATTTATATTTTTGAAGCTCAGTTTCCTCTTCTGTAAAATGGGGGTGATTAATATGTGCACTCCCCAACGTACAATATTACTATGAGGAAAGCATTTTGTAAACTAAGTATTATATAAATGAGAGTTATCATTTCTTCCTTGTCCTCCATTCCCCCCAATTATCTTTCTTTTTTCTGCTTTTATAAATAGTGATCACCAGAGCTATGAAAGCCTCCCATTGTCCCTGCTGAAATTGAAAAGTGTCATAAAAAGAGCTGTCAGGTCACTGACAGACACCTGGTAGGGATATTGAATGCACCATATGAAGGACGTTACATTGATGGCAAGGCAGAGAAGCAGCAGAGACAGCAGCCGGCAGGAGCAGAAGCCCCACATGGACTAGAGTTTTGTCAGACAGAGAAATGAACGGTATTCTTAGAAGCTTAGGCAGCTCAGGGAGAAATCACTCATGTGCCAACTGGCTCCTGCATAAATTGTTTTCTGGACAGGTTGGCCTTTGTTACCTAGCAGGGGATGTGCTGCCACTGAGCCCACTGACCAAGGAGCTGACACTCACTGAGTTTTCAGTGACCCATAAGCTCTGGAGGAAAGAGATCAAGATCATTAGCATCATTATCTACAAGCCTGTATTAAACAATTTGAACATGTAATAGAATCTTTTATCTCTCACACTTCATTTAATCTGCACCCCACCCCAAACTGAACCCACTACTAACACCCTGCCCCCGAGGAGCCCTAATGTGAAGCGTGTCTGCATAGTGCTGGCACCTGCAGCCCAAATAAAACTGTACAGGTTCAGTTAATTAATCAATTAATCCATCCACCAACAAGCATTGACTGGGGGCCTGTGGTGTAGTGATTAGAGTGCTGGGTTTGGATTAAGGAAAAACTGGATTTGTACCCTCCCTCAAATAGCTGAGTGCAAGCTCAAGTAGCTGAAGGCACATAACCTCTGTGAGCCTCAGTTTCTTCATCTGCAAGAAGAGGATAGTGATAATAACTTACATGGTTGTTAGAAGGATCAAATGAAATAATGTTTGCAAAGGACTTTGGAAACCTCAAAGTACTATATAAATGTGAGCTTAAATAACATTAGTAATAATGCTATTACTATTTGCACAAGACCATGTTTGGTGTGGTGAGCCACATGTAAGATACTTAAGGAATCTATATGTGGTCCTAATATATATCCAGATTTAATTTCTTTCAAGTACTCCAAATACGCATTGCCAACCACCTGCTGGCCCCAAATAGAACTTATTTATTCATCACCCTCCTGTAATATATCTTTCCTGTCTTCTGAGAGCACCATCATCCTTCCAACAACCCAAGTTTGTACCCTGGGAGTCTTTCCTCTCCATCACCTCCCCTATCTAATCAATTATCAACTGTTGTCCCTTCTACTTCCACAACCACCCCTGCATGTGTCTTCTTCCTTTCACTAACACAGACTTAAGCCTAGTGGAAATCCTAGACTTTCCATTCACACAGACCTTTATCACTTCCCACCTGAACAATGGCAGTCACCTCCTAATTGTTCTTCCTTAGTTTCATTTTCTCTTCTTTAATCTATCCTCCATGTACCTGCTGAACTGATATTCCTAAAACAGAAAGGAGCATGCCTTTATTCTATTAACTACCATGCATCCTGTTTCCTATGTGATAAAACAGAAAATTATGTGCCTGATATTAAATACCTTCACACTATGACTCTCACTTCCATTGCAGTCTTATTTCTGATTATGCCCCTTCAACTTACTCTCCAGTCACTAAAACTGACCTGAGAGCTGTGACTCATATGTAACCTTCTATCTCCTGGTACTTTGACTTTGTACAAATGCCCCTTACCCACACTTCTGGAATGAACTATTTTTGCCCTCAGTTGACAGAATCCCTATCTTCTGTCAGAGCCCAGATCAAGTGCTATTTCCAACCTTCAAACCTTTCTTGATCCCTCAAGTTGTTAGTGTTCACTTTCTTTTGAAATTATTTTGTGTTCTTTTGTATATTCTTTGTTCTTACTTATCCATTGCCCAAGGGAATAGACATTCCTTTAAGGAAAGAATTACATTTTTTCTTTTATTTCCCCAATTCCTAGCACAGTGTTACACAAAGTATGTTCTTAACACACATGTGGTGAATTGAAGTGAATGAATATTGTTTCAAGGATCTTAAAGTCTAATAAAGTGTAGCACCATCATTAACATCACCGTTATCATCACCATTATGAACAAGTATTTATTAAGCACCTGACCATGAGCCGGGAATGTACATTGGGGGCACATAGGCCGTGAAATGAATAGAGCATTGGGACGGGAGTCAGAAAGACCTGACTTCAAATTAGACCTCAGACAATAACTGTGCAAACCTGGGCAACTCATTTCATTCTGTTTGCCTCAATTTCCTCACCTGTAAAATGAGCTGGAGCAGGAAATGGCAGACCACTTCAAATGAGATCACAATGTGTCAGACACAATTGAAATGAATCAACAATACATGCCAGACATTACTAATTTGCTGGTCTCAAGGAGCTCACATTGTAATGAAGGAGAGAATGTGCAAACACATGTGTACAGGATGCATTCCATGTAAATGGAAGGTCCTATCATGGAGAAGGCATTAGCACTGGAGGAATGGGAGGGGAGGGCTATGAAAGCCCTCTTTGAAGAGATGGGATTTTAGCTGAGTTCTGAAGGAGACGAGGGATACCAGGAGGTGTAGGTAAGGAAGGGGAGCGTTGAAGGCTTTGAAATCCGTCAGTGAGAATATGCAAAGTTAGTAGATGGAACAAAAAGGAGGAAAGAAGTCTAAAAAGACTGGAAATGTGGAAAGAGGACAGACTATGAAGGGCTTAAAAAGCCAGAGAGGATTTTATATTTGATCCTGGAGGTAATAGAGTGACACTAAATAAAGTTAACTGAGTAGAGAATGATATGGTCAGATCTGCACTTTAGGAAAGTCACTTTGACAGCTGAGTGGAAGATGAACTGGAGTGGGGAGAGACTTGAGGCAAGGAAAGCAATACAGTACTGTAGAAGAGCACAGAAGATAAACAAAGAGAACAGTGAAGTGGACAAGTGTTTGATCCTGTTTATGAGTGTAACAGACCTTCTAAGAAAGTGAGATCAGTGTGAGCTAACATCCCAGGGAAGCTTTCATGCAGGAAGTAGGTGGGGACATGAACATAGAGCCAAAGGTGGGAATAAGCATGATATCTGCAATGAGACTAGGCTCTGGCCTAACAAGAGAGAGAATGCAGTGATAAAAAGTAGTAGTAAACAAGATAGGAATAAGTAGTTAACAAGGGTACTTTTTAAATATTTTTTAAATGCACATGTTCAACACAGCTCCAAAGATTTTTATTCTATATTTTATCAAGTTATCTTCATTATAATGAAGACTCTAAAGCTCCACTGGATCAGGATGTGCAGTGGTGTATGATTTTCCAAGCTCACCTGGACAACACAAATGCCTCGCTCTGACTCTTACCAATGGCCCAATGCTTATTTGGTATTTCAAAAAAATTATTTATTTTCAAACAAAGATGTACTTTTTTCTCCTCCCATTCCCCAAATTAGAAAGCAAGAAAAACAAAGGCACATCAAAAAGTGTACAGTAAAGCAAAACCAATTCTCACACTGAATATGTCCAAAAAAATATGTTTCAGTTTCCAAACTTGAGTCCATCACCCCTCTGTCAGGAGGTGGGTAACCTCAACTCCTCTGGAATTGTGATTCGTTGTTGTATTGATCAGGGTTCGTAAGACTATTGGAGTTGATCATCACAGTACTGTAATTGTTGCATAATTTTCTCTCCTGCTTCTGCTCACTTCATTTTGCGTTAGTTCACACAAGTCTTCTCAAGTTTTTCTAAAACCAAACCCTTCCTTATTTTTTATAGCACAATAGTGCTTTCCTAATACCACAGCTTGTTCAGTCATTCTCCAACTCATGGGCACTCTGCGCAGACAGAGTAGCTGCATGCATTTTAGTACATACGCAATGCCCCATAATTTAAAAATTAATAGAGGATTTACACGCCTGAGTCCATGCATTTAGGCCAGTAGCTGACATGGAAGAAAATTCACCGAAAAGGTTAGTGGGTGTTTTAGTCAAGGCGGAGCCAACAGCCTGATTACATCAAGATGGTATTCCTTTATGTCATCTAAGGCACTGTTTTCCTCAGCTTCAGTGGGAGGGAGCGTGGGTACCTAGGCAGTTAGGTTCAAATAAGGGCAAATCTGGAATTACCCCCACTTTAAAAAATATCTTTTTGGAAAAAAACAAAACAAAACATGAATCAGTCCAGCTGGTGAAGACAATTTAAAAAGAGAAATATTAGAGGCATGGAATAAGGCACTAGACTGACCTGGCACTTTTTGGAATTGGTTTTAAAAACAAAAACTAGACAAGTTGAGTCAAAATAAATAGGAAACTGCCTCCATCACCTTCCTCCTTTCCCCTACCCCCCAAAATCAACTGTTATCAGTGACTCTCTGCCTTCTATCCAATCTCAGTGCCTGCTATGACCTGAATGGGGATGGGGAGGGGAAAGGAAATGGAAAGGAAGGGTTGAGATGGGACCAGTCTCAGTGGGATTGCCAATGAAACATGAAAACCCAGACTCTAAACACACTCATCTTCAGAGAAAATGATCCCTCGGGCACTTCTGGCAAGTGTTAAGCTGTTAGTCCTGCAGCCTAGCTCAATTCTAAAAATGGATAATTAAATTCTATCTCTCTAATGAAATTCTCCTTGTCGTTTACACTGCAGAGTTTGTTCATGGAGCAATACAGGCGACGGGAGGCTGTGGGGTAGTATTCAAGCATACACAGCAGACCAGTCTAACAGAAGGGAAAGAGAGGCTGGGTAATTACCCAATGTGCACACGTGGGCAGTTAAATGATTAATTTAAGAGTAAAAGTAACATTAAGTCAGAACTCAAAAAAATCTCACTTCTACAAACAACTGTGGGTTCTCTCCTTTTGCCTTGGGATCAACCCAGATTTTCCTGATAAGTGCCAACTTCCCGCTCCAATTAGTGTGTGAACTTGCAGTTACTTCAAAGACTGAGACCCATTTATTTAAAAGACAAAACCAGTTCTCTCAAATTGCTTAGAGATCCTCCACCATCAAAAGTGCTACTCCATATAAACAGTGAAGTTTTTTATCATTAATAATAATATACACTTCCATAGGGTTACAGAGTACTTCCTTAGTAACCCATTAAGACTATATATATATATACATATATATATATATATTCATATACGTATTATATATAGTAATATTATTACAGGTTTTCAGCAAAGGACACTAAGGACCAGGGAGAGTAGGTGACTGACCCAGAGGACACAGTTGTAGGTGAGATGCAGATCCCAGGCTTTCTTAAATTCTAATGTTCTAGTTGCATCAGGCTGCCTTTCTAATAGAGTGGCTATTACTGGGTTTGTCTCAGTAACAAAGGAAAGTATCATTAAGCCAATCCCCAAAACATCCGATAGGGCTACATTTTTTCCTTCCCTGATACTCATGAAATTGTGTCAAAAGTTTTGTGAGCTTTTTGAGTCATATAAAGATACTGAGAAGAGGGGAAGGCAGGCTAATGAATCTTCTTCCTTTCTCAGGTGTGAGAAGTTGATGGGGGGCCCTGGAGAGTACCCTGGTACCCTGAAACAGCTTCTGAACTCCTTCCAAGGTGTCTAGCCTCTAATTTTGGAGTAGCTAAGGCTCAGGTGGTCATCAGCTCAGCTATTTCTTGAAGCACTTTGCTTTCTTTGCTGTAGTGGGAATTTGCCATTGGGCTTGCAAGCAAACCCTTTCACCATAGCAAGGAGTTTGGGAAGAACTTTGGAAAGCAAAAGGCTCCATGAAATGTATATGGTTATTGTTACAAACCTCCGAAAGGAGCAAGGGGTAGGTGGGGGAGGAATGAATTAACGAATGGACCATAATAGTAATGTTCAGTGCATGAACTTTCCACACCAGAAGAGGGAAATTCATCAAGTTTTCTTCTCTGGCTCCCACTTCTCCCACTAATTGAGAGCTTTGCCCTTATTTCTGTTTTCTTTTCATTTTTTTTTCTGCCAGGTTCAATTGCCCTTGTCTGTCTTTGAAAAGACTTTTCCCCTCTTCCAATTTGCCTCTGGTTTCCAGCACAGTTTCTCAAGTGTTCCTGAGGAGGAAAACAATTCCCCTGGAGACTTTTGCACATCCAGTGTGAAGTCAGTCCCCACCCCACCCACTAATGGAGAAACATAACAACTTCTATTTCCCCATGGGTGCACTGAACAAGCCCTCAGTGGCCTGCAGGTATTATGACAATTTTTCCAAGGATGTCTCAGTCAAGACCAGAAAGGGTGACATCTCTTACAGGATAACGACACAAACATTTTCCTCTTCCCTGGAAAACATCTTTTCAAAAATTATACAATACCAACCATCCAAGGTCAGCAAGAGCAGGAAGGAGTGGGGTGGGGGAAGGACTGGAAAAGGCAATGTGAAAAGGGATAAGCCAGCAGTTTGGATGTTTCTGAATTTTAGAGTGTTTGGTGGCAGAAAGAGGAAAGATCTGGACAGCTGAAGGAATCTCTCAGTGTTTTTTGTGCCCTTGAAGTCCAGCATGGAATTAGCACAGACTCTCTGGCCTGCCCAACAACTACATCTTTATCAAGGCTCACCCTGGAAACCCAAGTGCCTCTGGAATCTGGGGTTAGCGGGGACCAGGGAAGAATGAGCACCAACATTTTGGCCCCAAAGACACTTAATTCATTCTACATTTGGCACCAACCTTGAGTGACAAATTTACAAAGGGAGTGGCAGGGAGCGGGAATCCCACAACCCTAGCACATGAAATATAAGAGGATTCTCTGTCTTAAGTACTTAAAGTCTATTACCAAAATAGGTGTATAATGTTGCCGTTATAAACATCATCCTTAACACCTTTTGATTCTTTTTACTCTGAAGTGTCCGATCTATTATGGAACAAAAAGAGGCTGCCTTTTAAATCTCATTCACTCTGGCTCCTTTAGTGATGGATGTTTTCCCCTCTGAAGCTCAGCCTCACATAAAAGCATCACAGTGCATTGCTGTAAATCTGTTTTACATCAGCTTTTATGTGAGCTGGGCCGGGCTGTGGCTCATTACCTCTTTTTTTTTTTTAAATTTAAAAAAAAAAAGTAGTCTCCAGCTCACTCAGATAGTTTGGTTTGTAAATAACACAAATTTCACGTCCTTCTGAAAGAAACCACTTGGGAAAAGATATTGGAATGCCCTAGGGACAGATACTGTTTTCTTGCATCTTGAGAACTGGCCCAACCTGCTTTATGGCTGCCTCCCCACCCTGACTGCAACAAGAATAAAGCCTATTTATATAATATGTTTTAAGGTTAGTAAAGCTAGTTCCTTCAGCACAATCTAGTAAAGTAGATAGTACATCATTCCCATTTTACAGATGAGGAAATTGGGCCCCATCACAGTTAACTGACTGTCTATAGTTCATAGAGGTAGTTAGTGACAAAGTTAGAATTTGAACCAAGGTCTTCTAATTCTTTTGGGTAAACAAGTAGTATAGTAGATAGAGCACAGGCCTGGAATTCAGGAAGACACATCTTCATGAGTTCAAATCTGACCTCAGACATATACTAAGTGTGTGACCCTGGATAAGTCACTTAACTCAGTTTCCTCATCTGTAAAATGAACTGGAGAAGGAAGGAATGGCAAATCACTCTAGTTCCTTTGCCAAGAAAGCCCCATATCAGGTCACTAAGGGTCAAATATAACTGAAATGACTTCTGACTAAATCTGCTGCTTTTTCCCATTGCATTTGAACTCACTTCTTTTGAATCTAAAACCAGTGCTTTTTCTACTAAAATGACCTTCTTCTGTGCCCTGTCATCTTTCTATATTTTCTTGGAACAAAATGACATTTACCTCATGCTGACATGTTCTCATGGTGGCTTTCACATCAGTGACTCAGCAGGGGCTAGAGGACAGGGAACACCATAGTGGAGCTGAGGGGAATGAATCATAGTTCCCGTTGGGACTCCAGGACCATGTATGTAGGTCAACACCTTGTTTCAGAATATTTCAGTTTCAATTCAGAGTTTCCTTGGGGAGTTCCCCTGATGAAGTAACAACCCTGATCCTAGCCTTATTCTCTCACATGCATTCAAGATACGTGCCTTCAGTTAATAAGCAGCTTAAATTTAATTTAGATTTAGTGAATAATTATGGAGAACCTTCAGAGACTCAGTTTGATTTCCTATAGCCCTGGGAGCAATGTTACTCTGGTCATTGCCACAACAGCCCAAAAAATAACACAGGATCTTTAGGGGGTTAAGGATAAAGAAGAGCTGATGAATGGTGAATAGCATTTAATTAACTATTAACAATTCCAACATCTGCTATTAAAAAAGGGTAACAGGGAAGCCCCAAATACCTCTCAATTATAAAGTGTGACAATAATTGTTCAATTCCTTTCAACAAACAAAAACCTACTATGGACAAGCCACAGAACATTGTACTGGGACTAGGGCTATACAGGCAAATACAACACAGTCCCTGCCTTCAAAAAGCTTATATCCTTTGGGTGATGGAGAGGAGAGATGGTGTTAGAAAGACAAAGATGAACATAATAGAAAATAGGAAGTGAAAATGACCAAGAAGAGCTCCAGAAAAAAGTGATCCAGGAGAACAGGAAGAAAACAATCTCTATCAAAATATTCTGGGCAAATTTCATGAAGCTGGTGGCACTAGATCTAAAACTTTAAAGCCTTTGTTTCCTTTGCTGTTATCATGTCTATATGCATTATCACCTTATTTGTGGCTCTCCATTCAACCGTCTCTTAATCCAATGAATCCAAATTTATTAAGAACCTACTATATTCTACAAGAACAATTTGCTATGCACTACAAGACACTAGGTTAGGTGCTGGAGATACAAAGACAAAACAAAACAAAAAATGTCCCTGCCCTCAAGAAGCTCTCCTTCTATTAAGAGGGTACAACATTTAAAGATAACCACATTCAGCATGATTTGAAGAGGAATAGAGCATTAATGGCTAGGGCAATCAGGAAAGAATTCCTATTGGAGGTGGTATATGAGCTGATGGTGGTGGTTGTCCTTTGCTCTTGAAGAAGACCAAAAAGTCATCACCATGATAAAGTCAAGTTTTGGTGTGTCCAACTGTGGCTGATAGACCAATATGAGCCCAGAATGCTCTACCACAGATTGGGCATAAATAGTCCGTGTGAACATTTGGGATAGATACTTCAAATTGCACATCCCACCTTTCCTTTGTGCTGTCTCAATTCTGCTTTGCTCAAAGAACACAGAACCTTTTCTGATGTGGACAGGCCATGCTAAGTGGTTCTGTGCCAGTGTCTCCCATGTCACACAATCAAAGTTCTTGAAGGAGACCTTAAGAGTGTCCTTCTGTCGCTTCTTCTAGCCACCATGTGATCACCTGCTTCATGTGAGTTCTCCATAAAATAGTCTTTTTGGCAAGCATGTATTTGCATTCAAACAATGTGGCCAGCCCATTGGAACTGCACTCTCTGAAGCGTAATTTGAATGCTTGGCAGTTTAGTTTGAGCCAGGACCTCAGTGTCTGGTACCTTATCTGGCCAGGTTATTCTCAGACTCTTCCTAAAATACTTCAAATGGAAGTGATTCAGTATCCTGGCATGGTGCTTGTAGACTGTCCATGTTTCACAGGCATACAACAATAAGGTCAGCACAATGGCTCTGTAGATCTTTAGTTTGGTAGTCAGTCTAATACCTCTTCCCTCCCAAACTTTTCTTTGTAGCCTCCCAAACACTGAGCTAACTCTGGCAATGCATGTGTCAACGTCATTGTCAATGTGGACATCCCTGGAAAGCACACTACCAAGCTAAGTGAACTTATCCACAGCAGATTTGCCCAGCTTCTGGAGAGTGGACAATGCTCTCATGCATTCCCAGTCACCAATGGAGTGAAACAAGACCATATGCTTGCTCCCATGCTTTTTAGCATGTTTTCAGCCATGCTGTCAAATGCTTTCAATGAGGATGAACATGGCATCAAGGTCAAATGATGGTAAGTTCTTCAATTTGAAAGGCTACTAGCCAAGACCAAAGGGGAAGGAGTGTGAGTGCATGATTTTCTGTTTACAGATGATTGTGCACTCAGTGCAGCCTCTGAAGCTGAGATGCAACAAAGTATGGATCAATTCTCCGCTGCCTGTGCTAACTTTGGCCTAATAATTAACACCAAGAAAACACAGTGCTCCATCAACCATCACCACCCCATCTGTTGCATCCCGGGCCATCTCCACTCATCCTGATGACTATGAGGCCACTGGATCTAGATGACTCAGGAGAAGAAAGTGAGGTTGGTGACCTTGCACAGCCCTCCTCACTCAAATCTAAGCAAGTCATGTCATCATCTTGATGTCATGGTCCTCTTCAAGAATGAAGGACAACAACAACCACACCATTCATATGTGGAACCATCATTTACAACAACAAATGGTACATGAGCTAGGCCTTAAAGGAAGCTAAGGCTCCTAAGTGGCAGAGGTGAGAAAGGTGTGTATTCCAGGCATGGCAAACAGATCGTATGAGAGAAGAGACAACAGAGATGGAATACTGAGTTCAGGCAAGTTCAGGCAAATAGCCCAGGATGACTGAAATACAGGGTGGGTGAAAGGAAATAATGTGTAATAAGTCAGAAAGACAAATGCGATGCACACTGTTTAATGTCTTTAAATGCCGAACTGAGGAGTTTGTATTTTATTCTGGAGACAACAGATTGTTAATGAGTCATCTTGCACAGGGGAATGACCTGCATTTTTGGAGGATAAGCTTGACAACTGTGAAAAGGATGGATTGGAGAGAGGAAAGGTGGGAAGCAGGGAGACATGTTAGCAGACTGTGACAATGTTCCAAGTGAAAAGGGACAAGTGTCTGACCTATGGTAGAGCCATATGAGTGGAAGGGATGGGACAGACATGAAATAAATTATGGAAGTTGAATAGATAAGATGTGGCAAATGATTAGATAATTGGGAGGGGATGGCAGGGTGAGAAAGTGAATTATAAAATATCACCAAAATGATGTGAACTTGGATGACTGGAAGGATGTCTTACCTGAAATTGGGAAGTTTAGAGGGTGAGAGTTAGTGAAGAAGGAATTCCATTCCATATTGGACATGATGAGTTTGAGATGTTAAAGCACAGACATCTAAGAGAAGATGTTAAGCAGGAAGTTTGGGGTGGAAACTGATGAGATCACCAAAAAAGAGGACTTCCATTTACATCTTTTTCCTCCCACTCTTACATGCCCTCTTCCTCTTTCCTTCAAGGAGCCATAGACCTAGAGCTGAAAGGATCTCAGAGCTTATCTAGTCCAACCCCCTCAATTTACTGATGAGAAAACTGAGGCACAGTTTGGCTAATTGACCTGCCTAAAGCCACACAGGTAATAATCATCCAAAGTGAGTTTTGAACCCAGGTGTCTTGAGTTCATCAAAGTCAATGCTCTTCCTCCTTAACTTGTTGCCTGTCCCTTCATTTCTTTACCCTCTTCTTCCATTATCAGCCATGTCCTCCCACATCCCCTTCACACACATTAGCCATGAAAAACAACAAGATCCAAGACTAAAGTGAATGGCTTATGGTGATCCATTTAATGGAACTCCTTTGGATTATCACCCGCTATCCCCCTTTTCTAACATCTTAACATTCAGCTGTATCCCCTGATAAAGCTGAGCATTGTGACACTGTAAATAAAATATACATGCTGGGTCTTAGAAATTGCCTAATAAGTATTCCTGTAACATACTCTGTGTTTAAACCATAGCCTTTTAGTATAATTTTACCCTTAGATCTTAACATTTTACTGCCTTTTTCTCCTAATAATCAATATTGGTTTTTACTGTATCTATTATTATCTTGGCATCAAGATTTATATATATTTTTTGGCTTTACTTTGCATGAGATTGTAGTTTATGGAAAGAGTCCTTATTCTACTGCTTCAGGAAAACTCGTGGCATAATAATCTTGCCCCATCAGTAAATTATTCTGCTTCTGTTATATTGAGAAATAATCATTGGCTTGGCCCCCTCCGCCAGGTCTGAGTGACGTTACTTTTATCGACGTCATTTTTATTACTCTTACATGACTGTGGATTCTTTGCTGGCATCAGAGCTAGCTGGTGGAGACTTTCAGAAGCCCAATGGTGGGCTTCAGATTCCAGATTTCCCATCCCTCATCCTGGACAATCTATTTGTCTTTGATTATAGATCCTAAGTGTTTAGTGGTATCCCATCTGCGCAGTCCGTATCATACAATTACCCTGTTGGTATATGTAGGATATGCAGGTGCAGATGACCTACATAAGCTCCAAATGAAGCACCAAGGATGCAGGAGGGGAACACCATGCTAAGATCATCTCACCTGAAGATTATTTGTGTGTTCCCCCAGATAGCAATCAACAGATATTTCTTGAACACCTGGTATTTGCCCAGAACTGTTCCAGCTACCATGGGAGGAGATGCAAAGCAGGATAAGATGCAGTCTCTACTTTCAAAGAGTGTATAATATAACTGGGGATGCAAAATTAACATACAGGAACAATTAGAGAATAGATTAGAACGGAAACAGCCTGGTACTAGATAAAAAAAGGAATTTGGAGAAGTGAAGGAGCGGTGTGTACCAGCATAACCAGCAGGAGGAGATGGTAATTGAGCCACCCAGGAGGACTAGATCATGCTGACCCATCCTGTCTAGATATTTAAATACCTGAGGAGAGAGAAGAACTAGGAAGTAGGTAACATTTACCTTCTCTGGGTGCCCCCTCTCTCCTTGTCTAGAGCTGGACTGCACCTAGCCTAACTCCCCTTGGTGGGTGCGGGGTGGACTTAGGAATTGCATTTGATTATTGCTGTAGTTCAGTCATTTCAATCTTGTCTGACTCTTCCTTTCAGGGGATTTTCTTAACAAAGAGAGTTATCTGTCATTTTTTTCTCCAGCTCATTTCACAGATAAGAAACAGAGGTAAATAGGATTAAGTGACTCGTCCAGGGTCACACAGCTAGTAAGTATCTGAAGCCAGATTTAAACTCTGGAAGATGATGAGTCTTTCTGATTCCAAGTCCAGGGCTCTATCCACTGCTGTACCTAGCTTCCCTTGTATTTGATTACGGGTCCTGCTTTTTAAGGCTTCTGCTTTCATCGTGGAATTTTAGGCTAACTAGAGGGATATTTTTGAGTAAGAGAAGGGGATAGATGATTCCTAAACTCCTTCAGATTAGCCTCCACCTACTCCACTATTTTGAAAGACTAGCCCCAATGCATAAGTCCTGGTGAATATGCATATCTACCAGACTAATAATAATTCACATTTACATAGTGGATTGCATAGACTGGGGGCTGGTCCAACTCCCTCCATGAATAATAATTTCTTTTACTTATATAGTGCTTTAAAGTTTAGAAATAGCTTTCCACGCAGCAATACTGTGAAGCAGATAACTTGTATTATTACCCCATGAGGAATCTAAGGCTACGAAACATCAAAGTGACTTTCATAATAAAGTCACAGGGCTAATAAATGGCAGAGATGAAATTCTGAGGCAGATCATAGCATAGAGTCACAGATTTAGAGCCGGAAATGACTTCAGAGCTCATCTAGTCTGATATATTTGGGCAACTTGGTGGCACAGTAGACAGAGCGCTAGACCTGGAGTCAGGAAGATTGCTCTTCTGAGTTCAAATCCAGTCTTAGACACTTACTAGCTGTGTGACCCTAGGCAAGTTCCTTAACTCTGCTTCAGTTTCCTTATCTGTAAGATGAGCTAGAGAAGGAAATGGCAAATTAGTCCATGTATCTTTGTCAAGAGAACCCCAAATAATGTCACAAAGAGTTGGACCCATATGAAACAACTGATACAGTGACTTAACTCATTGGATCTTCACAACACTATGAAATAATTATCACTATTTTTCCCTCATTTTGCAAATGAGGAAATTAAGGTAAACAGACAAAGCAAGACCTAGGAAAGATCTTAGCTTTAAAAAGTCCAAGTCTCCCATGACATCTGGGGCCATTGCCCATCATCCTGACCTGAGTCTTGCCATTGGACCCTGAATGACTGGAGGAAAGAGTGAGGCTGATGACTTTTTACAGCCCTGCCTCACTTAAACCCAATTCAGGTACAAGTCAAGACTTCCTCCTAATGTCATTGGTCCTTTTCCAGAAGGAAGAATGAACAACAATAATCTTTAGTCTCAGCACTTAGCACAGGGCCTGGCACATGTTAAGTTTTTTCTCTCCCTCCCCCTTCATCCCTCATCTCTCCTTCTCCTTTTCCCTTTGTCTTTGTCTCTCTATCTCTGTCTTTCTTTCTTTCTCTCTTTCACACACACAAACACACACACACACACACACACACAAAAGAATAATCAAAGAAATTCCTAACTGGAAAAAAAATGGATGAAAGGTAAATAGTTCCTGTTCACTATTTGTATCCATAAAATATGAAAAGACACAAGGAACAGAAGACATCCAGTATGTTGAACCAAACCCCTATGAAAGGATAAGGATAAAAGTTGTGTCAGAGGTAGAGGCCTGGATGGGCTATGATCTGCATCATTGGAGGGAATATTCACAGTGGAGAGATTACAAATCCTTGGAGTATTGGAGGTGTGTTCATCCTTTGTTGCCGAAGATGACCATGCCATCAGAGACATGATGACATGACTTGCATTTGACTTTGTTTTGAGTGAGTGAGAGCTGTGCAGGTCACCAGCCTCACTTCTCCTCCAGAGCCATCTGAATCCAGTGACCAGATATATTCATCAGGACTGGAGATGACTGGAGATGACCCAGGATGCACTGGGAGACCTTAGGCCCTTTAGGCCAAGGTCTATGCAGGTACTCACTTAGGGTGAGTCAATGCCCATTCGTTGAATAGACCTGTTTAAGGAGTAGCCAGGGCATGGCCCCTTTAATGAGGCCAGGGAAAAGAAAGACATCAGACTGGGAGGGAAACAGCAACAGATATTACTGATAATCACTCTGAAGCCAGGAGGGTCCAGAAGAGAGCCTTTAGGCAGGGAACAGGGGTCCCATGGTGTCTGAGCTTTTGGAGTATTATAGATAGGAATACCCCAATTATGTGAAGCATTCAAAAATCAAAGGAGTCCCCTGGATAGGTAGTGAGTTTCTAGCCACACAAATCTTTAAGAGAGCCTGCATAACTGTTTTCTGACATGTTGTAGAGAGAATTCATGATGTAGGAAGGAGTCAGACTGTGTGATTCTGAGATCCCTTCTATCTCTGAGCTTCTATGGACAGAACAATGCCATATAGTATTACTATAAACTTATGAAACTAATTTTCTTGTTTCATTTATAAACCAGCCTTTAAGACAATTACAAAAATGGAGTTGAAAAAATTCCTTGAGCAATGTCAGCACTGTTGGAAGAAACATATAGTTTCCCAGGATGACAACTTTGAAGAATTTGACTTTCAACTCTATTATATGTAACAGGATGCTTATTATTGGTACCTTTCTATTCTGACTTGCAGCTGAAACCTCCTAAGTGTGTTTTCTCTGAAAGGTAAGCTCCTTGGGAGAAGAGACTTTCTTGCTTTGTTATGTGTATTT
Organism: Potorous gilbertii; assembly: GCA_028658325.1. Classification (NCBI taxonomy): domain Eukaryota; kingdom Metazoa; phylum Chordata; class Mammalia; order Diprotodontia; family Potoroidae; genus Potorous; species Potorous gilbertii. The sequence continues at coordinate 48,914 of JAQQSK010003827.1, forward strand.
GCATTGTTTAGGACAGTGCTTTGCCATACTTAATAAATGATTTTTATTCATTTATTACTTGTTGGTAATATTATATTAACTTTGTATAGAATTTTGCAACAAAATGATTTTCACTTCTGATTTTGCTTGGATTTAACAACCATATGGTAGCAGATATATCAGTTTAAAATTATTGGAGCTATAATTAGGAATTTTTTCACTGTGAGATAAGTAGCATGAAGGTCACCTTCACTTGAGACTGGGGTCAGGACATCACCCTGTAATGAAAAGACAAAGATACAGGGCAGAGCAATCAAAGGGAAGAGTAAAGGAGAGAGGAGTTCAAAGAGCAGATGTAATCTTAGTGTGTACATCTGTCTCCTCTGAGCAGCCTGGCTAAGGGAAAGAGATTCAGAACCTTGGGCTGGAAGAGATCTTCATAACCATTGGCTAAGGAATAAAAAATGTTTGAGCAACCTATAATCCACTCCTTTAGGGAAAAGGCTGACTAACTATAGTAATCCCCAATGAATAAGTGAATCTGAAGATAGCCCCTTATCTAAAGACTATTACAGCTGAGGCCCAGTGGGAAGCAAAACTACTGATAGAAAGAACTATCGCCCTTTTCTGCAAGACTTACTTTTATAGACAGATCAGCAGGTAGTGCTGAAGAAAGCTAGATAGCCTGAGATCAGTTGCATTGAAGTCCGTATGCTTGGAGTTCACCAGGGAGAAATGGAGAGAGATCTCCAGTAGGGACAAGACTCAGAAGAGGGCAGTTTGATGAGATCATCAGAAAAAGCCTGAGTTTTGTTGTATCATTGGACTCTTTGCCAAGTGTATGACTCTGGGAAGGTCACTTAACCTCTGTCTTCTTCTGTTTCTTCAGCTGTAAAATGGGTATAACAATAGACCTATCTTCCATGGTTGTTGTGAGAATCAAATGAAATATTATTTGGAAAATACTTAGCACAGTGCCTGGCACACATCAAGCAATTAACAAATGCTTTTTCCCTTCCCCTTTTGCCAAGTGTATGCCCCAGCCACACATGTGTTCCCTGAATATGTGTCCTTCAATATAGTTGCCCTGACCACATGTTCCCTAGTATGCTCATGTCTGATGCATAATCTCTATGCATCTTTACTCTTCTCCCTGAGGGTATATGAAGAGTGAGTGAGAAGAGTGAGTTTTAAATTTATAGAGTCCATGTTCCATTGTTATTTTATTTCTATGTTATTTCATTAAATCAATTTTATTTGAACTGTGTGTCCTATGTCTAACTAATAAAATTAAACACATCAGTAGGGGCTCGTAAGCTGTGGTTTGGAAAACAGTCTCATTCCCAAAATACCCAGAACCTGGACTAGCTTTGTACAGTTCCACACTATAGGGAAACTTCTTTGCGCTGCAGTTAAATCATCATTCTTGTTTTGAAAGGTAACCTCAAAGTCAAGAAGACCTGGTTCGAGTCCCTCCTCTGGAACACATTGAGTATGTGGAGTTTTGGTAAGTCTCTTCACCTCTTCGTTCCCCAGGCGATTCTTTAAGCCTCTGATTTGCAGAGGAAATTCTGATCTGCTATGGCAGAGGGAGTCTTCACATTGACAGCTCCCAATATCAATGAAATCATAGGCCCAGTCCCTCTCCCAGTCTTATTACCATACAATGCATTTTGGTATCTCAGTCCTCCAACTCAGCTCCAGATGTATCTAAAACCTTGACTCCTCCTCATCATGTCTTATATATACAAATGCAGACATTTTCACATTGAGAAAAGGAGAAAGAAACCCCAGCTCTATGACACAGCAGTCTCCTCCTTTAACTTCTAGAGGGACCTAGCAAATCAAAGGATTAAGATCTCCAGCTGGAGATCATTGCATTTCCCATTTACACATAAGGAAACTGAGGTTAACAAAGGTGGAGTAATTTGCCCAGAGTTACAGGGTTAGTAAGTGTCTGAGGCAGGATCTGAACTTCCTGATGCAAAGTCCAACACTTTATCTACTGTGCATTGTAGTTGCTCTATGGGTAAAAAAAAAAATAGATGAGACTTCAATTAGGTATCATTCATCATGGGAGCTCATCAGTCAATCAATCCACCAACAAGGATTTTTAGGTACCTCCCACATGGCAGTCACTGTACTGTGTGCTGGGAATAGGAAGACAAACATGAAATACCTTTGACCTTTGAGGAACTTACTATCTGTAAAGGGAAGGAAAATATATTAATATAAGTGCATATATAGGTATTTATGAAAGAACCAAGATAATTTGGGGGAGGGGGCAAGACATTGGTACCTGGGGTAAGGGTGGGAGGAATTGGGAAAGGTTTCATATAGATTTCTCTTCCTATCTACAATGTGGACTCAATTTACCACTGTAACATTTGTGATGGGAAGCCCCAGGGTAGCTATCATAGCTCATGGGCACCTAGCTCTGACTGACCTGTGGTGAGATGGAGCATCTGACCCTGACACTCAATTAGCAGAGCAGACGATGTATAACGTATGCTTGACATTGATATGATTTAACGTTAATAACTGGTTTTCAAATATTTATTACGATGGCTGTTTTAATAAATATTTCATGAACATTATTTTAAAAAAACCTCTGTTGCCAGCTTCACTGCCTTAATTTGCCTTAATGAGGATTAAAAAAATCCGTGATAAATGCCTTTCTTGTGAATATACAGGGGGTGAGAAGGGCTTGCATAGGGCATCTGTCATCTGGGGCTGTGATCTCAATGAAGAATGGGCAGGGAGTATGAAAACAGCCTAAAAAAGAGAAACAGACAGCTGTTCTCCTTTTCCAGAGGGGGCAAACCAAGAGGAAATCAAGCTTAAATTGTTGAGAGATTTATTTAGGAAGAGTCATTTGGAAGAATATGAAGCCCTTGGATAGCTGGCCAAGAAGTTGTGGAATTTCCTCTGGAGGTCCTGAAACAGAATGATGATACTCATCAACTAGAAATGGTTTGCCTATAGCCCTGCTTAGTCAGAGAGTAGCTTTTCCTGGGTGTCCAGCCCTGGGTGTCTATGATGTATGAAAAGACAGAAGCCTGGATTAAAGGGATAAAGGAGAATAGCAATGGGTACAATGGACAGAGCCTTGGATCAGGAGTCAGAGGACCTGAGTTCAAATCCTGCCTCTTAACACTTAATACTTGTATGATCTTCAGCATGTCACAATTTCTTCATACTACAGTTTTCCACCTATGAAAGAGGGAATGGGACTAGACTAGAAGGCCTCTGAGTTCCCTTCTGGATACAGGATTCTGTGAACTGCTGAAGTATGGGGAGAGGCAGATTTAAGTTCCTTATTGCATTGCTATATGTCCTTGGATGGTCTGCTTCAGCTACTGGTCACTCATCAAGTACATATAGAAGGTTACTATGTGCAGAGAATCATGCTTCTCACAGCCTCTACATCCATGTGGGATGACAAGGGCAGCACTTTGACTCAGTTTACTTTATATGCAGTTATTCCCAATTTCAGAGAGGGCTGAAGATGGTCTCTTAAAAATGTAAGGTGATCTCATTCAGGAGTTTCTTATCACTTGAGATATAGAAGCAGAGACTAGACAACATTTTGTCAGGAATAGTTCAGAGGGGATTTCAGTATTAGAAAGCAAGTTGGATGAGATATCTCTTAAGCTTCTTCTGACTCTGAGATGCCATGATGACCTCCCCACACTATCGAGAACATGTCTTTAAATGACATGCCAGATTATGGTCCAGGGAATTCCCAGATCATTGCTCCAGCTAGGTCACAATCTTTGTCCCAGATCCTTTTCCAGTTTCCAACACTTTGTTCTAGGACTTCCTTCAGAATAGCTTAGGCCATTGCCAATAAACCTTCTCCATAGCCCCACAAAACTTCTTCAGCCTTGTACAACCACTTCCTAGCTCCTACCTGTACTCCTCAGGACCCTATATAGCCTCTGCTTTCTGTGAGGTAGGCTTCCTGGGGCTTCACAAGAAATATCACCATCTGTCATGAGGCTGGAATTTAAGAGGGAGCTTGAATAGTCCAATTATGTTTCCCTAAACAGACTTCCCTCCAGCCACTTATACTCTACCTAGACTCATAACTCAGTAGTGAACATACTCCCACCCCCTCTCTATCCTGTGATGATGAACCTCAGCTGCTATTGTGCAAAATTCCCCACCCTTGGTTGACTACTCCCTTATTCTCATTTTTTTCAACCCTCCATCTCACACTTAGAGGGTCCCACTCTAGATATATCCACCCCTTCCACTCTACTTTCTGGAATGCCTGTTCCATAATTAACAAACCTGTTTTCATCTTAAACTTTTTTTTCTTTTTCATTCCCTCCATCTTCTGGCTCCCATTGAGACCTGGCACCCTCTGGTTGACATGACATCCCTGGCCACCCTTTCCTGTACTGGTTGTATTTTCACTCATATCCTCTCACACAATGATGGGGTGGTGGGGAATACTCCTTGCTCATTCAAGAATCATTTCCCACAACCACTCAGCAATCTCATCTCCTTTGAGGTTCATGTATCCAAAATCCCCACCTAACCCAGATCTTGGTAGTCACAATCTAACATTCCCCAGGACTTTCTCCTTCCATCCTCAACAACTTCATCACCTGTCTCAGAGTCTTTCTACTGCAAGTCTTACTTTCTTCCTGCCTAACAGTGTTATTATGAGGACCAAATGAGATATTTATAAAATACTTAGCATAGTAGGCACTTATAGCACATAGTAGGTATTTAATAAATATTTGTTATTTCCCCCTCACCACCCCCCTACTCCAACACAGAGCTTGATACTCTGTAAGGTAGGATCCAACCCCACCCCAACTTCTTAATAACTCAATCTACTCAGTTCCCATTATGTAGTCCTCTATTCTACTTCACACACTGAGAGGAATAATTATTTCTCTCTCATATTAATAGCTACTTATTAAAATTGGGGAGAACCAAGTTATTTCCCCCCCCCCTCCTACTTCCTTTTCCAATTTCTTCAGGCCTGGGCTGTTGCAAGGTAGGATTAACATTCTCCTCATTTTGGGTATTACTACTCCACCTAACTGGATCAGACTTCTAATCTAATCCCTGATCATTTTCTTCCACATAGGCTTGGGGAGGAGATAAAGATTCTTTGTCTACATTGCCCAAGGCTGGGGCTAATTTAGAAGTACCATAATCAAAATTTATTAGAATAGGTCCAGCTAATTTAGAAGTAACATAATCAAAATTTATTAGAATAGGTCCAGCCCCTCATTACTTATTAACTAATCAGAGTTGATTGCCACACTCTGGAACATCTACTTTTCCAAGCCCATATAAGTCTTGGGCTAGTTGCCCATGAGGGTCTTTGTTATTCAAGAGTGCTACTGACCTCTTTTATTAAAATTCACTAGCATTATTAATAAAATGGCTAATTACTGAGAAATTGTCTCAAACTTTTTAAGCATCACAATACGCAATACACACAAATGAATATATATTTCATTTTGCTATGACCCATAAATTTGATTTCCATGTTAATGAACTATAATATTCCTTTATTTACTCACAATATTTAATTATTTCATCCTTCCCTGTGCCTTTTAGCCTCTAACCCTGTTCTTTATTCTTCCCATGACGTCCAATCCCTCTACTCTTCTGTTCAACCCATTACACTCTCCTCCCTTGTGTATCTCAATGCCTACGAGAATCGATTCAACTCTACACTATCTATCTCCCAGATTCATATTACTCTCTTGATGATCATGCCTTCACAGTCCTTGACCTTATATTGCCTTCTTCATGCCTATTTACATGCTGCTGAACAGAGATAGAGAAAATCACCAAAATCTGCTGACTGGGCCTACCACAAATTTATGCTACGTAATTTATACTGGGTCCTTCCTATAGCAAGGCAATCATTTTATAACTTTTTAAGCAGCTCACTCCTCATTCTCCTTGACCTTGACTCTGTCTCCTGTCTATGTATGTTCATAGTTATTTGCACGTTATCTTTTCCATTAGAACATGTTGTTTACTTTCTTTGCATCCCCAGTGTTTAGGATAGCACCTGACATATAGTAAACATTTAATGATGGCTTATTGGTAGATGGACTAAATAGTGTGTTTTGACATGGTCAGCTACCACAACTTTTCTCCCCAACTCTACCCAACAATGTTCCATGCTGCCATTTTCCCCTCATATCAGGCATTAATTTGCTTTAACTAGATGTAATAGATGGGAGAATTGTCTTTGGGAAGTCACTCAGAAATACAGAAACAAAATAAGGGCATAGGGAAAGGTCTATTGGAGTAAGGGTCAGCAGCCCTCTCATCTTTATGTACTAGGAAGTCAAGGGGAGTTCTGAAACTTGAGGCATCCAGAAATTGGGAATGCAATTGCATCAATATTCTAAAGTTCCCCTGGCTCCCATGCCTCCACCTCTGCCTTCTTGGTAGGTCAATGGCTAATATAGCACCCCCCAAGTTCACCAATCTCTCATTCTCTTAATTCCTGTCATATAAAACAGAAGTTATCAAAGAGTGGTCCACAGACCTCGGGAGAACTTCAAGACCCTGACATATGAGATCTTCTATGTCAAAACCACTTTCATAATAATAATATTACTTGTTCATTAAAATACTCCTCCCTTTTCTAGCTACAGATTTGTGTGAGGTAGGATTTTCTTCACATACTTCAACCAAAACAACAGATTGTAACAGATTGAATGCAGAAGCAGATATGAGAATCTAGCTGTCTTCTATTAAGTCATATATTAAGATATTTGAAAAAAATGCAAAACATTTCGACTCTTCACACTAAGGCTATTTTTTTTAAACATAAAGTTATTATTCATTAAAAATATGTTATGTGTTGACACATAATTATTTTTAAATGAATTTTAAAATAAACATTTTTAAAATGTATACATTTTAATTTTTACTACAGTAAATATCAATAGATGTAACCTACATAAACAAAAGCTTTCCTAGTTATTCAATCATCTTTAAGAGTGTAAAATAGTGCAGAGACCAAGAAGTCTGAGAACCGCTGATCTAAATTTACTACCGCAGTCAATCTTGTTGTCACCTCCTCTCTATACCAATCTAGATGCCCAACTTTCCTGCCTATCCTTTCCGCTGTGCCCTCTAGAAACCCTGCTCAAGACCTTCCTTTCCATTGTGCTCTCTAAAAGCCCCCTTCTGGACTAGCTTGCTTGCTGTCCCTTCTCCGCAACTTTCTCTTCTCCATTTTTGTGACTTCACACAGGTTGTTTCTTAGGCCTGGAGTGCCTCTGTCCTCAAATGCAAGTCAAGAGTCACTTGATTTACTAATCAGATCCTCCTAGTTGTTAGTGCTTTCCTCCAAACTCCACCAAAATTACTTTGTATTCACTTGGTATATATTTCATAATTACTTTCCTCATACAAGTGTACAAAGATGCCATGAACTTCAGAGGGGAAGAGGCTGTTGAACAAGTGGCAAAGCAAAGCTACAACCATGGAAAGTAATCTGTAAAACAGACCCAGCTAACAAGGTTGTTCTGAAGATGAAATGACTTAATAGATGCACAGTGCTTTGCCAACCTTAAAATTCTAAAGAAATGCTAGTTAATATCATCATCATTACTGTTACATGTTATTTCCTACAGGATTTTTTCTTTTTTGGGGGGGGGGGGGGAGTTATCGCCAGTGCCTAACACTACCTGGTACATAATAGGTGCTTTAAGATGCTTTAAAAATTGAATTAAATTGAAATTTATGCTTAATATTTTTCTTTTACACTATTTATACTAATTGAAACCTAGCTTTCCTTTAGAACTCTACATTCCTTGGCTGTCTAGCTCTATTTTGCTATTTCTCTCATTTTATATAGCCTGGAAGAGAAGTCATTGCACACCTTGCTTTGCACTGTCCCTTCTGAACCCTTGCTTTGCTATGACCATACAATAAACAATTCTGCTTTGGAGTCCATGAAATTTGAACATGTCATTTCATCTCAGTTCTTGTCACTATCATCTACCCATCTCTTGACTACTTTTGAACCTCTCCCCATTACCCTGGATGCGATCCAGACTATTCTGCATTCCTGCCTCTGCAATCATCCCAAAAGACTTACAGTATTTATGGCAATAACCATTCTAACCACCTGCACTTACACTTCCTCAAACTGCTTAATTCCTATGACCTCTATTTATACTCTATCTAAGCTATCTACCAGAGAGAACACAAAATCAAATTTAGAAACAGAAGGGACCTTAATGTAGAAAGAGAACCAACCCTTGAAATCAAGGGAGTCCTGGGTTCAAAACCAAGCTCGGACATTTACTAGTTGTATGATTCCAGGCAAATCACCTAACTTTTCCAAGCCCCAGTTTCTTCATCTTCAAAATATGGATAAAAATGACAACAAAAATAAAGCTTCCACTATTTCACAGAGTTGTAAGGAAAGTGCCTTGTAAACATTAAAAGGATACATGAATGTGCTATTATTACTAATTAGTTGAACTCATTATATAGAGAAGATTCTTCTGAGATTCAAAGAGGTTACATGTTCAAACTTACAGTTTATGGCTAATGAGTGTCAGTCAATATTTGAACCCAAGTTCCCTCATTTCAAGTCTAAAATTCTTTCCACTATATAGTCATACCATAGACAACATCTCCATCAAAACTGAAATTTGAAATTTCTCCAGTTTACTTCCTTTCCATTGATTCCATTTCTTTACTACTATGAATCCAGTTAATGGTAGTCATCCTGACCTTCTGTCATTCAACTCTTCAAAGTTCTTCTAATATACCACACTTATCCTGACCTTTCTTTTCCAATTTAACAACTATGGTCAAGTCATTTCCATAATGACATTTTCTTTTATTATTGAATTTCTTGGGTCAATGATTTTCCAACATCCTTACCCTCAAATATGGATAATTCTACCAAACTCCATTCTTGCTCCTACCAATTTCCATTCCTAAACCCAGCTATTCAGTTGGTACTGAAAGAAATCACAAAATTGTTCTGCTTTGGTTCACTAGAAATTTATGCTAGTTGACTACAAATGGACCCTCACTGCTAAATGCAATCTGTTTATTCATTTTCTATTGACTTTCCATCATATTTTCTACAAAACATCTTTGAAATAGTAACTGACATATACACAGCACTGTAAAGTTTGAACATTTTTTCAGACACGCTATCTCATTCAATCATCACAACCCCCCAGTGAAGTAACTGCCATGAGTGTCACCATCCCCATTTACAAATGAAAAAACTGAGGTTTGAAGAGTGTGATTTGTTCATAGTAAGACAATTAGTATGTGCAAATACAATTCAGAAGGACTTTATTAAGTCTTTATGGTATGCAATACATTAAGAATACAAAGGTAGCAATAAAACAGTTCCTAATACTAAGATACTAACATTTCACTGAAAATCTCATCCTAAATCTAATTCTCAATAACTAATTAGTTCCTGAGGTAGAAGTGATGGGTGTATTTTGGAGAAGTGACACCCACCCCCAATCCTAGAGTTTGAGATAGAGAGAGGGAATCTGGGCACAGTCTGACATGAACCCTAGGTTTCAAGAAGCCTTATTTCAGAAGGTTCAAAGGAAAGATAGGTAGAGTTCAATGAGCAAAATGCTTCAGGGAAAGTCATCAGAGTAGAGATGAGAGATGCTGAAGAAGTAATTCTGAAAACACACAAGCAAATAATTCCAATAAGGAGGAAAAATGAGATGTCGAAACATGGAGAACTCACCAACCAACTTGGATATTTTTAGAAATGCACATAAGATGAAAGTAAGACCAGGTAATGAAAGACCAGTGAGAGTGTGGTACACTTCTGTATAACTTGCAACAAATTCAGGCAAGTCTTTACTAAATGCTTACTTCAGTCATTGTGGCTAGGTATTGGGGATACAAAGAAAAGCAAAAAGAAAACAATACAGTCCTTGCCCTCAAGGAGATCATAGTCTAATAGAGGAGAGAACATGGAAACAAACCGTGTACAAACAAGCTACATAAAAGGGAAGCATCAGAAATACTAATGCTCAGAATGAGCTGAAGCTAGTAGGGGAAGCTAAGGACACCAAAAAAAAGTCTTCATCTTTGGTTTGGTTTGGTTTAGTTTGGCATAAACCTATATTGAATGAGTTCAAGTCACTTGGCCCAGATGAATTTGCTTTCCTTGGATCTTTGGGTCCTGGAGGTGGAGTGAGGTGGGGGTGGGGATAGTAGATATGATTTCTGAGTCATTGTTAATAATATTTGAAAGATGATGAAAAACAGGAGAGGAACAATAAGATTGGAGAAAGGTAACTGTTGTCCTAATTTTGAAAAAAAATGAGAAGAGAACAGTCTGTAAAGAAGAGGCTAATGAACTTCACTTAAATTCCTGGGAAAATTCTAGACTGGATCATTGAAGAGGCAGTTGGCATATAGCTAGAAAGAGGAAGACAAAGAGCATGGCTTCATCAAGAACAGGTAGTGCCTAACCAACTTCATTTCCTCTTTTGATTCTTTGGATAGAATTTCTCTACGTTTTAGCAAAGTTTTAATAAAAATATCTTCATTATTCTAGTAGAACAGAATAAGGAGAGATGTGGATTAGTCTAATCTCCATGACCTAATAAAATCAAGTGGTTTCTTAACTGTTTAGATATACTGACCCAAAAAGTAGGAATTAATGGTTTAATTCCAACATGGCAGGAGGTCTTTGGTGGAATGTCCCAGGGATCTGTGCTTAGTCTTGTATTGTTTCCAATTTTTATTGGTGACTTGAACAAAGGCATACACTTATCAAATTTGAAAATGAATCAAAGATGGAAGAGAGAACACTATAATTTAAGGAGGATATTGACAAATGGGAGAATATTTAGAAGAGAGCAACCAGAATGCTGAAGGACATTGAGTCAAAATTATATAAGAACCAGTAGAAGGAAATGGACATTTTTAGCCTAGAGAAAAGAAGACTTGTGGAAAAAACATCCTGGGATATGTGCTTCAAGAGGCTGTGATCTCCCCCTCCTTGAAGTTCTTCAAGCAGAGACTGCATGATAACTTTTCAAGTACATTAGAGGGACATTTCCTCTTCTATATGAAATTATAGGGTTTCTGAGTTTCTTTCCACCTCTTAAAAATTCTCTGATGCTGTGGTGGTAGTGAACTTGAAGAAAGTACATGTATAGGTAACTGAATATAACAATTAAGTAATTAGGGTGTGGGAGACACTAACTAGTGGTATCAAGAAAGTTTTCTTTTAGGGGGTTGAACTAAAATTGAGCCTTAATAAAAGCTAATGATTCTTAGAGATGAAAGAGCATTCCAGGCTCTTTCCACAGGACGGTCTGTGCACATGCATGGAAATAGGAGATAGAATACCACTATGGAAAAGTAAATAGGGCAGTTTCACTAGAATACAGAATGTTGTTGTTGTTGTTGTGTAGATAGTCACATCTGACTCTTTGTGACCCCATTCGGTATTTTCTTGGCAAAGATACTGAAGTGGTTTGCCAATTCCTTCTCCAACTGACTTTACAGATGAGGAAACTGAGGCAAGCAGGGTTGTTACTTGCCTGGGGTCACACAGCTAGTAAGTATCTGAGACCAGATTTAAAATCAGGAAGATGAGTCTTCCTGACTCCAGTACTGGCACCTTAACCAGTACACCATCTAGTTGCCCCAAGAATACTGAATGCACAGGGTAAATATTATGAAATATACATGGAAAAGTAGAGTGGAATCAGATTGAGGAGGGATTTAGGCACAAAAACTAGATATGAAGTCTCAGGGAATCATCTGTGAAAGACGTTTTAATCCATGGGAAGATCATTTCCGTGTAAAATCACTGAGAGAAAAAAATACAGAGGAAGACAAAAAGAGGGCTCAGGACAGAGTCCTAGGGTTCTCCAGACAAGTGGAGATCATGAGTACACATGACTTTTTTCTAGGTTTCTGTTTATTGAAAGGGAGTGAATATGAGGCAATAGCTGCAGAAGATGATAGGGCAAATTTTTGTTGGTTTTCTTTTGTTTTTAATGTAAGAGGCATCACAGTAGGTTGCTAGGCAGCAGGAAAGGAGCCTATATATTGACACACTGAAAGTCAGTAAGCATAAAGAAGACCAATAAATAGGCTAAGCTCCTTTTTCAGACCAGAGGGGATGGGATCAAGGACAGAATTGGAGGGTATGGATCCTGCAAGGAGAATTTCACCAAAAAAATATAATCAAAGTTAGAGAGAAGGAAGGAAGATGTTGGTGTATTCTGAGGCATAGAATTGGATCCTAAATCAGATCCTGCCCTGCCTCTTCCAAGACTTTGTTTATCAGCCACTCCTTCTTCTTAACTTTAATAATCTCCATCTAAATAGTTTCCTTCCTTTCAGCCTACAAACCCATTCAGGTTTCTCATATCCTGAAGAATAAAAACAGAAAAAAAAATATTCTCTTCATGCTAAAATTTCAAGAAGGAACAGGATATAATCAGTTACCACTTCTTCAACATTCAATCATAACTTAGCCACTTGAAGAAATGCAACTATGGTGTGTTTTGATGCATAATGAGTTTGTTGAGAGTATCGGCAGCACTTGCAACCTGTTAGCAATGTGGAAAAATGTGGTTTAATTAATTAATCTTGCTACATGTTAAAATAGCAAGCTATCACCAAACAGTAGAGGCTGGGGTGAGCTCTTTATCCCAGTTCAAAATTGAGAATATGTGCTTTATCCAATTTGGTGTGTAATTAGTTAACTTACTCTAAGTGAAAAAAAGTCAAGTTATAACTGTCACACCTCGCGGTATGACTTCTATCTTAACATTATTCTGAAATGTTCTCTCCAAGTACCTAATGGTATTCTTATCTCTAAATCCAATGCCTTTTCTCTGTCATCATCCATGATGACCTCTCTGCTGCATCTGACACCATGGACCACACTCCTTGATTCTCTTTTCTCCCTTGGCTTGCATAACAACGCATAGTTTTCCACCAGTTTTCCAATTGTACCTTCTTGGTCTCCTTTACTGTTTCCGCATTCTTCTCCCATCACTTAAGCATGAATTTCCTGCCACTTCCTGGCCCTCTTCTCTTTCTATACTCCTTCCTTTAGTGATGGCATCCATTTCCATGACTTCAACTATTGCCTCTATGCAAATGAGTCCTGAATGTGCAGAATAACCATCTTAAACCTTCCCTCAGATTATCAGTCTTTTATTTCTAACTTCTTTATTGGATACTTCTGCCTAGATAGCCCACTGGCATCTCAAACTCAATATAGTCAAACTTGTGTTCCTCATTTCTCCCTATCTCCTTAACAAAGAAAACCTGATGCTCCCTCAGCCTCTCTGTTTCTGTTGATGACATCACTATTTTTCCAGTTACCTTAATCTAATACCTCTTGAATCATCATTGACCATTCACCCTCCTTTTGCCCCTTCATGAAATGACTCTTGTTCATAGCAATACTGTTTAAGTTTTGTATTTACTGTCATTGAAGGTATTTTTCATTAGACACTTCCTAAGGTACTTTTTCATCTGTGGGAGGAGCATTTTATAGCCAATCCCTGAATAGAGCATATAGGCTTGCACTCAGGAAAACCTAGGTTCAGATCCTGCTCTAACATTAGTTCTATGACATTGGCAAGTCATTTAACTACTCTGAATCCCAATTTTCTCGTATACAGAAAGAGGGTGTTGGAATTAATGATTTCTAAGGATCCTTTCAGATCTAAATCTATGTTCCTATGAGCTCTTTCTCCTAAAGCCAGTACCAGTCAATAGCATGGCTCTGTTTTTAGCAATGTGACCACTAACCATTGTTAGGCAGCTTGGGAGTCTGGTTTTTTTTTTTCCCTACTACTACCCTGCCATGATGCAGGCTAATGGGTGACACTGCCCTGACTTCCATTACTCCTTTGAGAGCTTAGAGAATGCATTTCCATTATTATAGTAAGCTTCATGGACCTAGACACTCTCTTTGAAATCAATGGACCTGGGTAACAATTTGTTCCTCATGCTGAGTGATTTGCGTAGCCCTGCTCAGTATGAAAAATAGCTCCCCAATGCTTATCGACCCCCAGAAATGCTCAAGTTTTCTAGCCTGCCAGCCAAATTGCAAAAACTTAGCTGGGAGTGTTAAGACCTTTAATCATCGACCTCATAAAATGAAAAGAACAGCAGCCTGAAGAGATAAAGTTCTCCCTGTCTAAACCAAGGGAAAGTATGCAATCTTTCACCTAGGCTGAGCTATGGATGAAAGCTCCCAAAGATCACTGTTTAGATCTTGCTTATATAGAATAGGTAGGTTCTTTGTGTGTATATGTGTATATGAGATATGTGTATATATATATACATATATATATATATTAGAGAGAGAGAGAGAGAGGGAGAGAGAGAGAGAGAGAATGAGATTGAGGAGGTTAGACTTAATAACTTTTTTCCCCTTCCAATTCTGTCTCCAGTGCTATAATATGTCAGCTGCCTATCCATGTAAAGAGCTACTGAAACATCTTATGGCAGGGTGTTTAAGAAAGTATGAGGGGTGGGCTGGGGAAGGAAGAAAGAGTTACAGAGGAGTCCCTGTGTATAGGCAGTAATCTATGAAAGTGTGATATAAAATCTTTGCACAAATAGCAATAACTTCCATTAATATAGCACTCTGAGGTTCACAGAGCACTTGACAAGACTTGTTTCATTTTTAGTAATAATAATTTACATTTATATAGTGCTTTGAAATTTACAAAGCAATTTACACACATTATCCCATTTGAGAAACCACACAGTGTGGCGGGTACTATATGTATTGTTTTTCCCATTAAATTGATGAGGAAACTGAGGGTTAAAGAGATTAAGTGATCCATGGTGATGTTTAGTTCAAGGCAGTAGGTAAGAAAAAGTGTTTCAGTTAAAATTGAAAATATAATAATTTGTGCTTTCCTACAATGAGCACTGGTCTAGAACTGAAAGTGTCTAGATTCTAATGTAACCAGAGTTCAGTCACTGATTAGTTAGAGTCTTGGGGAAATTACTTCACCTCTCTGGGCTGCTATTTTCTCATGTGTAAAATAAACTACTTCAACGTTTCCTTCCCACTCTAACTTGCCATGGTTCTATGGTCTATATATGTAGAGCATGCCACTATCATCTATAGATTATATCCCTTGAGCCATGTTTTCCTTGAGTAGTATTGGGTTTGCCCTAAAATGTCCTCTGAAATTAATACCACAATTTGAGACAGCTGACCAGGGTAAGGGGTACAGTCTATGGAAGAATTTGGTTTTTCTCTGTATAAGCCTATGACAAACTTGGAAGTTCCCTTCTCTAGCATTATCAAAAGCATATATTAAAAAAAAGCAAGAGCTAACATTATTAATAATAGAGAAATACTAGAAACTTTCCCAGTGTAACTAAAGTAAAACAGCAGTGCCACTTCTGCCCATTGTCATTTGATATTGTTCTAAAATATTGGCTATAAAGTAAAATGAGAGAACCAAATCAAAGGTATAACTATCAGCAAAAAGAGGTGATATTATTTGTAGATGACAGTATGTTTTATATATAGAAAACCCCAAAGAATCAATTAAGAAATTAATTAAAATGATTAATAACTTAACAAAGTAGCAGAATATACACATCTACAAGCATTATCAGAATTTCTATAGGTTACTAAGCCAAAGCAGGAATACGAGAAATTATATTCATGATAGCCTTAAATTAATAAACTACCTGGGTATAAACTCATGAAGACATTCAGATAGCAACAACTATAAAACACTCATTCCTAAATAAAAGAAGACAAATAATTGGAAAAACACTTTCTGATCATGTTTGGGCTATGTCAATACATGTAATAAAAATGACAAAATTTAACTAGTTTATGGATTTCATGCTATATCTAGCAAATTACCAAGGGAATACATCTAAGGACTAGATAAAAGAATAACTTAATTCATTTAGTAGAACAAGAGATCTAGAATATTGAGGGGAATAATGAGAAAAACTAGAAATGAAGAGAATACATAGTATTACTCCACTTCAAACTGTATCATAAAGCAGTAGTCATCAAAATTATTTGTAACTGTTTATGATAGCTAGTTATCTCCCAACACACAACTAAGAAGTTATTTGGAAGCTAGATTTTGAACTAGCTTTGAACTAGCTTTTGAGTCAGGTTCTCCTGACTCCAGGACCAGTCTATTCACTGCATCACCTAGCTGCCCAAATCTGAGCATGATTCAGATGCTCTTCCTCCTCATCTTTGCCTCCTGACTTTCTTGAAGTCTTTCTCATTCTTCCTTAATCTTAATACCTTCTCTCTGAATCTATTCCCAATTTATTCTGTATATATCTTGTTTGTATTTACACAGTTATTTGCATGTTGTCTCCTCCTTAGAGTAGAGACTGATTTCTTCTTTTCTTGGATCTTTAGTGTTGGGCATGGTGCCTTGTAAATAGTAAAGAATTAATAAATGCTTATTGACTGACTAGTATAGCAAGAAATATAGAGCTTTAAGATTTGCAAAATGTTTTACATATATTCTTTCATTTGATCTGTTATAAAACAGAAAAGTAATTCAGTGAAACAGACTAGGTATGTAAGAAATATGGAGCAAAACATCACAGTCCAGTGTTTGATAAACTCAATACCAAAAATAATTGGAGAAATGATTCCTTTTTTTGTTTTTTTACAAAAACTGCTGAAAAAAAATGGAAAGCAGTTTGACAAAAATAAGGTTTAACCCAACATCCTGTACTATATACCCAAATAAATACAAAAGGTCCCACCATGAACAAAATTTTTGAAAAGAATAAGATCAATCACTTTTCAAAACTATAACCAGAGAAATTTATGAATCAAAGAAGAAATATAGGAGACCATAAAAGATAAAATAGAAAATTTTAACTCTATAAAATTAAAAAGTATTTACATTATAGAAGTCAATGAGAAGGCAAAATCAGAAAGATACAGTAAGTTTGGGGGGGAAAGTTTGCATCAATTATCACAAAAGTGTAATGTCCAAAATGTACATTGAATATTCATGAACACATCATAGCAAGAATCATCCTTCCAACTGATAAGTGGTAAAAAGACATGAACAAACCATTTTCAAAAATATAATTTCAAACTATAAACAATCATTTAAAAACATGCTCCAAATCATTAATAGTAGAAAAGATTCAAATTTCAAAATGCTCTAAGGTTTCACCTCATAACATGTAAATTAGCAAAATTGACAAAAGATGGGACCAATACATTTTGGAGAGGCTATGAGCAGGTATACTGCTTAATTATTTAGAATTATTCAAGAAAAATGTTTTTAGTAATCATATCTTTTGACCTAGTAATCCCAGTACCCAGCATATAATCAACCAACATTTATTAAGTGCTACTGGGTGCCAGACACTTTGCTAAACACTGTGAGACAAAAAAGCATAAAGCAAAAGATAATCCTTGCCCTCAAGGAGCAGGAGAGGAGACAGCAAACAAACAAATATGGGCAAACAAGCCATATACAGGATAAATACAAAATAATTAAGAAAGAGAAGTCTCTAGAATTAGGAGGGATTGAGAAAAGCCTCCTGTAGATGAGATTTTAATTGGAACTTAAAGCATCTTAAAAGTCAGTGGGTGAAGATAAGAAGGGAATGGTACCGGGAACAGCCACAGAAAATGCCCAGAGCCAAGGGGTGGAGTATCTTCTTCATGGCCAGGAGACCAATGTCGTTGGATTGAAAAATATGTGGCAGGGATTAAAGTATAGGAAAACTGAAAAGGTAGAAAGGGGATAGGTTATGAAGGCTTTGAATACCAGAATACTTGTATTTGGGTTGTGTATTTGATCCCCAAGGTGGTAGAGAGTCACTGGAATTTATTGTGTGGGGGCAGCAGTGGGGATGGGTTGGGGAATGACACAGTCATACCTACACTTTAGGAAAGTTGCTGAGTAAAGGAAGAATTAGAATAAGGACAAATTTGAGGTAGGCAGAACAATCAGTAGGCTAATATAGTAGCCCAAGCATGAAGTGATAAGGGCCTATAGTAGCATGGTGGTAGTGTCAAAGGAGAAAGGGCAGCATATTTGAGAAATGTTGAAAAAGTGAAATTAATAGGCCTTGGCCACAGATTTGATGGGGGAGGAGGTGGGCAGGTAGTGAGGAATCAAGGAGGATGCCAAGTTTGGGCACTTGAAGGACTGGGAAGATGATGTTGCTCTTGACAGTAATAAAAAAAAGTTAAGAAGGAGCAAGGATTTAGGGGGAAAGAAAAGGAATCTCATTTCAGAAATATTTAGTTTAAGATGTCTACTGGACATCCATTTCAAGACATTTTATGGCAGTTGGTGATACAAGACTGGAGGTCAGAAGAGAAGTTGGGGCCGGGAAGGTAGATTTGTGAATCACCAGTATAATGATAGCCATTAAATCCATGATGAACTGATGAGATCACCAAGTGAAGTAGTATAGAGGGATAAGAGGAGGCTGATATAGAGACAAATGGCATCAATAAAATATTTTTTAAAATAATGGTATATAGTCTTGACTTTGTCAAAAGCATTAGCCTGGGCCTCTAACCAGCCAAGGTGATCCATTTTACCTTCACATAATTATGATGCCAGAAAGAGGCTGGAACCTGAAGTGCACTATGATAGCTTTTGCTTCTCACTTATAAGTAGTTTATAGTTGCTTTTGTTTCAAATGCTGTTTGGTGCCTTTAAAAAAAAGTGTTTATTATGTGCACGTGTTTGTTTCCTTAATCACCAATGGGTTGGATGAGCTCAAAGGCACACAGATGTGGGCTTCATTAGTATGAGAACACCATTATGATGCCACAAAGGCTTACTTATGTGTTGGGTCATACAAGGACTAACACAGATATTGGCTAGGAATATATAATATAATAAGATTATCACCCAAGACCATGAAAGTTATGGAAACAACAGATTAAAGATGTCCCAAACAGTGAAGACAGGGTCAAACTCCCTAATATTGGTTTCTATTTTAGCCATTTACTGCACAAACTTCTTTGGAAGTCTATTGCATTAGCAGGTCATTTTCTGATTTGCCCGGAGGGGTACTTCAGGCCAACAATAAAAAAGAAGCAAAATCTCCCACAGTGGAAGGACACAAGGCAGTTTCCAGGAGCTGAGTTTGCTGGAGTTCTCCACCTCTCCTCCTTGCGAAAGCACCTTGAATGCTGATAAAGTGAAAACTCATAAGTTCATTTACAACAGAGGCCACCAAGCAAGTGTCCAATTCCCTATAGGAGAGTTCCACTTTAGAACAAAGGGGCCCTGGGAATGTCAAGGCAAAAACTGGGCCTGTGATACAGCTCCTTAGTGCCAGTGAGTCTCCCCACAGCCTAAAAGAACTAGAATGTCCCATGCTGCCTGATCAAAATTTCCTCCCCTGGCCCTCCTCCCCTCCTTCCTACATCTTCATGGTCTGTGCCGACACCAGAGACAATTAGGCACTGTATAATCATCGCTGCTGGGGCTGAGCTTTCGAACACACTCTTCTCAGAAGGGACTGATTACCATATTAAGCATCTTTCACTTGACTAAAATCAGTAAGAAGTTTCCCCTCCTTCTCCCCCAGAATACAGACAAGAGAGCCAAAAGGGAGACACGGCGGCAACCCACAAATGAGGTCTAAATTGGCAGAAACTTCTCTTTATCTTTCCTGGCTTTCATTTCTTTTTGATGTTGAAATTCCCCCTCTCTCCTTGTGTTTTATTTATTTGTATTTTGATTTTTTTCTTTCCCCTTTTTAACTGCCATTCAGAGTTGCTGTCCTCCCCACAGAGTCCTGAACCTGCCAACGTCAATTGGAAAGGGTCTGAACTGGCTCTGGCAGCTTGAATCATCACGTAGCTTCATGCCTCCAGAGACTGGCCCCATGTGTCAACTTATATCTGACCAATCAGACCCAAAGAGCTCACTCTTGATTGACAGGTGGCTTGTTAAGAACATGGGGTTTTCATTCACCATTTCCTAGGAGTTCCTGAAAAAAGAGGACTGAACCAGTGAAGCCCAGTTTGCAACTAATGCTCTAGTTCTTTCTGTCTTCAGGGCTGTGTCTAGGTGTACAAAGTCAAGATGAGAATCAGAATAATTATGAAAATAATTCAAGGCCTAAATCATCCTTTTCCCTACCTCCCCCCACACCCTACCCTGGGCCTTCTGGAATACATAAACAATTGAGGCAAAGGTTGATTTTTAACCTGTAAAATGTGAATAATTGCCTTCATCCTCTATTTTACTTCACGCTGGTAAACATGGCTTATTTTACCTAGGAAATTAACAATAAGATGATACAGAGTGAGAGAAATAGTGAATGACTCAGAGGCTTTGGTATCAAGAGTATTTAATCAGAAATTCCAAGGAAAAATAGGAAAAAAACCCACCATTGATGACTCATAGTTATCTTGAAGTCCACTAAGGTCCTCTGATACTTTTCTGCTAATTAAATGCCAATACACACTTATAAATGTGAAGAGAAAAAAATGGTAGTATACTATTTAAATAAATGAATGAAAATATATTCCCCTCTCCATATTATACTTAGTTTCAATAAAGCAACTTTACAAGTATGAAATAGGGGATGTATAGCTAGATAAATTTAGCTAAAAATAATCCAATAAGGATTTAATACATAAGCTCAAGGTGAGTTATCAGAATGATATGGCAGTCAATAAAACAAATGTAATCTTAAGCTGTTACATTAAAAGAGGCAGGACTGGAAAGCAGGAAGAAGTAGTGGCAATAGTATCCTGTACTCTGCTCTGACCAGACCATACATGCAGTATTGTGTTGACTTTCAGGAACCACACATCAAGAAGGCCATAAGTGAAATTGGAGAATACATTGAGTAGGGCTACTGGGATAGCGATGGGCCTGGAATTTAGATTATTCCAGGATTATATGGAAGTGGGGATGTTTATCCTGAAGGGGAGAAGACTTAGTGGGATCATGATCGTTGCCTTCAAGTATTAGAAGAGCTGTCACATGGAGGAAGTAATTTCTAGTTCTACTTTGTTCCAGAAGCCAAAACTATGAACAATGAGCAGAGGAGTTACAAAGACACAGAATTAGATTTGATGTAAGTTAAAACAACAATAACAATTTTCTAAAATTAAGGCTACCCCCAAGTGAAATGGGTTGCTTCAGGAGATGGTGGGTTCTCCCTAACTAGAGGAGCATGGGTTGCCCACTTACCAAGGATGATGCAGAAGGACCCTTGGTTCAATTTTGTGTTAGACTATTTCTAAGTGGGTTCCATGGCCACTTCCACTTCTCTAATCTGTATTAAATTAACTTTTCTCTTGACTATGACTCTCTATCCACAAATCTTTTATCTAATTTATGACTTTTACTTTGTAAGATATGACTTTCAAAAAGATTGCATGTATGTACACAGAGTGTTCCTCATTCTAAGAAATCCTAAAATATAAAGATACAAACTATAAACAAATAGCAGCATCTTAAAACTAGAGAATGATATAGTCACTTTATATAATAATATAACATATGGTTCTTTTAACTAACTAGTTATTCTATCACAAAATATAATGTAATTCATAAGAATTCATTTTACATGGAAGTTATTGGGGACATGAAGAACTTTTCAGGAACTTGATCATTGCTATATAAACCTTCTCCAGTACAAAATAACACAGGACTTGTATTCTTTCACCTCATCATCAACTATAGCACCATTGTAATTATGTCCAATTATCACATGCATCTTATTGCATACACTGTTGAAAAGTAATCAATATATAATACCTGGATACATATCTGACTCATGAATGATCATCTTCAAGTTTGGGGATAATGTTCATAACCTGAGACAATAGAATAATTTTCTACATATCTTAAAATAATGGGAACTTTTATAGAGCTCTCTTGTTTCATCCTCCATCAATGTCATATAAGGGGAAACAATCCTTATTGAGAGTCAGTGCAGCCTGGTTATAGCCCAGATGGTATACTGTTAGCTTTAAGGCATTGGAAAAGTTGTTTATCTGCTCCAGTTTTCAACTATTTAATTTATAAAATGTGTAGAAAGTTTTAGGAGGAAGGGTGTTAACAAGATAGTGGGGAAGGTGAGCACTCAGAAAAGGCTCCATGTAGAAGGATGGTATTTCAGCTGAGTTTCATGGGGAACAAAACACATGGAATTCTAAAGGTAGATGAGAGGAAGATGAATAAAAAGACCATCATATTTAGCAATTTAGATCTCATGTTTAATTGTATAAACGACAATTTCAGTTGAGTGATGATGTCAGCAATCAGACTGCAAAGGATTGAGAAATGTATGAGAGGAAAAGGAGAGGCAATGAATGTAAGTGATTTTTCTAGGAGTTCATGAAAGGGAGAAGAAATATAGGATGATAGCTTATGGAGCTGATCAAATCTAATGAGAGTATTTTCAGCATGGTGGAGAGGAGCTTATAAGTAGACAACAGGAAAAAAAAGTAGATAAGGAAGGACTGAAGAACAGAAAGGAGGAGAAGGTCTGGGTTGGCCTTCCTCAGTCATGCAGCCAATGAGTAATGAAGCACAATGTCAGGCAGGGTGCTAAGCACTGGAGATACAAAGAAAGACAAAAGATAATCCCCAACCTCGAAGAACTCAGAATCTAATGAGGAGGTCAACATGTAAGCAACTATATACAAATTACTACATGAAGGAGAAAGGACGCAGTCAACAGAGAAAACACTAGAAACAAGAGGGATTAGAAAAGGTTTCCTATACAAATGGGATTTTAGTTAGAACTTGAAGAAAATCAGGGAAGTCAGGAAGCAAAGAGGAAGAGGAAGAGCATTCTAGGTGCAGGAGAAATCTTGTCTTCATTAGGGATTAAATGAAAAAAGAATGGAGGATTTTGGGAAAGGGAGCAAAGCTATAGACTAGAGGAGAAGAGAGAGCTCATAGTAAAGATTTCTCCACAGTTATGAGGTGAGGACTTCAGATGACACAATGAAGGGATGATGGTATGAGAAGCTTGAGGAGAGGAGAGAAGGTTTGAAATGGCTTCTGTGGGGAGTGAGATAAAAAATCATTTAGGAAGAAATAAGAAGATGGGTGTGCTGTGCTGAGGGCTGGTTTGAAATCATTTAATTTGTAATGGACTCAGTTGGTCTGGCTACACCTGATTCCTTCCTGTCTCATACAGTCATTCAATAGCATGTAAGTATGACTGGAGGACTAAGATGGTGGGAATAATACATGCTGAAATTTCACAAAACGTAAACCTCAAAAGGTCAAGGTGACAAAGGATTGGATAGTAGAACACCGAACTGTTAAAGCATAGGGTCAAGATTAAGAGGACAGGAATTTAAATTTAGAGCAGGAATGATGGCCTAGGATAGTCCTGAGAGAATGGATAAATTAAAAGTCCCATGGAGGATGAAAAATAGGGTTTAGTAGTGGCCAGATATAAAGATAGATGGAATGGTGAAAGAAATTTCAGAGGTTTTTGGGGGTTTTTTTATTGTGAAAATGGAATATTTGTGAGTGATGAGATAAAGGGAATGGCCATATGTAGGTTTAACTGAGGTAGAGTGGAGGTCTAGGTCATGAAAGTTGAAGAAATTGAGGAACTGGTAGATTAGGGTGCTTGAGGGAACATCAGCATGTGTACTGAAATCTCCAAGAATAAGCCAGGAGATGGAGTAAAGATAAAGACTATGATTGAAAACTCTGGAAGCCAGTAGAAAGCAAGCACTAATATTTGAATTGGGTGATAAATATGGCTAGAGTGAACTTCAAAGAAAGATAGTGATGCCAGGAAATGGAGGAGAAGGGCTTAAATAGGAAAAAGTAAATGTACAGGAAACTAATTTACTCAGATGTAGATATGTAGAGAAGATGAAAGCAAGTATGAATATGCATACGTGTATACATATACATGTGTATGCATATTATATACATACATATGTATACACACACATATATGTATGTGTGTATATGTATATATCAGTCTTATAAGAACAATGTTAGGAGCACTACAGACCAGAATGGGCTCACTACTATTAATGACAACATAATAACAAGAACAAAATACAAGAGAAGCCTATATTAGAGCAAGAGGAAAATCAAAGAAAGGATAGGGTCAGTGCTTGGGGTGATTAGAATGATAGCAGTTGATGAGAGTGAGAAGGCTGAACTACTCAACTCTTATTTTGTTTTGGTTTCTTTTGTTCATCCAAGGAAAGATGTCTTTGGGAAAGAGAAGATGAAAAGGTGATTAGCACTGAGTGAAAAACTGAAATAAATGAGATGGTCAGACAGCATTCTCAGCTGCACTCAATGAATTCAAATCACCAGATCCAGAAAAATCGTATCTTAGGATGCTGAATAACTGTCAGTATGATTGCTCTACCACTTTCAGTGATTTCCCTTTCCCACTTTCAAGTGATGTCTCCCTGACTTTGAACCTATCTCTGTTTGCTCTCTCTGTCTCTCAATCGCTCTCTCTCTCCCTCCTCTAACTTCTCTTTATCAACTATTTCTTTTCCTATTTCCTTCAAATATGTACGTCTCCTCATTCTTTAAAAATCCTGCTCTAATCCTTACCATTCTCTCAAGGTATCATTCTGACTCTCTCCTCCCTTTCTTGGGTAAACTCATAGAAAAAGCTGTAACACACTTCCTTTCCTCTCATTCACTGTTCAGTCTTTTGCAATGTCTAACTTCTGATCTCATCACTCACCTGAAGCTGTTTTCTCTAGAACAGCCAATGTACTTATAATTGCCAATTTGGATGACCTTTTCTTAGTCTTCATCCTTCCTGTGTATGTGGTGTTTGACACTGCTGACCATCCTCTTCTCCTAAATATTCTCTCCTTTCTGTGTTTTTTTGTGAGTTACAAAATCCTTTTCTGGTTTTCCTCTACTTAACATGACCATTCTTCCATTATCTTTGCTGGCTCATTGTCCTTAATATGCCCCCTAGCTGTGATTTTATCTCCATGGTTCTGTCTTAGGCTATTGTCTCTTCTTTTTGTACTCTCTCTCAGTAACTTTATTAGACTGATGGATAATAGGTACTTACTAAATGCTTGGTTGATTGAACAATAGATTATGTCAGAATAAGCTGTTTTCTTTGCAAAATAAATAATAATAATAAATGCCATTGATTTCAGCAAAACTTTTGACAAAAACTCTCAGGCTGGGTTTGTGGGAAAAATGGAGAGACATAATAGTTTGTGTTAAATTGGTAGAATGACTGGAGTCCAAAAGAGTAGTCATTAATGGTTTGACCTCAATTAGTAGGAGATTTGAAGTGAGCTGATCCTGGGATCTGTTCTAAATATTGAAACATTCACCATCGATCTATAGGAAAGTAGAGGTTTGTTAAACTTGTCAAACATTTTGGCCACAAAAAAACTTGGAAAGGTAGCAAACACATCAGATAACAGAGTTGGAAGCTAAAATGATGACCAGCTACGATTGTGTGTTTGTCCTTCATTGTCGAAGAAGACCATGCCATCAGAGAAGTGGAAATGATGACATGACTAGAACTTGAATTTGTTTTGGGTGAGGGAGGGCTGTGCAAACCACCAGCCTCATATATTGACTAGAATAATAGGCTGAACTGAATAAGGTGGGATTTTAAAAGATAAAATGTAAATTCATGCACTGGGTTAAAAACGACAACTTTACAAAGACAAGAGAAAGTCTTGAGTAGATGACAATTCCTGTTCCTCCCCCCACAAAAAAAAATCAGTTTGAGGGGGGAGACTTAGTGGGTTGCAAATTCAACATGATTCAATCAAATATGGCAACCAAAAATTAAGGGTAATGATATCCCAGGCTGCCTTATTAGAGATATAGTGCCCATAATTAGAAAGATAAGAAGTAATTCTACTTTATTCTGCCCTGGCCATACCACATCAGAGTGACATTCAGTTCTGTGTGTTACATTTTTTAAAATTCTATTGATACCTTTTGGTTTCATACCACTTTAATTGTATACACACACACACACACACACACACACACACACACACACACATATGGGAGAGAATTACCTTCCCCCACTACAAAGAATAAATAAAAAAGGGAAAAAAATCAATTTAGCAAAACTAACCAACATACAACAACATGTTTCACAATTCATGCAATATTCTACTCCAGGGATTACATTTTGGGAAAGAAAAAAAATTAACTGGAAAGCAACTAGAAAAGGGTAGCTACCAATACAAGGAGGGGATTAAAATATATAGTGCATATGTATTAGTGGAAAGAAATTAGAACTATTGAAGAAACAACAAGAGGGGGATGGAGGGAGAAAGAGCAGGAAATAGAGAAAGAGGAAGAGAGAGACAGAGACACAAACAGACAGACAGACACAGAGACAGACTTTGAAAGAAGATAGCTGTCTTCAAGCATTTGAAAAGTTGTCCCCTGGAAGAAGATTTGAGTTTATTTTACTAAAACTAGAAGTAATAGGCACAAGTTACAGAGACATAGATTTAGGTTTAATTTAAGAAATAGATTGCCTAAACAGGTTGTAGATTCTCAATTAATGGATATCTTCAGGCAGAAACTGGACAACCATTTCCTCCATGCAATATAGAAGAAATTCTTGGTCATCTATCAGTTGAACTGAATGGCTCCTATTGTCTGTGGTCCTGTAATTTTGTGTTTTTTCAGTCTTCAGTTATTAGAGAAGGATTTTAACAGAAGAATGTCATGGTCAAACTCAGGGGTGTACTGGAGTCAGCTTTAATCAGCTTGCTGAGAGTTCCAATTGTTAAATTTTCAGTGTGAGCATTTACACCTCAGAATCAGCAATCACTACAAATCAGGGCTTGATTTTTTTGTTTTGTAGATTTTTTAGACTTAAGAAAGTGTTAATAATGCAAATCAGACTTAAAAGTATGAGTGTATTTTTTTTTTCATAGAGTGCCCCACTTGTTAAATTTTTATCAACATCCTCCTGTACTGCTCTATCAACATTGCTTGAGCTTATCTAGAGTATGATAAAAGACTTGGGAAATAAAGTCATCACCAGACTGGAGGCTTAGTGACTCAATGCCCACAACAAGAGACATTTATTTCTTCACCAATTCAAGGTTTGCAAAGTTCTTTGCAACTGTTATCTAATATGAAGCCCACAACATCCCTGGTCACACTTAAGAAAATTATTCTGGGAGAGACTGAAAACAGGGAGACCAGCTGGAAGACTTTTTTAAAAAATTTAATTATTTTATTCATTCTGAACTTAAACCCTAAAAAAAAAGATAAGTATTTCACTATACCAAGCATAATAAAAAAGTAAGATTTCACATGTAGCCACAAATTAGTATCACATACATTTTTCTCTAAGTAAATAACAGTCAACATGTTATTTTCAAAGCTGCCCTGATTATCTGAGCATCCTAATGATCTTTCTGTTCATTTCTATGAATTATTTTAAATATTTCAATAGGCCATTTTTTTCTGTTTTTCCATTTTGTAAACTATCAATAGCTTTCTTCTCTCCCTCCAATCCTAAAATGAAAGGGTAACACATATCAGATATGAAAAGCCATATAAAAGATATGAGATCTTCTTCTGTACCCTGAGGTCTTCACCTCAGTGTAGAGAGGAGTTTCATCACTGATCCTGTGGAACTGGGATGATCATTGTTTTTAGTCAAAGTTCTTAAGTCCTTTTCGGTTGGTTTTTTAAATTATTATTGACAATGTTGTTATAGTATGAATTGTTCTCCTGATTTTGCTCACTTTTCTCTGCATCAGTTTATGCAAATTTTCTCAATTATTCCAAATTTTCTGAAACGATCCATTTTATCAATTTTATCCGCTCAAGAATATTTTGTTATATTCATATACATAATTTATTCAGTCATTCTCCAATTGATTGACATTCACTTAGATTCCAGTTATTTGCTGTTGCAAAAAGAATTGCCTAAATACCTTTTGTACATATCAGTCCTTTCCTTTGATCTCTTTGCTTTATAAGCCTAGTAATAAAAGGTATGCACAGTTTAGTGCTTTTAAAGTAATTCTTACAAATTACTTTCCAGAATGTCTGGACCAATTCATAGCTCCAGCAGCAATATAATAATATGTCTATTTTCCAGAAACACCTTCAGCGATTGTCATTTTCTTTTTTTCCTTTTGTAATTTTTGGCAATCTAATGTTTGGGACATGGAACCTCACAGTAGAAAACTATTTTAATAACTTAAGTGAGGTGGTGAGAATTTAAACCAGGATCATGTCATGGGATGTAAAAGGAAGAAGACAGATATAAAATAGTGAGAGTAGAACTGAATGAATTTGGCAACTCATTCCATATAGGAATGAGGTGGAGGGAAGAATCAAAGATGATGCTGAGTTTTCAAATATGAGTGATTGCAATAGTAGGGCTTTCAAAAGAATTGTCATAATTGGGAGTACTATTATGCTTTGCAGTGTAAAAAGGAAGAAATGATCATGTCAATTTTGAACATTACCAGTTTGAGATGTTTGTGGAACATCCAAGTGGAAATGTAAAGCAAACAATTGTAGGTGCCAGATTACACTGTAGCTCAAGGGAAAGGCTTTGACTCCATAGACGAATATTAGAGGGCCATATACATTAAAGTCTTAATCGAATCCATGGAAGTCAATGAGATCAAGGGAGAAGGCATAAGAAGAGAGGACAAAGAACAGAGCCTTAGGGTATAGTCATATTGTTGGGATAAAATGAAGAAGTCATTGTTCAGTCATTTTGCAATCATTCCTGATTCTTTCTGACCCCATTTAGGGTTTCCATTTCCTTCTCCAAAAAGGAAGAGGAAGAACCCATAAAAAAAAATTAATTAGGGACCAGGTCAGCAGGAAGATAACAAGGGAGGTGAAAGTACCAAATGGAGAGAGTACCCAAAACTATCGAAAGAAAGAGAGAAAGGAAGGAAGGAAAGAATGAAGAAAGAAAGAAAGAAAAAAGAAAGAAAGAAAGAAAGAGAAAGAGGAAAAAACTGTTGGACTTGGCAATTTAAGAGCTTATATATGACATTGGAGAGTACATTTTCAGTAGGTGAGAAGCAGAAGGAACACAAGTCAGGTATAAGGAGTAAACTAATTGTTGTCTTCTTTCTTTCTCAAACAGGACCAAAATAATATCACCATGATACAGTCAAGTGTCAGTGTGTCAAACTTTGGCTGATCATACCAATATTAACTCAGAATGTTCTACCACAAGTTGGGCGTAGATAGTCCGTGTGAATATTTGGGATGGATACTTCAAATTTGTGCATCCTGTGTTTTCTTTGTGCTGTTTCAATTCTGCTTTGTTCATAGAGCACAGCACCCTTTCTGATGAGGGCATGCCATACTGAGAGGTCCTGTGCCAGTATCTCCCATGTCATACAATCAAATGCAAAGTTCTTGAAGGAGACCTTAAGTGTGTC
This sequence comes from Potorous gilbertii, assembly GCA_028658325.1. Taxonomy (NCBI): domain Eukaryota; kingdom Metazoa; phylum Chordata; class Mammalia; order Diprotodontia; family Potoroidae; genus Potorous; species Potorous gilbertii. The sequence continues at coordinate 78,276 of JAQQSK010003827.1, forward strand.
CTTGTATCACTTCTTCTGACCACTATGTGATTGCCTGCCCCTTGCTAGTTCTCCATAAAATAGTCTTTTTGGCAAGCATACATTTTCCATTCAAAAAACTTGGCCAGCCCACTGGAGTTGTGCTCTCTGAAGCACAGTTTGAATGCTTGGCAGTTTAGTTTGAGCAATGACCTGTGTCTGGTACCTTATCCTGCCAGGTGATCTTCAGAATCTTCCTAAGACAGTTTAAATGGAAGCAATTCAGTTTCCTGGCATGGCTCTGGTAGACAGTCCATGTTTCACAGGTATACAACAATGAGGTCAACACAACAGCTCTGTAGATATCTAGTTTAGTAGTCAGGTCTAATAGCTCTTCTCTTTCATAATTTACATCGGAGCCTCCCAAACACTGAGCTAGCTCTGACAATGTGTGCATCAACTTCGTTGTCAATGTGTATATCCCTGGAAAGTACACTACCAAGGTAAGTGAACTTATCCATGGCATTCAGAACTTCTCCATTCGTTGTAACTGATGGTTCCACATAAGGATGGTGTGGTGGTGGCTGATGGAGCACCTGTGTTTCTTGGTGTTAATTATTAGGCCAAAATTAGGACAGGGAGTAGAGAATTTATTCATACTTTGTTGCATCTCAGTTTCAGAGGCTGCATTTGGTGCGCAATCATCTACAAACAGAAAATCATGTACCAACACTCCCTCTTAGCTTATAGCCTTTTCAAATTGAGGAATTTTAGCATAAGAGTGGTAGCTGAACTTGATGCCATATTCATCTTCATTGAAAGCATTTGTCAACATGGCTGAAAACATCATGCTAAAAAGCATGGGACCAAGCACACAGCCCTGCTTCACTCCATTGGTGACATGAGAGCATTGTCCACTATCTAAAACCTGGGCAAACATGCCATCATAAAATTGACAAATAATGCTGATGAACTTCTATAAGCAACTAAATTTTGACATAATTTTCCATAAGCCCTCAGGACTAACAGTGTCAAAGGCCTTGGTCAGATCTATAAATGTTGTGTACAGACTTATGTTCTGCTCCTGGTATTTCTCCTGGAGTTGTCAGGGAGCAAACGCCATATCAACTGTTACTTGGCCCTTTCTGAAGCTACACTGGCTTGCAGGTAGATGACCATCTTCCAGGTGAAGGATCAGTCTATTAAGGAGAATTCTAGCAAGAATCTTGTCAGCAATGACTAAGAGAGAGACCCCCTTGTGATTGTCGCAGAACAATCTATTCCCTTTACCTTTATAGAGATGGACAATGGAGGCATCCTTGAACTCCTAGGGGACAACCTTCTCTTGCCATATAACCTGGAAAATTTCAGTCAGCTCTGTATGAGCAATGGTCCCCCTACCTTATAAATCTCAGCTGGAATACAATCAACACCAGGTGCTTTGCTACATGAAAGGAGCCTAATGGCCTTCAAAACCTCTTCTTCTCTTGAAAGTTCAGCTAAGGAGGGACTGACTTCAACCTGAATTAAATGAGCAATAGCCTCATCATTGATTGATGATGGCTTGTTGAGAACACCATGGAAGTGTTCAGTCCATCTTTCTAGGTTCGTGTCCTTATCACTAATCAGTGTGGCTCTATCAGTACTGAGCAGTTGTGATGTTCCATAGGTTTTAGGTCCATAAACAGCTTTCAGGGAATCATAAAAGCACTTTGGATTATTACTATGAGTATAAAACTGAATTTCATCTGTCTTCTTACTGAGCCAGCAATCCTGCATTTTTCTAAACTCCCCTTGTACTTTACTGTTAATGGAATTAAATGCTGCCTTCTCAGAGATGGACAAACTCTCCTGCTGGTAAATCCTGTGAAGTTCTCATCTTTCATTTAGCAGCTTCTAAATTTCCCTATTATTTTCATTAAACCAGTCTTGATGTTTGTGAGTGTTCTGACCAAGATGAGCAAATGCAGTGCTATATACCAAATCTCTGAAAACTGCCCACTCCTTTTCTTCTCCACTGTTGCCAATTGTATGTTGGTTCAACTTTCCCTCCAAATTAGCAGCCAATTGTTCACACTCAGAGAAGAACTCTAATTTATTGACATTGATTCTTCTGGTAGTCATTTCACCTTGGGCGTGGCGCTTTTGATGAATGCAAATATTGAGCTTGGAAAAGATAAGTCTATAATCTGTCCAGCTCTCTGCATCACACTTGCCTTCATCACTCTTATATCTTGTCTGTCTCTTATCACATAGTCTACTAGATGCCAGTGCTTGCTGAGAGAGTGCATCCATGAAGTTTTAATACCTTTAGGTAAACAGAAAACAGTGTTGGTGAAAAGATCATGCGATGAACAAGTTTTCAGCAGTAAATGACCATTGCTGCTACTGTTTCCAACTCCATTCCTCCCCAGGACTCCCTGCCAAGTCTTGTAGTCTGAGCCTACTCTAGCATTAAAGTCACCCAGAATTATAAGCTGGTCCTCTTTTGGCACATTGATGATAAGGATTTCTAGGTCTTCATAAAATTTTTCTTTGACCTCATCAGGGTTCATCATTGTGGGAGCATAGGCAACTGATGATGGTGGCATGAGGTTTTCCTGCAAGTGGCAATCACATTGTCATGAGCCTGTCATTCATTCCTTTCGGTAGACATACCAGCTTGCTGGCTAGATTATTTTTGATTGCAAAACCTACCAGCTTCATGGCACGCTGCTTCACTGCAGCCACTCCAGAAAAATGTGTATTCAGTTCCGTCTTCAGTAAGCTGACCTTCATTTGCCAGCCTTGTTTCACTCAGGGCTGCTATTTGGATGCTATACCTATTGAGTTCTCTTGCAACAAGAGCAGTTTGTCTTTCAGGTCTACTGGATTTTGTGTTGTCTTTAAGTGTGCACATGTTTCATGTGCCGATGGTGAGTAGAATCATCTTTACATCTTTTGTATATTTTGTACATTTATACATTTGTTTTTCTGTGTTTTTACTGCAGAATGAGATTCCCCACCTGCCTCAGTAATCAGGCCAGTGTTGGGTAAGCAGACAATTTTCAGGGCACTTTTTCTAGCACCCTTCCTCACATCAAGAGGTGAGCAATATGATCCTTAAAAGATTTCTCAGATACCTAGGGGGCTGCCAAACCCCACTGCTGCTTCCAGTGAGAAATGACCTTATGGCCTGGGCAACTTGTGTGCAGGGTTGTGACTACAGTTCTCAGTGTATCTACACCTGTTGCTTCATCACTAGCCTGTCACCACAGGACTTTGATGTATAGAAGTAAAATGGTATGGGTGATGTCTTTTGATTCATGTGTAAATTGGATTTAAGTGAGGAAGAGTTGCGCAAAGTCGTCAGTCTCACTCTCTCCTCCAGAGTCATCATAGTCCAATGGTAGGACAGAATCAAGATGACTAGCGATTGCTCAGGATGCAGTAGGTGACCTTGGTGTCTTTGGTGTCTAACCAAACTCTAAGCACTCCACATCACCTGCTTCAGCTACCTTCATGGCTATTGGAACAAATTGTTCTCATCAACAAATTCTACCAAGGGAAATTTTCACATGCTTGGGGTAGACACCGCCCTAACTCACCAATGAGTTTGAGACCCCTTGGTTATTCTTAACCTAGTTTGACCCTTCTGCCAAAACAATTTACTGGGGTGTGGCCACTGTGCATGTTGCAGCTTCTTGGAGCCACAGGTGAGAGTTCAGCGAAACAGATGACTCCAAAGGTAGAAAACAGCCCTGCAGCTCCATAGTCATCAAACCAAAGGTACTGGTCCTCCCTGAACACACCCTACACCCCAAGGAGTAAGTAGGTAACAAGGAAAAGGGTATAAGCAAGTATAGACTACTCTTTTATATGTTTAGTGGTGAAGAGGAGAGGGATAGGATATTACAATGAAGGCCAAAGGAAAATTTCTTTATGGTTTTAGTCAAAAATGGAAGACAATAAACAAAAGAGAAGTGAAAAAAAATTTGTAAATATTATTATAACAAGTTGTTTCTACTGCCAAAGATGGAGGTGCCAACACATGGACTAACATCAGTCCAAAACATGCTTATGGAGTACATAGTATCAAAGTGAACAAAACTAGTTAAAACCAGATGGAATGAAATGCGCAGAGGAGATCTGTTCTGCAAATGAAATTATTATGGGAGTGGTAGGAAATTATTCTTGTCTCTTAATGAGTGGAAAAGAACGAAGATATAAACAAAAAAATAAACAAATCTTGAACCTTATTACTTAATATAATTCAGTAGCTCCCTTCACAGACTGATTCTTTTCTACTTTTCTAGACTATTTCATATTACTCTCCTCTATGAAGTATCATCCAGCCATGCTGGTTTTCTTAATGTTCCTTGCTGAAGACATTTTTTCTCTCATTTCCTTTTTTTTTTTGCTTTAGCTTTCCCCCGTGATAGAGAATCCCTCTTCCTCCCCAACTCTATCTCTTAGAATACCCAGTTTCCTTCATGACTCAACTTAAATGTCACCTCCTAAAACAAAGCCGATCTTGGTCTCCCCAGTAGTAGTGTCTCCCCAATATTATATTGTATTTATTTTGGTATGCACCTATGAGTTTCTCTTTATATGTACATTCATTTTCCCAAAAAGAATGTAAGCTTTGTAAGAGCAAGGACTCTTTTATGTTTGTTTTTCTATTTGTGTCTAATATAATGCTTGGTACATATAAAACACTTTAATTTCTTAAAGTATTTCTTAAATTCTTAAATTTCTTTAACACTACCAGCCTATATATTTTTTCCTATCTGTAAAAAAAATCCTTATTAAAGTAATTATGTACAAATAATACATCTACATTGATAATAGTCACTAATGAGGCTGTTAGTATGAAATAAGCCGGCTTACACAAATGATATCCAAAAATTGACCACATCTTTATCATTTCACAATTGATCAGAATATGTGTAATTATTGTTTAATGTCTTTGAAAAAGAACTTGATTTGATAAAGCAAAAAACTGCCTTCAAGATACTCTTCAAAAGAGATATTTCTGAGGGGGAAGAGCCAAGATGGCAGAGTAAAAGCAGGGACTTCCCTGAGGTCTCCCCCAAAGCCTTCCAAATTCTCGTAAAAATGTCTACAAACCAATTCTAGAGTTACAGAACCCACAAAATAACAGAGTGAAACAAATTCCTAGCCCAAGACAAGTTGGAAAGTTAAAAGGAAGGATCTATCACACTGGGCAGGGAGCAGAACACAAGCCAGTGTGGGCTGCACTGGGCACAGAAGGGCTAGAGCAAGCCTCAGGTGACTGAATCATTGGCAGCTGTGTGTTCTCAACACACAAACTCCAAAAAAAAAAAGATCAGTGGGAAAACTCTATGAAACTTGGGTGAAATAGGAGGGCACAGTTCGGATGAGTTGGTGCCAGTCCCAGGGCAGTGGGAGTATGGAAGTAGTGGTGGCAGCAGCAGAGGCTGCTTCCAGAACTCTGGGCCCACAGATGGTGGGGGATCAAGCAACTGAATCAAAATCCCTGAATCCTAGGACAGTACACCCACCCACCCACCCCCACTGGAAACAGAGTCCTACTTTGACAAAGAGTTCAAAAGTCAAGTATTTGGCTGAGAAGATGAGTAGTCATCATAAAAGAACTCAGACTATAGAATCTTATTTTGATGACAAAGAAGATTAAAACATATAATCAGAAGAAGACAACAAAGTCAAAGTTCCCATATCCAAAGACTCTAAGAAAAGTATGAATTGGTTGTAGTCATAGAAGAGCTCAAAAAGGATTTGAAAATTGGGAAGAAAAATGAGAATGACACAAGAAAATAATGAAAATCAAGTTAACAACTTGTTAACAGAGACCCAAAAAATACCAAAGAAAATAACACCTTAAAAAAATAGACTAATCCAGGGGCAGAGCCAAGATGGCAGAGTAGAAGGACACACCTGCTCAAGCTCTACCCCCATAGCCCATGAAATACCTGTAAAAAACTACTCGAAACAAATTCTAGAGCAGCAAAAAATTACACAAAACAATAGAGTGAAAGAGATCTCCAGTCCAAGATAGCCTGGAAGGCCAACAAGAAGGGTCTATCACACTGGGCTCAGAGCAGAAAGCAGCCTAGCTGTGGTCATGCTGTGCAGCACAGACAGGACTGGAGCAGGTGTCAGGATGTGGAATCATGAGTAGCAGCTGCAGTTCCCATATTTCCCTACCCACAAATGCCAAAGATACCTTCAAGATCAGTGAGAAAGCTCTTTCACCTGGATGAGAAGGGAGCAGAATCTAGCCTTAGCCCTTCCCCCAGGGCAGCAGTAGCCACTACAGTAGCAGCTTCCATTTTTGGAGCTCTCCACCTAAAGACCCTGGGGGAATTGAGTGTTCAATCTGGGTCACAATTCTAAGTGGCAGTCCTGGGGTGAGGAGGAGCCCTGGTGTGGTGAAGCTGATGGAGCATCTGGAGAAGAAATTCTACTCACAGATTCTGGGAAGAAAAGCTTATGGTTGTTCCCAGAGCAGAATGGAGGCCAGGACAGAAGTAAACTCCTCTCCTTTGATTGTACCACCTTAGAGGAACTGAGAATTTACAAGCCCCTAGAGTATACCCTGCACTTGACAAAGGACTCAAAAGTTGAGTAACTGGCTGGGAAAATGCCCCCCAAAAGGGGAAAGAATAAGATGATAGAAGCTTACTTTCTTGACAAAAAAAGTATTTTCTTTCATCCTTTCAGATGAGGAAGAACAAAGCATACCATCAGAGGAAGACATAAAAGTCAAGGCTTCTACATCTAAAACCTCAAAAAAAGTATGCAATGGTCAGGCCATGGAAGAGCTCAAAAAGTATTTTGAAAATCAAGTAAGAGAGGTGGAGAAAAAATTGGGAAGAGAAATGAGAGCAATACAAGAAAATCATGAAAAGCGAGTGAACAGCTTGCTAAAGGAAACCACAAAAAATGCTAAAGAAAATAATACCTTTAAAAATAAACTCAGCTGGCAAAAGAGGTCCAAAAAGCCAAAGAGGAGAAGAATGCTTTAAAAAGCAGAATTAGTCAAATGGAAAAGGAGGTTCAAAAGCTCATAGTTCTTTAAAAATGAGAATGGGTAGATGAAAGCTAATGACATAATGAGAAACCAAGAAATTACAAAATAAAACCAAAAGAATGAAAAAATAGAAGACTGTGTAATATCTCATTGGAAAAACAATTGACCTGAAAAAATAGATCCAGGAGAGACAATTTACAAATTAGGCACTACCTGAAAGTCATGATCAGAAAAAGAGCCTGGACATCATCTTTCAAGAAATTATCAAGGATAAACTGCCCTAGAACCAGAGGCTAAGGTAGAAATGGAAGGAATCCACTTATCACCTCTGAAAAAGAGATCCTAGAAGAAAAACTTAGGAATATTGCAACCAAATTTCAACCAGAAAGAAACAATTCAAGTATTGTGGAAATACTATCAGGATAATACGAGATTTAGCAGCTTCTACATTAAGGGATCAGAGGGCTTGGAATATGATATTCTGGAGGTCAGAGGAGCTAGGATTAAAACCAAGAATCACCTACCCAGCAAAACTAAGTATACTCCTTCAGAGGAAAAAATGAATATTCAATGAAATAGAGAACTTTCAAGTATTCTTGATGAAAAGACCAGAGCTGAATAGAAAATTTGACTTTCAAATATAAGAATCAAGAGAATCATGAAAAAATAAATAAACAGGAAAGAGAAATCATAAGAGACTTATTAAAGTTGAAATGTTTACATTCCTAGATGGAGAGATGTTATTTGTATCTCATGAGATCTTTCTCAGTATTTGAGTAGCTGGAGGAAATAAAGAGAGAGGGAGAGAGAGGAGATATAAAGGGAAAAAGAGAGGGAGAGAGAAGAAGGGAGGGAGAAAGAGAGGGAGCACACAGAGTGAGTTGAATATGAAGAGATGATATCTAAAAATTAGAATTAAGGGGTTAAAGAGGAATATATTGGAAGAAGAATAAAGGAAGAGATAGAATGGGGTAAATTATCTCACATAAAAGAGACAAGAGAAAAGTTTTACAGTGGAGGAGAAGAGGGGGGGAGGTGAGAAGGAATGAGTGAACCATACTGTCACTGGATTTGGCTTAAGGAGGGAAGAACATACACACTCAACTGGGTATCTTAACCTACAGGAAAGTAGGGAGAAAAGGAATAAGGGGGAAGGGTGATAGAATGGAGGGCAGATTGGGGGAGCGGATACTCAGAAGCAAACATTTTTGAAAAGGGACAGGGTCAGAGGAGAAAATAGAATAATTGGAGGGAGGGATAGGATAGAGGGAAATATAGTTAGTCTTTCAAAACATGACTAACTATACATGTATAACCTATATTGAACTTGCCTTCTTAATGCGGGATGGGGAGAGAAGAAGGGAGAGAACTCAGAACTCAAAGTTTTAAAAACAAATGTTAAAAAATTGTTTTTACATTCAACTGAGAAATAAGATATACAATCAGTGGGGTATAGAAATCTATCTTGCCCTTCAAGGAGCACCTTGTAGTGCCCCTAACACCAGTAGATTGATAATATTCAACAGATGAGCCTTTATTTTTGAAGGAAGATTGGGGTCATTAAAAGCACTTTTCTGAAAAGCACAGCTTTCTGAAAGCAATCCAGATCACTTTGCTCCTCCTTTTCTACTCTGAGCCCAACTCATTGTCCATCTGCTCTGTCTGTCCCCATTATGTTCCTGACAGACAAACTCAATGAGGAGTTGGGGATAAGAGGGGGAAATAACAAAAGTAAGGAGATGGGGAAAGGGGTAATCAGAATGCATGTGAATTCAGGGTGAGGTGAGAGGAGGGATGGGGAGAAAATTTGGAACTCAAAGTCTTGTGGAAATGAATGTTGAAAACTAAAAATAACTAAATAAAAAAGAGATAACTCCCATTTGTACATCAAAATAATTCAAGATTCCTTGGAAGATATAACAAAGTCATTCCCATTTAATAATCCTCTGATGATATTCAGGAGAGTCCTAAAGCAAGGAAGTTAATTCTTTTCAAAGTTGTTTATTAATACAATGGAGGAAATCCAGCACAGATTTTAAGAGGGAGGGGAATTGATTCCATGTAGATAGTGAAGATTCTTCAGATGCTCCTCTTGCAGATTATGCAGTGCTGGTAGAATTAAGCCTTAGAATACTGCAGAGCTTCCTGGAAGAGATCCAAAACTATTTAAAAGAGTTTGGCCTGACCAACTTCACAGGCAAGATCAGGTGGATAAAGGATGTCTATTGACCAGATTAGGACATGCATTTGGATGGACAACTCATTGAGTTTGTCTGTCAGGAACATAATGGGGACAGACAGAGCAGATGGACAATGAGTTGGGCTCAGAGTAGAAAAGGAGGAGCAAAGTGATCTGGATTGCTTTCAGAAAGCTGTGCTTTTCAGAAAAGTGCTTTTAATGACCCCAATCTTCCTTCAAAAATAAAGGCCCATCTGTTGAATATTATCAATCTACTGGTGTTAGTGTATTGCAGTAGGACAGATACAATAGTCTCTAAAGAATGTTACACAGACAGCAATGGAGGGTTGCATGGTGGATATAAGCAGGCTATATGACATATGATCAATGCAACTCGGAAGAAAACATGAGCAAAGGTGTCACCAAGGAAATGCCTGATAGGAAGAGAAGAAGGTCTGGTTACAGAGAGAGGGCATGGGATGAGAAGTGAACATCCAAAGTGCTTTACTGGTATCATTGAGTTGTCAGCGAAAGAGAGCAAGGCTTCTGGGATGTTTGATGAATGACCTACACATGGGAGGCCATAGAAAAGGATCACAACTAATGGGCAAGAACATATAAGTTGTGATCTGCATCATTGAGGAACAACTAAAATGGATAGATCACAGATCCTTTGGAGTATACATTTGTATTTTTTTTTCTTTTTTTAGGATAAAGGAGACCACAACTTGTAGGGCATAGAACAAGGAAGTAGGAGAAAAAGAGAGAATAAAGATACTGAAGTTAGAATAGATGTCTGTTAGATCAAAGCTTTTGAGATGATAGGGGTAAGATGGAAACTGTAGGTGGAGAAATGAGTATAGTCAGGAGAAGGGTCAATTCCTTTCTGGGACTGAAGGCAAAGAGTAAGAAGAAGAAAAATGGTGAAACGTTTTTGAAGCACAGAGTGAAGGCAGGGAGGGAGCTCTTAAGGAATGGCCTTAATCTCAGTAGATGATGCTGAGAGAAAGATGAATAAAATGACAGATTTATTTTGTATGCACCTGTGAAACTCTCTTTATATGGACAGCAGTCTCCCCAGAGAGAATTTAAGGTCTGTGAGGGTAAGGACTATTCGTCTTGTCTTTGTACAGTGCCTGGCACATAGAAAATACCATAAGAATGCTTTTTAATTGACAAATTAATATTGTAGTAAAGAGATGATGATCATGGAACTTAAGGAGAAAAAAAGAATTTTAGAATAGGTGCTATGGGGAATGTGACAGGTGAATCAAAAGTTTGGCTTGTAACAGCAAGATTCCAAGTGAGGTTAGATAGTATAATGAATTTAGTCAGCAGGGGTTATGCCTTTTTTTTTTAGCAGGCCACAGGAGATCAAATATAGAAGACAGGCAATTTGGATGATGCAGGGGTAGAGATTATCAAAGAAAGATAAGTGAAAGGACAAGGGAACAAGATATTCCCAGGTGGAAGGAATGCCCTCTGCAAATGGTTAAATATAAGGTTAAGATTGTAAAGGGAGGAGAGTGAAGGCAGAAGTCAAGTTAAGTCATTTAGCATTTATTAAAAACCTGCAGTGGGTCAAGTACTGCACTAAGTAGTGGGAACCCACAACAAGGCAATAAGTCCTAGCCCTCAATCACAACATGGAAGGAGAGTTCACTTCTATTATTTTGCAGATGAGGAAACTAAGCCCAAGATAATCTATCCATCAGCGAAGATTTATTAAGCACCTACTATTTGTCAGGAACTGTGATAGTCCCTGGGGATAAAAATACCATTAATGAAGCAATCCCTCCTCACAAGGAGAAGATAAAGGACTTTCCTCCATCACATAGATAGTAAGTAGTGAGTCTGGGAGTCAAACTGTGACTACAGTTTCAACATCCATTCCACTGTAACATGGGGTATGTCTGTGTCCCCATCCATCAGTCATTTGGCATTTTTGATCTCACTTGCTTAGTCACTCTCCTTCTATTTGTTTGCCCTTTCTTTCACTGAATTGCCTTTAATAATGCCTTTACTTTGTAAAAGCATTTAATCATAGGATCATACATTTAGAGCTAAAAGGGATTCAAGACATCATCAAGTTTAACCCCTTCATTTTACAAACAAAAAACAGAAGCAGAACATAGTTAAGCAATATGCCAAAGGTCACCCAGCTAGTAAGTGACTGAGATGAGATTTGAACTCATGTCTTCTCGACTCCAAGTCAGATACCCTGTCCCCTAAATCATATGGTCCCTCTATATCAAAATAAATATAGACTTATTATCAATGTTAAGCATAGGTGAAAATGCATAAACATATTTTCATTTAATTCCTTCTCTAACCATGTCCCCAAGTAGGAAACACCACTGGATTGGCATCTCTGTCCCCACTCCACCTCACCAACAGCTACCTCCACAAAAGTATAGGTCATAGGATGGTATTCAATCCATATCTAGTCATAAATACTCTAGTTCCTAGTAATACTACTGCTAGATACATAGTTCAGGATTGGTTTAGAATGCATTGAAAAAATTTGGGGTACCTCACCTAGTTGTATACCTCTAGAGACCTACAGAACCAAGGATACCATGAATCACTGCTGTCTAGGATCCATGACTTTGTTGAGATCTGATCTAACACTACAGACTCAGCCCTGAGATTAAGCACTTCAGAAGCTACTCCTTCCTGGTACAATCTATCATAAATCTAGCATTTATGATGGTAGAGGGACATGTCTGATCTAAGGAGTCATAAGTCCCTTCTGATTTCTATTTTTTACTTTCAAAACCTGATGCTATCCTTCATACAACATCACCAATCTCAATCTACTCTTCCTCCAGACATTAGGAATCACAAGAGGCAAATAAGATAAATATAACTATCAAGGCGCTGGCATTGATGGGCCCAACCACATTTGCATCATATCCAAATTTACATCTTTTCAACTTCTACCTGCTGCTACTTATTCTGTCCTCTCAGGTCAAGAAGAATAAAAATATTCCCTCTTCCACAAGATAGCACTTCAAATATATGAAAACAGTTACCATGTGTCCCCTTCCCCAAATATCTTCATATCCCCAAGCTAAACAGCTCAGTAATCTGATTTTTATATAGCATGTCCTGGAAGCACTGCACCATCCTGATCATTCTCTTCTGGACATTTTCTTTCTCATCTATGTCCTTTTCTAAACTGTGACACTCAGAACAAAATACAGTATTCCATATGTGGTCTGGCCAGGGCACAGTGCAGAAATGCTATCACTTTTCTAGTCCTGGGTACAATGTTTTTCTTAATACAACTTTTCTTGGCTGTCATATTACATTGTCGATTAAAATTGACCCTGTTGGTCCCTAAAAATCTCAGATCTTTTTGAGATGTATTGCAGTCTTTTACTTATGAATACAAAAGACTACACATTTTTCCCTAATAAAATTTCATCTTACTCATTAATGACTAGCTGGTCAAACTTTTTGAATCCTGACTGGCATGCAGCATGTTACCAAATCCAGCTTGTTTATACCATTGTATATTTGAGGACTATGCTATCTATGTCTTTCTCTAGACTGATAAAAATGTTTAAATATCTATCTATCTATATCTATATCTGTCTATGTATATATGTATATATATACACACACACACACATATCCTAAAAACACCTCACTGAAGTCAACCTTTGCAAATTATATCAGACTGTTAGTCATTTCTCTTTGGGTTCAACTCATTCAAGTAATTCTACAATCACAAAGTTGTATCATTATCTAACCCAAATCTCTCCAACTTTTCCACCAGAACTACCTAAGAGACTGTCAAAGGATCAGCTAAATTTTAAGTAAGCTATAATTTACAGTATTTTTTTCTGATAAGATAAATTCCTCAAAAAAGACAATAAGGTTAGTCTGATATGATTCTTTTGTCATCATTGTTGTGAGGCAATCAGGACTTGCCCAGGGTCACGCAGCTCACATGTGTCAGATCTTCCTAACTCCAGAGCCAGTGCTCTATCCACTTCAACACCTAGCTGCCCCATGACCAATTCTTAACGAAGTCACACTGATAGCTCCTTTTAAAGATTTTCGACAATCATCCTTTTTATGATATGCCCTAGAATTTTGCCAAGAATCTAAGTCAAGATCATTGGCACATTCCATAAGAAAGATAGATAGAGAGAGGGAGGGAGGGAGAGAGGAAGGAAGGAAGAAAAAGAAATTGGTCCATAAAAAATAGGTTGGAACTTTTTCCCTCACCCAATTGAATGTAGTTGCTCTTTCTCTGAAAATACTGAGAGGGAAAAGGGCCCCTCCTTGGCCCAATGAGTAAATTTACCCAAAAGAGTAAATTTGGAGTAAGTGTACTGCAAATGGGAGTACAAAAATAAAAGGAAAGTGTATCAAATAAGAGCATCTTCAAGGAAAAAGTCATATTTCAGTTAGAAAAAAAATGTAAACAAAGGAACTTTGTTCTACTGTCTTTATAAACATTTTTCCTACTTGTAAGACTTCCAGTTGGAAAGGACCATAGAGATCAACTAGTCTGTTTTATAGTTGAAGAAGTAGACCCAAGCAGTTAAGTGACTTTATCATAGTCACATAGGTAGTAAATTACATAGGTAAGATTGAACTGCTTTCCGTATGTTGAAATTTACAAACTTAATAAACATTTTTTTAATATTATCTGTTCAGTCACTAATAATGTTTTGGAATGTGCCAGAACTAAGAATATCCCCAGTAGCACAGTACTAGTGTCACTCCTCATATCTATCACCCCATTCCTATCTTGTAATACCATAACTTAATCACTGAAAGGAATCTTAAAGATTACCTAATTCAACCCCTTCATTTGAACAGAAGAGAAAACTGAGGCCCCAAATACCACCTGCCCTCTCTAGGTCATACTGGTAATAAGTAGAAGATCTAAGACTATATCCAGGTCTGTCTTTCAAATCACATTTCAAATCACATATACCTACAAGTTCCTGGCACATAGTAGGTGCTTAAAAGTGGTTGTTGATTGATACACCATGTTACTTCTCCTTTGGCAATGACTCAATTAACCCACGGCAGTATATTGGATGCCTGCTAAAGGCCCAGGTTACTTTTCCTCACTGATAATTACTCTTTGGTGGCAAACTAAAGGAAATTTATCATTTGTTTTTTCAATTTGTTAAGTAATTTATTATTATTTAAAATAATAATTTCTGTAAGTGTCAGGAAATTGGGACTAATGGTACAATAGAAAATACCAAGTATTAGAAAAGACTTTGCATCTTTTAATTTTTTGAAAAGGATGGAAGAAAAGGGAAAATGGATGTGTAGAGAAGAGAAACTAGGAGATACACGAGAGACAGAGACAGAGAAATAAAGAGACACAGAGAGAGAGAAAGAGAGAGAGAGACAGAGAGAGAGAGAGAAAGAGAGAGAACAAGAGGGACAAAGAGACAGAGACACTAGGGACTGTTCCCAGGCTCATCATATTCCCAAGTCCAGCTTGGGAAGCTGGGCTCCTCCACAAACAGGCAGTTATTGCAGCTGGTTTTCTCTTTTTCATGATTGTCTCACTTCTCTGCATTCCCCCACAAGTACATTGCACACCCTCACTTTGCTTCCTCTCCACAACTCACATACACAATATACCCGTGCATAATTATGGAACGGATAAACATTCTCCTGACATAAAAAGCAGCTGAAAGAGAAAGCCTCAGTTCTCAATCTTCAGAAATGTTGATGCGGGAAGAGGGGAAATGATTCTTTACACTGTTCATGCTGTTATTATGTAACAATTGCATGACTTTTGAGATGGTGAATGAGTTAACCCTGATCTTTTTCTTGATATTTTTAAGTCAATTTAGAGCATTTTAAGTTGCAACACAAATGAAGTGTTTTGAATTAGAAAAGTACTTGACATTTGGAGCAGAAATTTTTCACAAGCTTCCAAAGAAAGAAGCCTCTTGGGTAGCTATAACTTGCCTGAACTTGACCCCTGTACATCTACTCCTCCCCACTATATCTTCTCTTTTGGACCCTGCTCTCACTGGTGGCTTGGCTTCTTCAGCCTTCATTCTGATGCTTCTGTCTGCTATTCTACAAGGCTTGGAGAGAGATGGTCCTTCTTTATCAATGCCAAGCAATCATAAACCAGCCCTATAGATATCCAGGCTGATGGGGTGAACACCACCTGCTTACTTGACTCCTTTCCCTTATGAACTCTTTGTTGGCTTCACCCAAGCTATGGTTTTTCTCTCTCAAAGGGTGACTAAGTCACCTTGAAGTAAATAGCAATGGCTGGTGTGTGTGTGTATTCTTCAGCGACAATGTGATTGAAATTTTCCTGCTGCCCTAGCAGAGTATTATCTTAATAAAACATTTTCTTTCAAAACACAGACTTTTTACTTCACCTCTTGATCACAGAACTTGAGTCAAGCAAACAGTTCTATCTCGAAATATAATCTTAGAATGAAATTAATATTGATTAGTAGGGATAAAAATGGACTTTGGAAGACAGAAAAAATTATTTTAGATCAGGAGGTGGGAAAATAAGATGAGAAGGAAAATTAAGCATTAGCAGAGGACAATAAATTGATAATCAAGTACAGGGTAGGGAAATCACTAAGTTAATTAATAGAACATTCTGGAAGAATGTATTAAGTTACCTCTGCTTTATGTGATGGGTTTAGGAAAAGAGGAGAAATAGGTGTAAATAAATGCTTCTGAGAAACAAAAACACCACAGTTGATTGGAAACAAGGTTTAATGAGGCAAAAGGACCCTTAAGCATTTACTCCATCTTCAAAGAGGTTAGTGTAGAGTCTGAGTCATGAGCACAGTTCATGATTGCCTCCATATTTTGAAAATGGCACAAAGAGGGAACCTTAGGAAATTCTAAAATGAAATTCAAAGGCTTCGCAGTCTTACCTCTTCCCATGGTCTTCAATCTTTGTACATTTGTTGCCTTTTTGGGAGAGGATGTCATAGCCCCCTTCATCAGAAATATCTATTCAAGGGTAATATTTTGTCATTTTCCTCTTGCATTTTGTGAACCTATGCCTCTTACACCATCGGAAAAAAGAAGGAATAGGTCAATGATAAAATATTTTGTCCTCTAGTCTAAGCAAAGGCTTACTGGCCTAGACCTGGTTGTCCTCTTTGAGTTCACTGGCTTGAAATTGAACTATTTTAATGCCTCTGAGAATATGACTACTTGCTCCTTTTCCAGTGGTCCCTCAAGGTTGCTGTTCAGCCATGTTAAACTCTTCATGACCACAGGGAGTTTCTTGGCAAAGATGCTGGAGTGGTTCCTATTTTTTCTCTGGGTCATTTTACAGATGAAGAAACTGAGGCAAACAGGGTTAAGTGACTCACCCTGGGTCATACAACTAGTAGGTGTCTCAGGATGGATTTGAACTCAGGAATATAAGTGTCCTTGACTCCAGGCTTCCAGCTCTATTCACTGCTCCATGTAGCTGCCCTTCCAGAGGTCAGCTTCCCTTTAATTACATCTATGAAAGGCATTCATACTCCATAAACTCTAGGTGTTAATACTTTTTCACAGTAACATCCTGTTGGTTGGAGGGTAAGGAGAAATCAAATTCCTTCTCTCTTACAATAATAGTCTTCTTTCTACTCATTTTAGTTCAAGCCCTTATCACCAACTGACCAGATTATTGCACCAACCTCATCACTGGTCTCCCTACCTCAGCTCTCTCCCCATTTCTACTTCATTCTGCACACTGCTACCAAAGCAATTTTCCTTAAATATAGATCCGACTATGGGATTCCTCTAATTAGTCAATTCCATTGGCTTCTTATTGTCCCCAGGATAAAATCTACACTCCTCTTCTTGACTTTTAAAACCCTATAGAGTCTTGTCCCAACCTAGATTTCCAGCTGCATCTTCACCTTCCCTTCTCTCTCTTCAGTCCAGCCAAACTAGCCTTCTCTCTGTCCTTCAAACCACAATAATACCTCTCCAATCTCCATTTTTTGTGTAGATCACTGGAATACACTCCTTCCTTTCCTCACAGAGTCTTTCTCTTCCCTTAAGCTGCAACTGTCTTCTTTATGAAGCTGTCCTCATTCCTGCAACCTACAAGTGCCTTAGTTACTGAACCACCTTAACGATTTTACATATACTTGTACAGGAAGCTAGGTGGTGCAGTGAAGTCAGGAAGACTCTTCTTTCTGAGTTCAAATCTGGCCTCAGATACTTACTAGCTGTGTGACCCTGGGCGAGTCACTTAACCTGTTTGCCTCAATTTCCTCATCTGTAAAATGAGCTGGAGAAGAAAATGGTAAAACATTTCAGTATCTTTGCCAAGAAAACTCCAAATGGGGTCATAAAGAGCAGGACATGACTGAACAGCAACCACGACAATAAAGTATAGTTATGTTGACTAAATTTGTATTTGTTCTTGTACTCCCATTAGAATGGGAGACCTTCCTGAGGACTAATTTTTTCATTCTTCTGTGCTGTTCTATATCCAGAGCAAGGACAGTCTCTGGCATGTGGTAAGTACTTAATACAAAACTCCTTGATTGATTGAAGCACTTACAGTTTAGCTTAATTACATAGAGAGAGTACCCATGCCATGAGGTCTGACCTAACACGGGGCAAAAATAAACTCTAGGTTGGATATAGCTACAAGAAGCTTTTTAATATGGGGAAGGGAAAGAGAGGGGGGAGAAAAGTGTAAGCATTTATATTAGTGTCTTCTAAGTGCCAGGCATCGTGCTAAGTGCTTTATACGTATTTTCTCATTTGATCCTCCCAATATCTCTGTGAGGTAGGTGCTGTTAATATCCCCATTTTATAGTTGAGAAAAGTGAAGCAGACAAAGGTTAAGTGACTCCCCAGGGGTCACCCATCTAGTAATTGTCTGAGGCTGAATTGGAACAGATCTTCCTGATCAAGCCTTTAAAAAAAAAAAACAGTGGGGGAGGAGCCAAGATGGCAGAGTAGAAAGATTCACATATGCTAGCTCCGAACCCACAGCCCATGGATCTCCTATAAAAAGAACTCCCAACAAATTCTGGAGAAGGGGAAGTCTCACAGAAACAGAGTGAAGGAGATTTCCGTTCCAGAGAGCCATGAAAAACTGACCCAAAAGGTCCGTCACACAGTGGAGGGGAGTGGTGCCCAGCCCCTCCCTGTCTGCGTGGCACCAAGAGAAGCAGATCGGGTCAGGCCTCAGGGACGAAATCTCCAGAGGCCATGAAGGTCCCTCCACCCACAGACACACAGATCAGTGAGAGAGACGTCTGGGCTGGCTGTGAGAGGGGGGTGGGGTGTCTCCATAACTCAAGCCCCCTCCAGAGGCAGCTGAAGAGGCAGCAGCAGACAGAGGCTCCCAGAGCAGGCAGGAGCTCTGCATCAGCTCCATTACAGAAGGTCTCCGAATAAATCCCCTGAGGAAACTGAGTCTGGGGAGGTGACCCTGCCCTCACATGAGAACCTGATTTAATCTTACCCTGAATAGCAGCCAGGCCTGCCATTGAAAGCCCTGAGGCTGGGGAGCAGCATTTGAATCTCAGACCCCAAGCATTAGCTGAGCTGATCTGGGCTGGGGTGGAGAGGAATTTCAGATGTCAAGTAACTGACTGGGAAAATGCCCAGAGAAGGGAAAAAAAATAAGACCATAGAAGGTTACTTTCTTGGTGACCAGATATCTCCTCCCATCCTTTTGAATGAGGAAGAACAATGCTTACCAGACAGGGAAAGACATAGAAGTCAAGGCTTTTGTATCCCAAAAATCCAAAATAAATATTCAGTGAGCTCAGGCCATGGAAGAGCTCAAAAAAGGATTTTGAAAATCAAGTTAGACAGGTGGAGGGAAAACTGGGAAGAGAAATGAGAGAGATGCAAGAAAAGCATGAAAAACTGGTCAATACCATGCAAAAGGAGACCCAAAAAAATGCTGAAGAAAATAACACCTTGAAAAATAGGCTAACTCAATTGGCAAAAGAGGTTCAAAAAGCCAATGAGGAGAAGAATGCTTTCAAAAGCAGAGTCAAGTGGAAAAGGAGGTTCAAAAGCTCTCTGAAGAAAACAGTTCTTTCAAAATTAGAATGGAACAGATGGAGGCTAATGACTTTATGAGTTACCAAGAAATCACCAAAAAAAACCCAAAAGAATGACAAAATGGAACATAATGTGAACTATCTCATGGGAAAAACAACTGACCTGGAAAATAGATCCAGGAGACACAATTCAAAAATTATGGGGCTACCTGAAAGCCATGATCAGAAAAAGAGCCTAGACATCATCTTTCATGAAATTATCAAGGAAAACTGCCCTGATATTCTAGAACCAGAGGGCAAAATAAGTATTCAAGGAATCCACCAATGACCACCTGAAAGAGATCCAAAAAGAAAAACTCCTAGGAACATTGTGGCCAAATTCCAGAGTTCTCAGGT
>JAQQSK010003828.1:0-108173 GCA_028658325.1 Potorous gilbertii
CTCCGCCCCCCCCCCCCCCTCTCTCTCTCTCTCTTTCTCTCTCTCTCTCTCTCTCTCTTTCTATTAAGCAATAGCACCACAGGCCTTGTTCTATATAAAATAGCTTTATAGAAAATAATGTGATGGTTTCCATATACATTGACTATTATTCTCTATCTAGAGAATAGGAGGAAAAGCTTAGTTTTCATCATTTACCAGTCCCACATATGATGCTTTCATCTGACTTGTTGTTTACCTTATAAATAATATTTCCAGCAGATGGTGAAGAGATGCCAGGAAGTTACCTAAGATCTCCCCAATCTTCCTTGGAAACAACATTAAATAAAGCCTCAGAAAAATTCTGGAGTGACAGAATCCACAAAAAGATGAAGTGAAACAATTTTCCAGCCCAAGATAACTTAGAAGGACTTCAGGAAAGATCTGTCTCACTCGGGTAAAAGGGGAACACAACCCAGAAAAGGAGGTATCTAAGTAAGCCAATGGCAGGCTCTAACCCACAGCACAGATCAGCAACCAAGACCTCATGGTCTGAATTTAGCAGGTCAGTGGCACAACAGGTCAGCTGTGAGGCCTCTAGTCCCAGCACAGAAGACTAACTGCCAAGCCCTGAACCTAGGACATAACAGAAGTGACTAGGCTAAGCCATTCTAATGCAGTGGACAAGCCCCAGAGGCCCTGGCATAGGATGCCAGTAATCAGACCTCTAGCCCCCCGTATGTCAGAAGCAGAGCTTAACTTTTTGAAATGAACAGTAACAACAAAAAAGAGCCCTGACCATGGAAAGCTACAGTGGTGGCAGGAAAGATCAAAACATAAACTCATAAGAGGACAAGAATATAAAATTGCCTACATGAGAAGCCTCAAAGGGGAATATGAATGGGTCTCAAGCCCAAAAGAATCCTCTTGAAAGAGCTCAAAAAGGATTTTAAAAATCACGTAAGAGAAGTAGAACAAAAATTGGGGAAAGAAATAAGAGTTATGCAAGAGAATTATGGGGAAAAAAGGAGTCAACAGCTGAAAAAAGGAAGCACAAAAACCTGACTGAAGAAAACGATTCCTTAAAAAATACAATTGGCCAAATTGGGGGAAAAACCCTTAGAAAAACAATTTCTTAAAAACTAGACTTGGCCAAATGGAAAAGGAGATATGAAAACTCACGGAAAAAAACAATTGCTTAAAAATTAGAAGTGGACAAGTAGAAACTAATGACTCAATGAGACATTAAGAATCAGTCCAAAAAATCAAAAGAATGGAAAAATGGAAGAAAATGTAAAATATCTCATTGGAAAAACTCACCTGGAAAACAGATCCAGAAGAGATAATTTAAGAGTTTTGGGCTTTCCTGAAAAAATTATTTATATGAAGAGCCTGGACATTATCTTTCAAGAAATTATGAAAGAAAATTGCCCTGATTTTCTAGTACCAGAGGATCAAATAGTAATTGAAAGAATTTACTGATCACTTCCTGAAAGAGACCCTAAATGAAAACTCTAAGGAATATTGTAGCCATATTCTAGAATTATCAGGTCAGGAAGAAAATATAGTAAGCAGTCAGAAAGAAACAATTCAAATATCACAGAGTAACAATGAGGATTACACAGGACTTAGCAATTCTAACTTAAAGAATCAGAGGTCTTGAAAAATGATATGCCAGAAGGCAAAGAAGTTTGGATTACAACCAAGAATCAACTACTCAGCAATAGAGAACATAATCTTTCAGGGGAAAAATGGGATATTCAATGAAATAGGGGACTTTTTCACTTTTCGGATGAAAAGACCAGAGCTGACCAGAAAATTTGATCTTCAAATACAAGACTCAAGAGAATCATAAAAAGGTAAATAGAAAAGAAAAAAAATGTTTTTAAAGAAGGTTAAATGGTTCACATACCTACAGGGGAAGATGATATTTGTAATTCTTGAGAACTGTATCTCTGTAGGGCAGTTAGGAGGAGTATATAGAGTGCATGGGTATAAGTTGACTTTCATGTGGTGATATAACAAATTAAGGGGTGAAAAAACTGAGAGAAGAGCAAAGGGAGAGGCAGATTAGGGTAAATCACATCACATGAAGAGGTGCAAAAGACCTATTATAGTAGAGGGAAAATAAAGTGGGGGTAAGTATTGTTTGAACATTACTCTCATTGGATTGGGCTCAAAGAAGCAATAAAATGCACACTCAATTGGGTACAGAAATTTATCTCATCCTATAGGAAGTAGGAGGGGAAAAGTGAAAAAAAATGGAGGAGGCTGAATAGAGAGGAAGGAAGAACAGAGGGCAGAAGTAGGAGGGGGAAGGTGAAAGAAAAAGGAGGAAGATGGATAGAAGGAAGGGAAGAAAGGAGGGCAGAAATAGGAGGGGAAAGGGAAAAAAGAGAGGGGGTCTGATAGAAGGGAGAGAAAATTGAATTAGATGGTGGTCAGAACCTAAAAACTGGTGAGAAGGGACAGAGTGAAAAGAGAAAAGTGTAAGTAGTGGAGAAATTAGGATGGAGGGAAATGCACAGTTAGTAATCAAAACTGTGAATGTGAATAGGATGAACTCTCCCATAAAACAAGTGGATAGTAAAGTCAAATAAAAACCAGAATCCTGAAATATGTGCTTACACAAAACACTGGGAGATACATACTGAGTGAAGGTCAAAAGCTAAAGTAGAATCTATTATGCTTCAGTGGAAGTAAAAACAAATAAACAGGGGTAGCAATCCTGATCCCGTGCAAAGCAAAAATAGATAAAATTGAAAAAGATAAGGGAGGAAACTAAAGCTTGCTAAAAATTACCATAGAAAATGAAGTAATATTAACACTAAATATATGTGCCCCAAGTAGCATAACATTCAAATTCCTAGAGAAGTTGTGAGTTACAAGAAGAAATAGTAAAAACTGTACTTGTTAAGGAATGCCACCTTTTCCTCTGTGGCAGCAAGCAGGGTGGGATTTGTTTGTTTGGAGTTGTTTTCCAGACTCAGGCTAGATTGTGAGCACCTGAGGGTTCAGTCCCCTTTGTGCCCTGATGGTTCACAGCTGTGCTGAGTCATATGAGTTTCATGCCTGCTGACCCTGAGTTAATCAGGAGCCAAGTCTTTGTTTTATATACATACATACATATGCATGTGTGTATATATATATATATATATATATGTATGTATGTATATATGTGTGTATATATACATGTGTATATATATATGTATAGATATGTGTATATATATGTGTATATATACATATGTATATATACACATATATATCTATATCTATCTAGACTGGGAGTTTAGTATTTTACTTTGGGAGTTCACTTATGAGAAGCATCTTGTGATTACCTGGTCAAGACTCTGAGTGTCCGTATGTTCAGACCACCTGACTGCTCAGATGTATAGGCTCTCTCGATCCAGGGATGTATGTAAATTGTATAGCAATATTACTCTGATTCAGGCAGTAGAGCTCTGTCTGTTGATTTTGATAAAGATAAAATGGTTATTTAATGAATTGATGGAAGTCTTGGTAACTTTGGGAATGTAAAAGATAAAAAGGTGTGTTTGGAAGCATTTGTTTGAACTGATTAAAGTGATTGATGACCCCTCAAAAGTTTCATTTCCTTTTATAAATTCAGATTTAAGAACCTGTGATAATAGACCCCCATGTGTATGTTGGGGTGCTTGCTTATATACCCTCTTAGAACTTGATAAATCTAACTACAATATAAACAAGAAAGAAGTCAAGGAGGTGAATAAAATTCTAGAAAAGTTAAATATGATACAACTCTGGAGAAAAGTGAATGCAGATTGAAAGGAATATACCTTTATCTCAGTGGTACATGACAACTACAAAAAATTGAGCATGTATTAAGGCATAGAAACCTCATAAACAAATGTAGGGAAATAGAAATATTAAATGCATCCTTTTCAAAGTGTGATGTAATAAAAATTACATGTAATAAAGGACCATAGAAATATAGATTAAAACTTGATTAGAAACTTAATGATCTAATCCTTAACAATGAGTGGTTCAAACAACAAATCTTAGAAACAGTCTTTAATTTCATCAAAGAGAATGATGATAATAAGACAACTTATCAAAATTTATGGGATACTCTGAAGTTGTACTTAGGGCAAATTGTATATCTTGAAATGTTTACATAAAAAAATAGACAAAAGAGATTACTGAATTTGCATGCAACTAAAAAAGCTAGAAATAAAACCAAATTTAAAATCCCCAATTGAATATCAAATGAGAAATTCTGAAGTTCAAAGGAAAGATTCATAAAATTAAAAATTATTGAGTTAATACATACAACTAAGAGCTGGTTTTATGAAAAAATATAATAGATAACCTTTGATGAATTTGATTAAAAAAAGAAAGAAGAAAAGCAAATTACTAGTATCAAAAATGAAAAGGGTGAATTCACCATCACTGAAGAGAAAATTAAAGCAATAAGCTATATGCCAATAAATATGATGTCAAGTGAAATTGATGAATATTTACAAAAATTTATAAATTGCCCAGACCAACAGAACAGAAAATAAAATACTTAAATAACCCTTTTTTAGAAAAAAGAAATCGAACAAGTCATCAATGAATTCCCTAAGAAGATATCTCCTGGGCCAGATGAATTGGCAAGTGAATTTTACCAAACATTTAAAGAACAATTTATCCCAATACCATGTAAACTATTTGGAAAAAAAGTGGCAAAGAAGGAGACCCAGCAAATTCTTTTTGTGACACAGATATGATGCTGACACATAAACCGAGAAGAGCTGAAACAGAGAAAGAAAAGTATAAACCAATTTCTCTAAAAAATATTGATGAAAAATTTTGAATAAAATACTAGTAAGGCAATTACCCCAATATATCAGAAGGATTATACACAATGATCAGGTGGGGTTTACACTTGGAGTATAAGGGTGGTTCAATAATTATGAAAACTATCAGCATAATTGATCATATCAATAACAAGAATAACAGAAATCATATGACTAGATACAGAAAATAGAAAAAGCTTTTGACAAAATACAATACCCTTTCCCATTAAAAACATTAGCGAACATAGGAGAAAATTGAGGTTTCGTTAAAATGATAAGTAGTGCCTATCTAAAACCATCAGCAAGTATTGTATCTAATTGGGTTAGGTTAGAAGTTTTCCTAGTAAGATCAGGGGTGAAACAAGGGTTACCATTATTATCACTATTATTCAATCTTGTACCAGAAATGTTGGCTTTAGTAATAAGAGAAGAAAAAGAAATTCAAGGAATTCAAATAGACATCGAAGAGACAAAACTGCCCTTGCAATTGATATGATGGTATAATTAGAAAACCCTAGTGAATCAACTAAAAATTTCCTTGAAATAATTAGAAATTTTAAATAAGGTTGAAGGATATAAATAAACTCACATAAATCATAAGCATTTAAATATATTACCAGCAAAGCTCAGCAGTAAGAGATAGAAAAAGAAATCCCATTTTTTCTTTAAATAGTATTTTATTTCCCCCAATTACATGTCCAGAACATTTTTAGCATTCATTTTACAAGTTTTTGAGTTCTCAATTTTTCTCCCTCCCTCCCTGTCCTCTCTTTTGAAAGTGGCAGGCAATTTGATATTGTTTATACATATGTTATCATGTAAAATATATCTCCATATTAATCACAGTTGTGGAAGAAGGAAATAGATCAAAAGGAAAAATATATGAGAGAATAAATTAAGCAAAAAAATATGCTTCAATCTGATTTAGATTCTGGATACCTGTATGTGGATAGTAGTTTCCTTCATGAGTCATTTGTACTTGTCTTGGATAATTGTGTTGCTGAAAAAAGTTGAGAGGTTCATAGTTGATCATCACAGAGTTCCTGGTTCTGCTTATTTCACTTTGCATCAGTTTGTATAAGTCTTTTCAGCATTTTCTGAAATGTGCCTGTTCATCCTTTCTTATTGTACTATAGGATCCCATTACATTCATATACCACAGTTTGTCCAATCATTTCCCAGTTGAAAGCAATCCCCTCAATTTCCAATATTTTGCCACCACTAATAGGGTTGCTCTAAATATTTTTTGCGTATGTAGTTCCTTTTCCTTTTTATATGATCTCTTTAGAATACAGACCTAGTAGTGGTATTGCTGGATCAAAGAGTATGCCCAATTTGGTTGACTCAGTTCTCCATATATTTGAGAAACAAGGCCTTTATCAGAAATTTTTGCTGTAAAGATTGTTTCCCAGCTTTCACTGGTTTTGTTTGTAAAAAAGCTTTTCAATTTAATATGATCAAAATTATCTTTTATACATTTCTACTTGCTAAGACAAACACTATATGAACACAATTAAAAAACACTTTTCACGCAAGTGAAGTCAGATCTAAACAATTTAAAAAATATCAGTTACTGATAGGTAGGCCAAGCTAATATGATAAAAAATAACAGTTCTACCTAAATTAATTTTCTTATTCAGTACCTTGTCAATCGAACTCCCACATATTATTTTATAGAGCTAGAAAAAATTTGGTTCAAATTCATAAGAATAAGTCATTCCCTGATTGATAAATGGCCAAATGACATGAATAAGCAATTTTCTAAGGAAGGAAACTAAAATAACAAAAACTATATGGGGGAAATTTGAATTAATTACTCTTATATTCTATAAATGAAAGCTATACAAGACAAATTTGGTACAGATTTCCTTTCCCTCCAATTATATTTCCCTTCTAATTTTAGCTTTACTTGTTACACACACATACACACACACACAAAACAACTTTAAAAATTTATGCACTCAGTATTATTTATTTGATCTTATGTGGTTTTTTATTTTCCCTGTTTGGATATGAATATTCCCCTATCCATTAATGTGAAAGGCAATTTCTTTCCTTGCTCCTCTAATATGTTTACGATACTGCCTTATATGTCTGACTCATATATATATTTTGAGCTTATCTTGCTTTATATTGTGAAATGTGTATATACTTAGTTTCTGCCAGATTACTCCCCAGTTTTCCTAATAATTTTGATCAATAGTCAGTTCTTACTTTAGAAACTCGGAACTTTGAGGTCATCAAATAGTAGGCTAATGTTTTCATTTATTTCTGAGTGTTGTGTATTTGATCTGTTTCAATGGTCAACATCCATGTTTTTAAACTAGTACCAAATTGTTTTGAAGATTTCTGCTTCATAACATGGTTTCTGATATTTCCAGATTTCCTTTGTTCCCCCTTTTAAACATGATTTCCTTTGAGATTCATAAATTTTTGTTTTAGATATCTCATTTGAACCCCATTTTATAGATAAGGAAACTGAGGCAGAGGTTAATTTACTTGCCCTGGATCATACAGCTAGTAAGGTTGGATTTGAACTTAGATCTTCCTTACTCCAGACCCATCACTCTATCTACTATGCTATCTAGGTGCTTTGAAATATATACATGTATGTTTAATAAATATACATCTAATAAACATGTTTAATACACCTTATATAAATATATCTATAGGGGCAAATATTCCATGAAAAATTAATTGTGTTTTATTGCCAAGATTTTGATATATTATCTCATTGATGTCATTGTTTTAAATGAAATTATTTTTTTGATGTTCTTTGACCCATAAATTTTTAGAATTACATTATTTTGTCTCTACTTAATTTAGAATTATGTTTATTAATTGTGTATTTTGTATAAGAGTTGAAAATGCTCTGAGGTTATGAACCTAGGTGACTGGAAAAATGATAGCTCCCTCAATAGAAATACTAATAACCATACCGTTAATAATAATTTGTATTATTGACTTTACAAAGTGTTTTACATACATTATTTAATTTGAGCTTTACAATAACCCTGTAACCTAGAAACTATTTTTATTCCCATTTATGGATGAATAGACTGACTCAAGAGAGGTGAACACAGCAAGTCTAGTAAAGATTTTAAGGCAGAGCTTAGTCTTGAGTCCTCTTGTCTCTATATCTAGCACTTATACACTGCACTTTGGTAGAATAGAAAATGAATTCTTTTTTGAACATGTTGAGTTAGAGGTATTTATGTGACATCCAGTTAGAAATATCTAATAGCCAAATGGTGGGGTAAGAGTCAAATCTGGGTAAGAGATTGGGGCTGGATCCAGAGAACAGGGGATCTTTGCATATAGTTGATAGTTGAACCTATGTGAGCTGATCACCAAGAGAAGGAGAGGAGAGATAAAAGAGGAGAGATCCTAGGACAGAAGTCTGGGCTACACCTATACATAAGGGGTGAGATAAGGATGATGACCTTACAGGAGAACCACTTGGTGATGAATTCTTGGACTATGGCAGGCCACAAAATAAAGTACCAAATGGCACTCAGCCTATGCTGCTCTCCTCTGGATCTGGTGATAGCAGAGGATGTTAATAATCACACAATATTTAGATTGCCTGTAAACATCAATTTATCTATTTGTACTTTAAATATCACATTCATGTCCAGTACTCAAGAAGAAATGCCACTGGAGTAATTGAATTATATCAATGGTGAAATTCTCATTGTATAGGAAATCAGCATTAAACCTCAAGTAACTGGAAGGATGAGTCATGGGTACTCCTTGATGAGTCTAATATAGGAGTTGGCTATGTTTTATTGTGTGTCAAAGGGTGACAAAAACATTATTTAATGAGATCTTTGACCATCTTGTATTGTAGTGCTCATGATAAGTATTTGAAAGAAGACCGGCGTGAAAATAATTGCAACATATGTCAATATCTGTTACATGAATTAAAGAAATAGCAAAGTTCTATGTAGAACTTGATAAAATTCATCAAATATTTGCTTTGATTCTTGCCCTTTTCAATGTAAAGGTAGCATTACAGGACATAAGAAAAGAGTAATATAAAAGGCTTATAGATTACACAATCATTCAAGAAGCATTTATTAAGCACTTACTATATGCCAGGAACTGTACCATTCAGAGGTAGCTAGAGGCAAAATGGATAGAGTAATGGACTAGGAGTCAAGAAGACTTCAGTCAAAATCCAGCTTCAGATACAATGTGACTTTGTCTGCTCAAGTTCCTTGAAAACTGTAAAATGGGGATAGTAATAGCACCCACCTTACAGGATTATTGTGGGGAGCAAATGAGATGACATTTGTAAAGCACTTAACACACCACCTGCCACATAGTCAGTAAATGTTGGTTCCCCTGCCTTCTGTTTCTTTCTTCTCTGGACACAAAGATAGGAAAATCCAATGGTCCCTGCTACTTAAGGAGCTCACATTCTGCTAGGAGAGATATAAATAACTAAGTATATGCAAGATACTAAAGAATAGATAGAAGATAATCTAAAAGATGAAGGCACTAGTACCTATAGGGCTGAGGTGAGGCAATTTATAGAAGGTTAGATTGAAGGAAGTCAAGGAAACATATAAAGGGACTTTAGGTGGCAGATAATTTCAGGCATTGTGGATAGCCCAAACAAAGGTATGGTGATAAATACCGTGTTCTAGTAACTGAGAGGTAGATCTTAGAGTATGTGGATGGGAGGAAAGTATAAGATATTGCTTTTCCTAATTTTTGAAGAGTACCGGTTATATCACAGGGTGTTGTTTTGCTTTGCACATGATTTGGATTTAAATGAGGCAGAGTTGCATAGTCATCATGTCTCACTCTCTTCCAGAATCATCAAAGTCCAGTGGCAATACGAAAATCAGGAAGATTGGTGGTGGTCCAGAATTCAGTGAATGATCTTGGTAGCTTCAGTGTTTAACTTAGCTCTAAAGATTCCGTAGGGCCTTCTTCAGTCACCCTCATGGCTACTGGAACAAATTGTTCTCATCCACACATCCCACCAGGGGAAGTCTTCACGTGCTTGAGGTATATAGCCCCACCTCAACTCACCAATCAGGTCTGAGGTCTATCCATTGTTCTCAACCCAATTCAGCCCATCTGCTGAGAAGGTTTACTGGGGTGTGGCCTCTGAACATGCTATAGCTTCTTGGTGAGAGATGAATGTCAGGTAGACACCAAAAAGTGAATGGGTATCCCTGAAAAGGGCTTAGCAAACCATCACATCAGAGGTGCTAGTCTTCCTTGAATACCTAAAGGAAGGAAATAAGGAGCCAAGTTATAAAGAACGTTAGATGCCAAACAGAGAAGTACATATTTAATCTACAGACTACCCAGAAAGATCTTGCCTATATATCATGAACACTTTCTTTGAGAAAAGAATTCGAGGCATTGAATATGAGGAGCACTAAATAATATCACAAAAATAAAAATGATATATTAACAGAGAAGAAATGACGCATTACTGATACGGGTGTGATTCAGCCTGTACAGCCATCAGTAATTCACATATAGTGAAACCAGATTTCTTAAAGCGGAGATCAAAACTAATGCAATGCTAAGAAAAATACTAAAATAGTAAAGGAAAAAGACAATGTGTGCTATTAAAGTAACTCCAACCTGACCTATTTAAACAAGTTATTGATTTTGAAAAAAAAATGGGAGATTGATAGAGGTAAGGATGTTGATACTAACTATAAAAATTGCACATAAAAGTTTAACTGATGTAAATCTACTGCATAATTGGAGAAGAGAAATATAACAAGAAGAACAAAAGCATTTCAAAAGCACCTTAGTCAGCAAACACTTGACTTACTTGCCAAGCATAGTGATCTGGCAGCCTAGGGCAACGCTTATTTAGAATATAAACTCGTTGGCAAAAATCTTAGGGAAGATGGTGAAAGATTATGAGTGGTATTGCCTCATAAGAATCAGAGAAGAGAAAAAAATAAATTTAAAGAAAACTTGGCAAGAAATCCAATGAAGCAAAGTCATTCTAAGGGCATTTCTAAGGGCCTTCGTTGCTGAAGAAGACCATGCCATCAGAGAAATGATGACATGACTTGCACTTGATTTTGTTTTGAGTGAAGGAAAGCTGCGCAGGTCACCAGCCTCACTTCTCCTCCAGAGCCATCTGAATCCAGTGACTAGATATTCATCAAGATGACTGGAGATGACCCAGGATGAGGCAGTTGGGGTTGTGACTTGCCCAAAGTCACACAGCTAATGAGTGTCAAGTGTCTGAGGTGAGATTTGAACTCAGGTCCTTCTGACTACTGCACTGGTGCTCTGTCCACTGTACCACCTAGCTGCCTCCAAGGGCATTTTACAATTAAAGCAGAAGAAGGACAAATAGAGGAAAGTTGTGAAAGAGTTGCAAAGCTTTTATAACAAACTCTGTTCACCATCAAGGATGGTAGAACCCCCTCACTACATTATAACATCATAGGCCCACATGGACTTAAAGAGGAATTTGAAAGTGTACAAAAGGTTAATAAAAAGCCAGGAAGTTAGTTTTGGTTAAATTAAATTGAATTTGTACTAAAGAAGAAGTCATGCTGGAGGGGACACAATTTTTATGTCACTGAGGGGTAAATCATACTCAAGGTCAATGAAGGGTGGAGGGACACCACAAACATAGACAACATTATGAAAAAAAGTAATTGAGAGAACATCAATAATTACTGATCCATATGCTGTTCTCTTAGCTATATAAATATTTCTATGAGAGTAATCTACATATGAATTGAGGAGGCATCCTTAATAAGGATTTTAGACTTTACCATCACACAATTGATTTTCTTTCTGTCTCTGTGTTCGTCCTTCATTTTTGAAAAAGAACATGACATCAGAGAAATGATGACATGATTTACACTTGATTTTGTTTTGAGTGAAGGAGGGCTGTGCAGGTCACCAGCCTCACTTTCTCCTCCTGAGTCATCTGGATTCAGTGATATAGAGAATATGACTTTATTATTGGGTCATTAAAAAAAATATGTAATTGTACAGAACAAAGCACTACCTTAAAGGGTATCTTTTAATAAATTCTCTCATATACATACATACACACAAACATACACAAATATGTGTATGAATCTATATACACATATGTTGGTGGGTATATATGTGGGGATATATATAATCTCAAAATTACATAGCATTCATTGAAGACCATGACAAAAGAGATAATCTTGTTCAATAAATGTCTGATCATTAAAATTTCTCAATACAAAAGAGGGAGACTTATTTTTGCCAAAGGTGTTGACCACTGTCATGAAGATAATTCAGTGAAACATCCAAATCATGGTGGATTCCTTCCATATGGTAAGGTCCTTCAGATGCTCCTGTTTGTAGATGTCATTGTGTTGATTGCATACAATGCTCTAAAGGAGAGTTATTATCAGTCTAAAGAGTTTGGCCAGATAACTGTCTTAGGAAAAGAAAATACCGGGCGATGTGCTAAGTGGGGATACAAACAAGAAGGAGAGTCCCTGCCTTCCAGACAATAAAAGTCTAATGGGGAAAGACAATATATAAAAAGGAGCTAAAAAAGGAAGGGTTATCACAAGAGATAAAACCAAGTAGAACAGTTGGTGGGAAATGAAGAGATGGTTAGAAACTTGGAGCCCTTTACAAGAGGTACTTTGGGAAGAGTGTTTTGCTATACCCTCCAGTCAGGCAATTAATTGAGTGTGTTAAAAAGTTGTGCTGGGAAATGATATAAGCAATATCATTTAATAAATGCATAAGCAAAAAGAGCATAGGCTGGCCACCTGGTAAGAAGGAAAGATAATTGATAGCATATATGTTCCACTGTTATGCTTGGAAAGTGAGGAAGGTCCCCATCACATTTTATGGACCATCTGCCCACCCATACCTCTACCTCCATGATGAAATGATGGGAGGATGTTGTTAGGCATGGATGGGTTGAGCTCCGCAGCATCAGCAGGATAATCGACATTAATGCTATCACAGATCTCTTTTAATATTTAAGTGATTTTCTGCTTGGTCTTCTCCTATAAAGGGCCAAGAAGAGTGAGACAAATGCTTTGTCATGGGCAGATAAACTATGGGCTATCAAGAATACATAATTAACTTCTTTTCTAACTTCTGTTAGATTTATCCATAGGGCAGTAGATAATCTCTTTTTCTGAATTGAGCAGGTGCTGTGGTATTATTTCTATATCTTTAGAAAACTGGCTAACTTTCAATGAAGTGTACTAATCTCATCTATTTTTCTACCTACACTAAGAATACCTGCTTTATAGGCACACAGTTTATATCCTCTGCTTCAGTCATGAGGTCCCCATAGCAAAGGACCATAGCAAAGAGATTCTAGAAAATGTCCTTTTCAGATAAACCTGATAGCCCTTGGTCTTTAAGGATTCAGAACTATATGTTTAATTCTATGACACTTGAGCCTGGACTAAAATTTCTTAGCAGAAGCCCCAAGATCTATCTTGGACTTCATCTACAATTTTGTCCTGAATTTAGCTATTGGACTTCTCTTTTCTATGTTGTTGTTCAGTCGTTTCAGTTGTGTCTGACTCTTTGTGATTCCATTTGGGATTTTCTTGGCAGAGATTGTGGAGTGGTTTGCCATTTCTGTCTCTCTCTTATTTTGTAGATGAAGAAACTGAGGCCACGGGGTGAAGTGATTTGCCCAGGGTCACACAGCTAGTAAGTATCTGGGGGTGGATTTAAACTCAGGAAGATGGGTCTTCCTGACTCCAGACTAGGGTGCTCTGTCCATTGTGCCACCTAGCTGACCCCAGCAACAAACAAGAACATATAGTTGCTAGCCATTGTTTTCATTATGGAAACACACTGCAGATATGATAGTGTGTCAATGTTAGAGGAAGACATGTGGGCTCTTGGATCTTGAGGTAGAAAAGAGGGCCCAGGTAGC
Organism: Potorous gilbertii; assembly: GCA_028658325.1. Lineage (NCBI taxonomy): Eukaryota > Metazoa > Chordata > Mammalia > Diprotodontia > Potoroidae > Potorous > Potorous gilbertii. The sequence goes on from JAQQSK010003828.1 coordinate 13,693, forward strand.
ACCTTGTGAAGGTGTATGTGAGGGGGATGTTCCTCTAGTTATTATTAGGTTTGTGACAAACAATCACAAACAGAGAGATTGCCTGATGTTTAATGGGGATAAATCTGCATATTATACACAAGTTTAAAAAAACCAGTTGTAATAACACAGGATGGAAAAAAAGAGAAAAAGACAAAAAAAATGAAACTCCCTGTCCTCAAGGAGCTTAAGTTCTCCAAAATATACATAGAAAATTGAATACAAAGTGTACACAAAGTCATATAAATTAATTTCCAGAGATCAAGGGCATTAACAGCTAGGGAGACTAAGAAAGGCCTCAGGAGTAATCCCACAGCTGAGCCTTTAAAGGGAGTTGGCCAAGATGAGAAAGGAAGACATTCTAGAGATGGAAGACAGTCTGAGCAGAGCACAGGAGCTGGAATATTGTGGTGGGGTAATGACAAGTAGGTCGCTTTAGCTAAACTATAAAGTAGGTAAAAGGGAGAATTATAAAATCTGTTCAGAAAGCTAAGCTACAGCCAGATGGGGAGATATTTTAAATGATCAATAGAGAAGTTTTTATTTGATGCTAGAGTAGTGACACTAACACTCATTGGTGTCATAGGTTCCTTAGATGGAACCTATCCATCCATTCCTTAGCCCTTTCTCAGAATAATCATTTTAATTGTATAAAAAAATATATAGGATTACAAAAAAGTTGCAGGATGGTATTAAGGGGGGGTGGAATTCAGTTTATGTAAAAACGTTCTGGGGATGAGATAGGATAGGTGAACTTTAACCTCAAAATAAGTCAAATGTGTGATATGGCAGGCATGAAGATTAACATAAATTTAGGTTTGAAAGGAATAAAATGGCCAATGCTTGGAGTTATCTAAAAGTGGAATGAGCTTCCTTACATCATAGTGGACTTTTCCTCATTAGACTTTTGTGGCTATTTCATTTGTGTCTGACTTTCATGTCCCTATTTGAGGTTTTCTTGGCAAAGATACTGTAGTGATTTGTCATTTCCTTCTCCAGATCATTTTACAGATGAGGAAATTGAGCCAAACAGGGTTAAGCAATTTGCTTAGAGTCACACAGCTAATAAGTATTTTAGCCCATATTTGAACATAGGAAGAAGAGTCTTCCTGACTTCAGGCCTGGTACTCTATCTACTGTACTACCTCATTGCCCTCCTCAATAGATACCTTTAAGCAAATTCTAGATAACCCCTTGTAAGATATATCGTAGGCAGTTAGGTAGTAGAGTGGATGGAGCTGGAGCACTGGGACTTGGATTCAGGAAGACCTGAGTTGCAACCCCATCTTGATACTTATTATATAGCTCTGTGTAACCCTGGACAAATCACTTAATCTCTCTTCCCTTATCTGTAAAATGGGTATGATAATAGCCCCCATCTCAGAGGGATGTTGTGCCAGTAAAATGAAATCCTATATATGTAAAGTGCTTTGCTTATACTTTAAAGCACTTTATAAATGCCATCTCCCATTAGCTATCATGTTATTACATAGAGGTTATTTGACTCCAGCTATATAGGGGAAGAGAAGTTTGTTCAGGATTGTTCAGACTAGATAACCTCTGCAATCCCTGTCAACTTTTTGATTCCATATTCTTCAATACTTAATGGAGTTGGTATTACATCTATGTTAATACTTCTTCCAGTGGTAAACTCACAACCCCATCTATCCATCAACCCATCAAGCACCAACCAAGCATTTGTGTGCACCATTGTGTGCCAGGAATTATGCAAGGAACTGGGAATATGAGGACAAAATGAACAGCGTCTTCCCACAATCTTTTGTGACTCTTGTTCAAGTCCAAAATAAAACTTCCCCAACAGAGTCCACCTGATGTGCTTGGGCTTTTTAAAAGACTCTTAACATTCTGACTATACCAACAGAGCATGCAGGATATCCACGGGTAATTTCCTTACTCTTACATCTTAATACACTCACACATCTTCCTGATTAGAGCCTTTATTTTGCTTTTGCTTTTGGTAATAAGTAACAGCCTACTCATGCCTACCATCCACCTCTCCATTACTCTTTGAGTGACCCCTTTGGAGATTTGGTTTATCATGACTCATAGTTATTCAGAATCACTGAAAGAATATTGTTATTAAAAAAAATCCAATATCCATTGTTTCAGGGAGAAACTTAGAAAACATGAAAACATTACACAATTTTTCAGAGGCACTCTAACCTACACTTTTCCTATTAAATTCTTGGCTTGGCTCACTGTATTCACCATCTGAGCAGAGAGTAATTGAATTTCAGAAATGGAATAGACTTTAAAGATCACATGTTCAATTTCTCCATTTTATAGATGTCAAAAGTGAGGCCAAGAAAAGGTATGTAACTTCTTCAAATAGGAAAATGAAGTTGTGACAAATCTTGATTTATAGCTCTCAATTTTCATTGAAGGGTTCTTGCCACTTTGAAAGTGGAAACCTGGATTCCCAATGCTTCTGTTGGAAGTCTAAGATCTCCCAAACCATCCATTCGTGTCTCAACTCCCTGCCACAGAGGCACAGCTTGTTTTCACCGATGCTGTGGGAATCAAGGGAAACAGGCTTGAAAGTTGAACGTGTAAAAAACTAGAGCAAATTTTCAGGTTGATCACACTTTTAGCTTATTTGTAACTAGAGTAAGTCATAAAGTAATGGGGAGAAGTCTTGCCATCTTAAAGAACAGGGGGTCTAATTTAATGGAAGAGGTGCGTGCATGTCTGCATGTATGAGTGTGTGTGTGTATGTGTGTGCGTGCATGTGTGCATGCGTGTGTGTGTGTGTGTGTGTGTGTGTGTGTGTGTGTGTGTTCTGTGACTGGGGTCACAGATAGTTGAAGGTTTCAGAGAGGTTATTACCCTCCTGACCTTGGGCTGGGATCAGTCTACTGGATTGATTCAAGCCACCAATCTCTTCTGCAAAGGGCTAATTCGAATCTAAATGGATCAAAACCAAATTATAGTGGAAGGCTTGGTCACTCCAAGTGATAAAAAGCTGACTGGATCACAATAGATCTATGTGGTTTTCTCCAGTAAAATGGTGTTTGAAGCAATACGTTTAATTCAACAAATATTAAATGGTTACTGTGGTCAGGACATTTTGATATTTATGAGGGGATACTTCAAAATTTAGATAGGATACAATCCTTGCACTCATGGTATTTGCAGTCTAGAACAGAGATATTTTAATTTGTGAGCTTAAAAAAATAACAATTTTATCATTCCTAGTTTTGTTTGTAATCCTACATACACCATTTGATATTATGAGTTGAAAATATTATTCTGAGGCCTGGTACATTGGCTTCACCAGACTACCAGTGAGGGAGGGTCCATCTCAAACATTTAAAAGGCTAAGAATCCTTTTTCTAAAAGTTGACACCCTATTGAAGTTGAAACTCCTTTGTTGTTCAGTCGTTGTCAGATTTGTCTCTTTCTTTATGACTCTGTTTGGGGTTTTCTTGGCAAAGATATTAGAGGGGTTTGCTGTTTCCTTCTCTAGCTCATTTTACAGATGAGGAAACTGAGGCAAACAGGGTTAAGTGACTCGCCCAAGGTCACACAGCTCCTAAGTATCTAATTTGAACTCAGGAAAATGAGTCTTTCTGACATCAAGTCTGGCACTCTATCCACTATGCCACCTAGCCGCCCAAGACAAATGCTAGGTATTAGTTGTATTTGATCTCACAAATCACTTCTAAGATAAATGAGATGGAGTCATAGACATTGTATTGTGCACTTTTCGTGAATAAATGAAATCACCATCAGGTTCAATAGGTGTGGCCAAGCTAACAAGATATTGGTGGTAAGTCCCATTGTCCTCCCTTAAATCCCTCATTTAATGAAACCTTAATAAGTCTATAGGAGCTTGGTGTTGTCTCTTACAATAGTGCTAACTCAGCTCACAACTCTTAATTTCCCTACCACCTCTGGTCAGTAGTCCCTCTTAATTAGGGGAGTGGAATAGATGTGCTCCTCTGGATGTCTCTTGTGAAAGCAGCCAATTAGGGAAGGCATATGGATATCTTTGACTAACTCCCATGTATATTCATTTGGATCATATTCCTTCAAGTTGATCAAATAATATCTCTGCCCTTGCTTCTGTTGGCAGTCTAAGATCTCCAATATCATCCATTCAGTTTTCAACCCCTACTGGCTCCTCAGTTGCTGTGTGAATCCAGAGAAACTTGCTTAAAATATGAACATGTGAAAAACTGGAAGAAATTTCCAGGCCTATCACATTTCTAGCTCATTAAATCATGGAGTAAAGAGGAACAACCTTGAATATCTATCATCTAAAGTCTAGAAAGAAGTGGTGTGTGTGTGTGTGTGTGTGTGTGTGTGTGTGTGTGTGTGAGAGAGAGAGAGAGAGAGAGAGAGAGAGAGAGAGAGGGAGGGAGGGAGAGAGAGACAGAGAGAGACAGAGAGAGAAATGCTAGACAAACCTGGCTTCTGGGTCCTCCTAAGGGGACCTTTTCCTCCTCTGATCAACTTCCCTGTTCCCCTGTCTATCTTAATGCCTACTGGGGAGCCAGAATTTCTCTTTGTGTATATTCTGTCCAGACTAGCAAAGCTGTCATTTGCTATAGTGGGAGTAAGGCACAGTGAGAGATAGAAGGATAGGAAGCTTATGATTAGAGAGAAGAAATTCAGAATTTAAGATGTCTGAGATTGGAGGGAGCAAAAGTTATGAATGGCACCTCTTCAAGTACCAACATTTTCTAGTTCATCCCTGTCCTCTACCACTTGTGACCTAATATGATCAGGTACATATGTGGGAAGAACATATAGCTCACTTGAGAAGGTGAACTAGTATGGCTAAAATATTCTTGACATACTGTCATCTGATTCTTGCTATGTGTGCAATACAATAGAGATGTGCATCTTTTTTTAGTTGCTCACTTCACATGTACATTGTTCTGTGTGGGGTACATAGTGATAAGGGGTCAACCTCTAATTTTAAAGGATTTGTTCTTTAAAATTTGGAATCAGCCAAAAGGCCACACTTAAGGATCTAGAAGGCCAGTTGTAGCTTCAAGACCACAGCTTCCCCACCTCTGCTCTAACATCTTAATCCTTTCACTTCCTTTGAAGCGCTCTAGTACTTGGCAATGAATTGCAGATACCTATTTCAAAAGATCCAGGAAAGCCCATGCAAACCAATTACCTTCAGAAACATCTCTTCCTTTGAAATTTTCCCCATCTGTCTATCCTGCAATTCAGATAATTTTTGCTGTGATCTGCTGTCCTCCACATTTCTCTCTCTCCATTCTTTTATCAATATTAAGCTCACAGTCAATTCTATGTCAGTACTCTATCCCCATATCGCTGAATTTCAGGCTTCAACATATATGTCAATATGTCTTCAAATGCTTTGGCAGCACAGTTAAGAACTTTCTAAATTTCCACCTAATTTTTTCCACACATAGGGATTGCCTTATCTTAGGTTTTTACCATCACCTGTAATTGTGCTACCTCCAAAATCCTAGATTCTAAAATATTGCTCTCTGCTTATATTCTTCTGTCCTTACATCTCTCCCTTCTGCCTAAATTTATTTTCATACCTACCTTCACTTTCTGCATAGGTCCTCCTTCTGTCAATCTATTACTCCTGCCCTACCTTCAATTTCCTCCTTTCACAATCTGGATTCTATAATTTACCAGTTCAACTGTATACTATATTAAAATCTTTAATTCCTTGCTTCTTTTTCCTCTTAAATGCTTATAACTTGCCAAAAAACAGTGCTGGGTTGTCTTGTGATCTCTCCTTTTAAATTGTTTTTAATTACTACTGGAGAAAGTCACATCACTGTGCTGATTGGGTCCACTACATATTCATATGAACTCTCCAAGGGCATATATTGCTACATAGTAGTTATTTTATTATACCTGCTTTCATATTTCCCAGAATTACTATTACAAACCTTCTCTTTTCTCCTCAGCCTCCTCTTAATTTCCTTCCTCTTCCTCTCACCATAAGACCTGATCTTCTACTTAGAATATCTTTACTGAGAAAACTGAAGCCATTTAACTCAAGCTTCCTCTTCTCCCCTATTTCACAACTCAAAATATCTCCATCTCATCTCCCATTCTTTCTTTTTTATCTCCTATTCTTTCTAACTTGCTCCAGTCTCTGAAGAGGAAGTTGGCCTGACCCAAGACCAATTCCTCTGTTCTCTTGTTCTTACACCATCCTATTTTCTCTAAGACCTTGTCACTTTGATTATTTCCTCTCTCCCCTCTCCCTATTAAATATTTGTTTAATTGAATTGAATTGATCTGCAGGCTTTATCTCTGATTCCTCCTATAAAGCCTGTCTCCTCTTCATTTGATTCTACAATCTTTTCAAACTGACTTTTTTTTTTACCTTTTTCCTTTTATTGCCAAGCTTCTAGAAAAAAGTCTTTGGTACTTGCTGCATTTATTGCCTCCATCCACTTAGTTCTCAGACCCTTTCAAAAATTCTAACCCCACCAATCTATAGAAACTACTAAATCCAATAATCTCCACCCTCAATCTACCTGACTTCTTTTTTTTAGCATTTAACAATATGGACAATCTCCTTTTTCAGTATATTTGGTCTTCCCTTGGCTTCTGTGACAGAGTTTACTCATGGTTCCAATCCCACTTATATTGCTGTTCCTTCTCAGCATCATTTGCTGGGTCATCATGCATATCCATTCTATTAAGTGTGAATATTCTTTAAAGTCCCATCACAGGTCCTTTTCTCTCTTCTCTCGATTTTTTTTCTCTACCTTTTAAAAAAAAATCTCACCCCCCTCCCATATTTATCTTCTCTATGCAGATGACTCCCAAATCCTTACTTTCAATCCCATCATTTCTTCTGAATTGCAGTCCTAAATTGCCTGATGGAATTTACACCTGGATATCTCATCAGTATCTCAAATGTAACTTGTAATTCTGAGTTATGTGACTAACAAGACAGAAGATCAGACATTTCTCAGATTCTTGTGACCTCTCAATCCTCTCCAAAATAGTAATTTTGTACAAGAGATATGTGTTTGTCCTTCATTGCTGAAGAAGACCATGCCATCAGAGAAATAATGACATGACTTGCACTTGACTTTGTTTTGAGTGAGGGAGGGCTGTGCAGGTCACCAGCCTCACTTCTCCTCCAGAGCCATCTAAATTCAGTGACCAGATATTCATCAGGATGACTGGAGATGACCCAGGATGAGGCAGTGGGGGTTAAGTGACTTGCCCAAGGTCACACAGGTAGTGTGTGTCAAGTGTCTGAGGTGAGATTTGAACTCAGGTCTTCCTGAGTCCTGCACTGGTGTTCTATTCCACTGCACCACCCAGCTACCCTTGTGCAAGAAATAAAGCAGTTTCAGCCATCTCCTTGGTTTAGGACACCAAAAAACCCTAAAGAGGTTAAAATATGGTAAACTAATAGCAGACAAGGCTAATCTTTAACTGGCTCTACAAGTTGAACCATGAACTTGCAAGAGAATTCTTTCCAGAATCCTGAAAAACTAAGAATCAATAACTTGTGCTAGTTGAGATGCAGCACTCAGCCAGAGAACAGAGAAACAAGGACTGTGACAGAACACCACAGTGTGAGTGAGTATACTAGACTTACCTGAAGGAAAGAGCCCAATATCCAACCAGGACTAGATCTCTCTTTTCAGACACTGAGATTGGTGAAATATGAATTGCCCAATGTGAGAAAAAGTTGAAAAGGCCTTCTTATCTGGACTCCTGGGGTATTGCAATCTAAAGAGAAGGAGTCAGAAAGTGAGAAAAAGGGAAACATAAAGGGGAAAAGACCTAAAACTAATAAAAAAAAATTCAGAAAGGAGAAAGCACAGTTAAAGACCTTGAGCAAATGCAGATAAACCAATAAGGAAAATATGAATAACAGAATGGAATATGACCTCTAGATCATCTGAGTAAATTCAGTTATTTATGGATAAATATTGCAAGACAAAGGAAAATGCATTAATGCCTAATGAGGCAGAAGATCCTGAGACTTTCCAAGAGCATATAAAACCCAAGAAGAATCTTCTTCAGTGGCATGAAATTGAAATAAGAATCATGAAAGTCTAATTTATAACCTGTGCAGCAAAAATAATAGGCATAATTGAAAAACAAACAAAAAAATGGACCTTTGTATCCATCATGTCAAGTCCCACCAAAGAAAGAAAATACAGAATAACTGATTGGGAACACAAATGCACAGAGGTGAAGGACAATCTGAAAGAAGAGAATGAAAGAGAATCGATATTAAAAGAAAACTTGATCTCCATATCAAAGACAGGATATATACTAACCACTTAAGAATCATAGATTCCCCAGGAGAACACAAGTCAATAACTTGAACCCCATAATGCAAGAAATAATACAAGAAAATTGTCCAGAACTTCTAAACACAGAAAACAAAAAGTGCCACTGAAAAGAATCCATTCCAGAAAACAAAACAGAAAAAACTTTGTGTTGCAGTGCTACAAATTCCATAGACACATACTGATTAAACTGGACAATTTGAATGAATAAATTTTCTAAGAGATCAAGAGGAAGACATTCATATTTAAAGGAATAGAAATTCCCAAACAAAATCTCACTTCCTCCAAAGTTTTCTATTTATTTCTTTTTCTATTTATGTTACTCAGGTTTATAATATGAGACGTATTTGATTCTTCCTTCTCTCTCCCTCTCTCTCCATGTACAATCAGTTATGAAATTAGTCAGTCATTCCTCCCCAACATGTTTTACACACATCCCCTTCTTTCTGCTCTCATAGCCACTACTCTAATTTTGGCTTATTTTCAGGTGAGAAAAATCCTAACTTCTTTTCTGAAGTATCATAATAATTTCTTACTTTGTTTCCCTCTAACCAATATCTCCCTTTATAATCTATTTTTCAAAAAGCTCCCAAAATATTTTACAAAAGCACAAGTTTGATGAATTTATTCTCTTGCTCAAAATCTTCAGTTGTTTCTGAACTTCTCTAGTGTTTAAGACCCTCCAAAATCTGACTCCAACATATATCTAGATTTATTTTGTATCACTCCCCTTCTATATTTCAGAATAACTGGACTTCTCTTGAACTTGGCATTCTGCATCTTATCATGATGCTTTCATGCATCTTTTTCTCCATGTGAGGAATGTATTGTTTTTATTTTCAAACATTATGATTTTTATTTTAATACAAAATTCAATTCATGTACCACATTTAAGGATCTCCCTTCCCTCCTATGAGTTGTTAGGGCAATATCCCTCATCAAATTATCTTTCAATTTTTCATATGTGTTCACATGCTACGTTCCTTCTATTAAATGAAAGATTCTTTATGGCAAGGATAAGCTTTTATGTTTTAACCTCAAGTAATAGCTTACTATCTTTGTACATTATAGGAGCTTAGTAAATATTTGTTTGCTTGAGTTGGATAATATGTAGTTTATAGGGTAGAGCATAGCTTACGACTTCACACCAATAGGCTGGTTCTTGAAAAATCGTCTGCTTCATGGAGGTGATCATGGTTCCCTGTGAAGGGGGAACATGTACTATAAAGTCAAGCCTCATTCAATTCCATGGGCACTGACAAAGACTGTAGAAGGGTCCTCCTTCCTCCTACTCTTCTCCCTTCACAATACACTCTTTGTACTGGTAATACTTTTAACCTTTCAGATCTATGACACCTGCTCATCTGATTCCAAACTTGGTGATTGCACATTAGTGAAATGTTTTCATTCTGCACGCACAAGTCACTTGTAAACAAACATGAAAGTAATAGTACTTATCAGTCATGGTAACTGAGGAAGATCTTAGTCTCCTCAAAGAAATAAGACCATTGATGTTAGAGGAGTGTGCCTCACTCCCTCAAGATGGTGCTACCATTACACTAGAGAAGGATTGATATGAAAGTCTACCTCCCTGTTAATCATTGTAATTCCTAAACACCAGAGTCCACTGGCTGGAACAATAAAGTACTACCCTCTCTTTCTGACAGATGCTGAGCCAGAATAGTAACCTGTGAGGCATTTCCTTCTCCAAACTTAACCAAGATTTTAATACCATATCCCAGACACTGTCATGAAAGACTTCTTTTATATAAGAACCCTTCCACACCCCTACTTCTGTTCAGCACTTTGATTGGGAGATATCCTTTGACTCCGAAAATATATGGGGACTTCCCTGGCCTTGAGTACCCAGGGACTAAGTATTGCTAAAAACCTAAAGAATGAAGCAGATTTTTAACTCTGATTGGTGGATCACAATCCCAATCTTCTGTGACTCATATTTGTTTTGCATCTATTTTTTGCCTTCAGGGCTGTAATATTGATCCCAGGAAGATTTACTGGCTCTGATGGAAAACTTAGTTATAAACCTTATGATAGAACGTGTCTGGAGCAGTTGGTTATGGGATATGTTCTTGTTTGCACTGGGAGAAAAATCACAATGTTGCCTAAGTAGGCCACAACATGTTGATTGAAAAGTTCTGCCAACACTTAGTTAATTAAATACTGAAATGATGCAGGTACATAGCCAACCCAAAGAGGCAAAATCAGGTACTCATAATGTCCAAACCATGTCTGAAAGGCTCACTGCCATTCATCTTTGACCCTAATTATAAGGAGGTTATAGGCCTCCCTCAAATCCAGTTTGGTATGGATTCATACACTAAGACCCCTAGCCAAAGATTCTGAAATTAATGGAAGAGAATAGCAGTTACAGATGGTGGACTTGATTGTCAATGTGGGAACACAATTCGCCATCCTTTATGAGAAAAACAACAAAAGGAGGTGACCTGCTGGCAGTTGGGAAGGTCAAATGAATTCCTTTGCTACCTTCTCAGCACCTTAAAATCTTGGAGAAGAGCCTTTGCAACTAAGAGGTTAAGTGACTGCCCATGATTCCGGCAAGAATGTGTTTGAGATGGCACTTGGACCTAGGTCTTTCTGACTTTAGGGCCACCTCTCTATTTGCAAAATAGCACAGCCTTTCTGCCTAATGCCTTCAATAAACCCAAATTCCTCTCTTTTGTAAAACACTTATTTTTTTTCCCAAAGAATTATTCTCCTAGTGACACTAAATGGCTGCAAATCATCTTAAAACAATCAAAATTACAAGCATCCCAAAGGGTAATGGAAAGACACAGAATGAGTATAAATGAGTTAAAGCATGTGATCAATAATTATCACACTCAAAAGGGCCTTAAAATATAACAACAACAACAGCTAATATTTACATAATGTTTTGAGGTTTGAAAAGACATTTCATGACATTAGATATCATCAAGGACACGTGCACATCAGAAAAGAAATTAACCCATATTAAGAATAAGGAAACAAATAGTCTGACTTGAAATACTAGAGTGCATTGAGTAGTTCTGCTTAAGGAAAGGAATTGAAGAGGCGGGGAAATTCATGGCAAAGCACATGGAAAAAGAATCAGAATAAGAAAGAATGAAACTTTATTTATTCTAGAGGGTACTTCCACTGATAAAATCCTGGAATTGCCCAAAATATCAACATAAGTACAATCATGAAAATGCTCAAGTATGTTATTGACAAACTGTTGAACTTTGCACTTAGCACCTATACGAACTTGAGAAAGTTGTTTAATCTCTGTGTCTCCATTTCCTCATCTCTAAGTATAAATATAAGCCTCTAAAATAAGCAGGTTGCCCTCTAATTTTTGGTAGTAATTGAGCTCACTTTCAGATCTAGATCTATGAATTTATAAGAATATCCATTCAAGGTCTAGGAGGTAATCTTTTAAGACATTAAGTGCAGTTGACTAACAAATGCAGAATTGTCATAAGAGGAAATTTCAGTTTTACCTTGTTCTCCTTTTCAAAAACACATACTGGAAATTTCAGTATTTGGCAGGTCACTGGGGCACATCATAAGGCTCTGAGTCAGTTTGTTGTATCTATGAGGGTCAAAGCCTGGGCATTCTGCCTGTCTGGTGAGAGTTCTCTGGAATGGTTCTCTCTGAGATATTCCAGAGTCACAGGTGGGATGCAAGCTGTTTAACAGTGTAGATTAGAACCAGATTATTCACTGGTTCCAAAAACAAAATAACCAAGCCATATATCATCTATCAGAAAGTCCTCAAGATAAGAGAAGTATAGGGTTTGGACTAAGTTTAATTGGAACTATTACCAGTGTTCTTATGGGTTAGCATGTCCAGAAGGATCATCTCATTGGTTCAAGAGCAGGTAACAGGTGACTCATCTTTTCCATTCATCCATGGGACATGGAAAGTCTTGGAACATAAGAGAAACTTCAGGGCCTAAATGAAATCCAATCAGGTCCACAAAGTCAGAGAATATTTCAGAGTTGAACATGCCCATTTTTGGGAATCTACATTTAAGGAAGGTTACAGAGAAAAAGGAAAAGATGGGGGAGGGGGGTGGGCAGATAGCTGATTTCAAGTCAGGCCAGGAAGTTCCTTGGTTCTTTCACAGTGAGGATTGAGAAATATCTATAATTATATAAGTTGTTGGTCTGAAGGATAGATAAAGTTCTTAGTCATGTCCATAACGCTTCTCATTGGTCAGATGTGGTGATCTAATCTTAAGTTCATTTTCTTAAGTCTCCTCTGAGGAGAACCAGGGAAGGCAGTTGAACCAAAAATGGGATTAGTGATTTGTTTTTTGTTTACCCTAATGCCCAGAGCAGAAAAATAAGAGTATCAAGTTGTCAATTGTCACCACTATAGTTCCCTGAGCACATAATCTATAATGTATAAATTGAGACTTTGCTAGAAATTCAAGTAAAGAGTTGTTTAGTGCTGACTGCTGAGCCAAAGACTTCGGAGATATATTGAGACACTAGAGCAGGGGTGGGGAACCTGTAAGCTCTAGGCCATGTGACCTTCTAGGTCCTTGGGTGTGACCTTTTGACTGAGAAGTTTTACAGAACAAATCCTTTTATTAAGGAGATTTGTTCTGTGAAGTTTGGATTCAAAGGGCCATACTTGAAGACCTAAAAGGTCACATGTGGCCTTGAAGCTGCAGGTTCCCTATTCCTGCTCTAGAGAAATGCTCTAATACAATGATTATAGAACCATACCAGCTGTGACTAAGATGCTCCCATATACTTCCTGATATTGAATCAGTCAACTCAAGGAGCCAGGGCAGATTCAGGATCAAGACCTCTCATTCAGTGGATGTGACAAGCAATGTTTCACTCCCTGAGAAGGCAAGAAAAATAAAGCCCCATCTAAGAGTTCTAATAAATGAACAACCAGTGGTCAAGTGAGCAATCATATACTGGTAGTAACTGAAGTACTTAGCCAAGGCATGAATACTTGCCTGTAAGGAAATTGCCTGGGCTTTAATATCTGGGTTTGAGGTTTTGCCAGACTCTATAGCATCTTCTGGTTATAACCTTTGGGGGAATTTTCAGTTTGTTTTCATAATGGGAGAATGGACAACAGTGTAAGAAGAAAAAAAAGGATGTGGTTTCAGAAAAAAACCTTGGAAAACTTGTGTGAACTGATATAGAATGAAATGAGCAAAACAAGGAGAACAATTTATACAATAACTTTGAAAGATAATCAACTATGAAAGACTTTATTGATGTGGTCATCAACACAATGACCAGTCCAGAGGATGCATGAGGAAACATACTACTCACCTCCAGAGAGAAGGTGATGAACTAAGGTTGTAGATTAAAACATATTTTCTTCCTTCCCTTTCCCATCTCCTCCAGTCTCTCTTTCCTTCTCCTATTTCACTTCCCTTTTCCCTTCCCCCTACTTTTTGTTCCCTTTCTCCTTCCACCTACTTCCCTTCTCTTTCCCTCTGTCTTTCCACTTCCTCTTCTCCTTCCCCTTTCCTTCTCATGTAGATGAAGATGGGTTCAGAGATTCAGAAATTTCTGACATATTCTGATACTTCCCATTTATGCTTCAGTCTCTTTATTGCTCAGCCCAGTTTGACTGAAGATCTGACACTCTAGTCAGCTATGTAACTGGTAGATTCTGTCCCGACATTTGTGTGTTTACGTTGCAGTTTGAATAAGTCTACTGTTACAGTAACTTATTGGCTTGATCCAGCAGAAAATGAAGTTGGCCCAAATTGCAAGGAAGAAGTAAGTTAGGTGGATCAAAGGACTTCTTGACCCTAAGGCACTGGAATGAGAGAATGATGTTCCCTGCTGCCACTGGCTCTTTTGCTCTCTTTGCTCACAACCCTTCTATTTTTCTGACATTTCCACTCTGCATTTTGCTCATTGATTTTAACTGGGGCTAAAAGAAAGCTTCATTACAATGAACTTGTTCATGACCAGGGGAAATTGAAATGGAAACAGGGTGAGCCCTGTGTGTTCTGGGAGAATGGGGATGACAATCTCATGTTAAATTTATGCTTTCTCGTTGTTGAGGATGACTATATTTCTGTACATTTTATTTTACCTTTCAAACATTTATGCTCTTGTGTTATGATTAATTAAGTGTAATAAAATGAAGCATTTGCAAAGTTAAGACTATCACTTCTTGGTTATCTTTGTATGGTGCTCCCTTTTCTTGTCTTTGTTTTATGCAGCCTGTCTTTATTTCTCTTTGCTCTTTTCTTTAACTTGTCATCTTCCTTTCTGGCCCCCTTTTCTTCTTGTAGCTAGCCCTTCAATCCACACTTGATTAGAATTCCTACTGACACTTAGTGCTTTCAAGGCAACAGGGGTTTACTCTAACTAGAGAAACAGCTCTGTTCTCTGCATCCACTGTTTCATTTCTGTTTCAAATGCAAATTCAATAAATATTTATTACTACCTAGTAGTCTCAAGGACTTTTTTTAATATGGACTTGTGATTTCATTGATATATGTCAAAACAAAGGCAACTATTCTGTGGTTCTTAGTCTTAAAGAGCTGTTTGGGCACTGACTTTTGCTAAATGACTTACCAAGGGTCACACAGTCACTACAGGTCAGAAGCAGTACTTGAACTCATGTCTCTCTAACTGAATTCCTGGTGAAAAATAAAGATTTCAAAATCATCTCTGTAAAAATGAAACCATGGGAACAGAGGATAACAACACAATATAGAAAGAGAGGATGACCAGGAGAAAGGATTGATTGACCAACACTTAGTAGAACAGGAAGTGGATGGTAATCTACAAAGGGCACAGAAAGAAGGGACAGTAATACTATAAGACAATGAAGAAAGGGCAGAAAAGAGGGATCCATCTCCGAGAGCAAGACAGTGATTGATAGTGCCAGAAATTGCAAAGAGGACAAGGATGCTGACAATGGAGAAAAGGGTGTCAGCTTTAGAAGTTAAGTGATCAAAGGTAACATTTAAGAGAGAAGCCTCAATATAGGAGTGATGTGAGAACCCAGGTTGCAAGGCACTAAATGAGTAAGTGGTGAAGAGGCAGAGAAAACAAGTGTAGATGACTCTTTCTTGGTGTTTGGTGGTGAAAGGATTTTCTGATCATCTTTCTTGTTAATGTGCCTCAGAATATCGTGAAAGTACTTTGTGTATATTTTGTATTAATACTTATCTGTATACACACTCTCAATAGGATGTAAACTCTTTAAGACTGGAACTATTTAATTTTTGACTTGGTATCCCCAATACCAAGTACTGTGCCTACCTCCTGTGATGGGTTGGCAGAGTCAAGGGAAGCTTTTGTTTTGTTCCGTAATTTCTTAGTTTCTCATAAAGTCATTAGCTTCCATCTGCTCTATTCTAATTTTTAAAGAACAGTTTTCTTCAGTGAACTTTTGAACCTCCTTTTCCATTTGGCTAATTCTGCTTTTTAAAGCATTCTTCTTCTCATCAACTTTTTGGACTTCAATTGAGTTAGCCTATTTTTAAAGGTGTTATTTTCTTCAGCATTTTTTGGGTCTCCTTAGCAAGCTATTGACTCACTTTTCATGATTTTTTTACATCACTCTCATTTCTCTTCCCAGTTTTTCCTCCACCTCTCTTACTGGATTTTCAAAATCCTTTTTGAGCTGTTCCATAGCCTGAGACCATTGCATATTTACTTTGAAGATTTTGGATGCAGAAGCCTTGACTTTTATGTCTTCCTCTGATGGTATGCATTGCTCTTCCTTATCCAAAAGGATGGAAGAAAATATCTGTTCATCAAGAAAGTAACCTTCTATAGTCTTATTATTTTCCTTTTTTCGGGCATTTTCCAAGCCAGTTACTTGATTTTTGAGTCCTTTGTCAAGAGAAGGATATACTCTGGGGAACTGTAAGTTCTCAGTTCCTCCAAGGTGGCACAATCAAGGAAGAGGAGTTTACTATTCTCCTGGCCTGAGCTCTAGTCTAGGAACAACCCCAAGCATTCTTATCTGCCGAAGATTTGTGAGTGAAATTCCCTCTCAACAATTGCCTCCAGCTCCACCACACCAGTCAATGCTCCTTCTCACCCCAGGGCCATCACTTAGGGCTGAAAACCAGATCAGTTGCTCAATTCCCCCAGGATCTTTAAGCTGAGGGCTCCAAAGATGGACGCTGCCACCACAGTGGCTGCTACTGATGGGGCCAGATCATGTTCCCCTCTCACCCAGGTGAAAGAGCTTTCTCACTGACCTTTGAAGCTGTCTTTGGTGTTTGTGGGTTGAACAATCTGGGAAACGCAGCTGTTGCTGGGGATTTAGCCCCCGAGGCCTAGTCTGGTCATGTTCCTGCCAGTGCTGCACTGCTGAGGCTGGGCTGCACTCTGTGGTCTGGGCTACACTCTGTGGGCTTGGCTACACTCTATGTCCAATGCAATAGTTCCTGTCAGCCTTCCAGCTTGTCTTGGGTTGGAAATCTCTTTTACTTTGTCATTTTGTGGCTTCTTCTGCTCTAGAATTTGTTTGGAGTCATTTTTGCAGGTATTTTATGGCCTATAGGGGGAACTTCTCCAGGTTTGTCCTTCTACTCTGTCATCTTGGTTCTGTCCCCCAAGGGAAGCTTTTGTTAAGTTGGGACCTAATGATCTTTGAATGAGCCCTAATGAACTCCAAGAAAGGTTGTTGTAAATAAGGACAGGCTGATGATGAGGGACAGAGAGGGCATTTTGTTTGCCTGTTTCCATCTCTTACTTACCCCTTCTAGAGTCAGTGTCAATCTTAAAATAGGAATTATTGCTTTCATTGATCTGTAATGCCTAATAAGCTAGAATAATAGGGACATAAGTGATTCTACTATTCACCAGAGCATAAACTGCAAATGTATTGAACATTAGGAAGGAGGAGAAAACCTGAGAATAGGAAGAGGAATACACATCCCAATGAACACATTCTAGGATATAAAACTTGTGAGTAGCCAAATCTAGTAAACAAATCAAAAGATCATAACTAGAAGGGATGTCAGAGGAGATCTAGTTTTACCCCCTCATTTTACAGTTCATGAAACTAGGGACCAAAGTCACAAAAGAATAAAGTATTAGAGTTGAAATATGAACTAAAATTCACTGTTTTTAGAACTAGTGCTCTTTCCCTGGTAAGCTGCCTCCTGTGGGATTAAGCAACTTATTTCCCACAATTCAAATATTCCTTTTGATGCAAATTTTCCAGTTGATCTAAACTTTCTATGAGTCTATTTGAAATTCCTAAATAAATGTTTTACTTCACTTTTCAAGTGATTTTAGGGATGTGCCAAGGGTAATGTTAAGCAAATATTTGGTCCCATATGTGAATATAAGGCTGAAGAAACAGAATACCACTCTGAGAAAAGTGGACTACATAGTTATATCAACCAATCTATGGTATAAGCCAAAGGAATGAGGGATGGATGGATGAATGGATGACTGGCTAGATGAATGAACTTTTGGCCAAGGATGGAATATCCCTAATAAAGACTGATAAGCATTTACTTTCCTGGAGTCTAGAAAATCAAATCAAAATGGTCTTAAAATGAAAAGGTAGGGAGAAAGGAGAAAACATCTTATTTGTTTAGGCTATTCACCAAGCTGGATAATAGATTTAGAACATAGCTACAAGGTACAAAGCAGAGTAGTAGTAGATTAGCCCATAAATCACAGAAGAAAAAATCCAACCATAGCTAATAAAAAAAAATACCCTCATATATCTGAGCACAAATGCACAAAGTTTAAGTAAGAATGATGAACTATAGATCTTAACATAAGGAGGAAAATTTGACCTCTATGTCATAATGGGATGGGGTTCATAATATGAATGTGATTCTGTGGGGGGTAGTTAAGATGGCAGAGTGACAGCACAGACTTGCTAGTGCTCTCTCCCCAAACCCAGCCAAATATCTGTAAAAATGACTCTAAATAAATTCTGGAGCTGCAGAACCCATAGAATGACAGAGTGAATCAAATCTCCAGCCCAAGACAGCATAGAAGGTTACAGGGAAGTGTGTATTGTGCTATTCTCAGAGCAGAGCACAGTTCAATTTGGGTTGTGCTGCTACAGGCTGGACCTGAGCAGGACTTGGGGGGACTGAATCTTGGGCACCTGTGGCAGTTTCCAGACTTCATGACCCCAAAACACTGAGGACAAATTGGAAGGTCAGTGAAAAATCTACCAATTACCTTCTGAAAGAGATCCCAAAATGTAAACTCCTAGGAATACTGGAGCCAAATTCCAGAGATCCTAGATCAAGGAGAAAATATTGCAGGAAGCCAGAAAGAAACAATTTGAGTATTATGGAAATACAATCAGGATAACACATGATCTAACAGTCTCTGCATTAAGGGATTGAAGGGCTTGCAATATGATAGGTCAAAGGAGCTAGGATTAAAACCAAAATCACCTACCCAGCAAAAGTGAGTATAATACTTCAGGAGAAAAAAATGGTCATTCAATAAAATAGAGGACTTTCAAGCATTTTTGTTGAAACAACCAGAGCTGAATAGAAAACTTGATTTTCAAACAAAAGAATCAAGAGAAGCTTGAAAAGATAAGTAGGAAAGTGAAATTGTAAGGGACTTACTAAAGTTAAACTGTTTATATTCCTACATGGAAATATCATATTTGTAACCTTAGACTTTTCTTAGTATTAGAGTAGTTGGAGGAATTATATACATATAGACAGATGGCACAGGGTGAGTTGAATAGGTAGGGATGATAATTAAAAATATAAAATTAAGGGATGGAAGAGGAATATATTGGGAGGAAAAAGGGAGAAATAGAATGGGGCAGATTATCTCTCATAAAAGAGGCAAGATAAAGCATTTTCAATAGAGGGGGAAAAGGAGGAGGTGAGAAGGCAAAAGTGAAGCTTACTTTCATCACATTTGACTTAATGAGAGAATAACATGCACACTTAATTCGGTATGAAACTCTGTCTTACACTTCAGGAAAGTAGGGGGAAAAGGGATAAGAAGGGGAGGAGATGATAGAAGGGAGGGCAAATGGTAGAAGGAGGTAATTAAAAGTAAACAATTTTGAGGAGGGATATGGTCAAAAGAGGGAATAGAATAAATGGGCAGGATAGAATAGTCTTTCATAATATGACTGTTATGGAAGTCTTTTGCATATCTACACATTTTTAATCTATATTGAATTTTCTCAGTGGGGATGGGTGGGGAGGGAGGAAGGCAGAGAAGTTGCAACTCAAAGTTTTAAAAAGAAATGTTAAAAATTGTTTTTACATGCAACTGGGAAATAAGATATATAGGCAATAGGGCATACAAATCTATCTTGCCTACAAGAAAATAGAGGGCATGGGGATAAGAAAAGGGAGGGGTGTGATAGGAGGACAGATTGGGGGAAATAGTAATCAGAATGTACACTCCCTTGGGGTGGGTGGAGGCAAGAGATGGAGAGAAAATTTGGAACTCAAAATCTTGTGGAAGTGAATGTTGAAAACTAAAAATAAAGTTAAAAATAAAAGAAAATAAAACACAAAGTAGTAGACAAGCCTAAAAAAATTGGAATAGGATTCCTGACAGTTATCTTTTAATAAAATAACAGGTAAAAGGGAAGGGAGGCTCTTGGTAGCAAGGTAGGTTAAGAAAAATATACTTTTGTGAGGAAATTCAGAAATCAATGTGGGCAACAACATGTTGGAGGGTAACAATCCATAGAGAGACAAACAAATGTAACTTTGTCACTGAAATAAATTATAGACCACATGGACAAGAAAAGAAAATATTGCCAAGAACAATTCTGGAAATTAAGGAGTTCAAATTGCATGCCTAACAGAAGCATGATATAAAAAAATGTATTGGAACTACTTTTCTGACTCTCTGTTAAGCTCCGTCATTTTACTTTTTTTAGAATTTATTTTATTCTTCATTTATGAGATAAAAAAAGAATTTCCACAATACAGTATAAATAAAAAAAAAGATGATTGCACATGAAGTTGCAAATTTACTTGCTATTCCTTTTAGACATACAATAAAGTAAGGGAACTAATGAGAATTTCTCATATTTTGGATCTGATTCTCACTAAAGAAGAACCAGTTGTGGGTAAATGATCCTAACCTTGAGTGGTCACTCATCTTGGAATTGGACAGGGTTAGTACACTGGCATATCAAGGGGATACTGTACACATTTTATTAGCCTAGATCTATAAAAGTATTTGACAAGATTACTCATATGATTATTCTGTATAAGATATAGAGGTGATAGGACAACTAGGTAGATGCAGAATCAATTGAATGGCTGAATCTAAGGAGAAATCATATGTTATTCCACATTGACTTTGGAAGAGGTCTCTGGTAAAATACATGGAATAGTGCCTTGGTATTGTGCTTAAAAAGCACAATTTTTGTCAATTTTTAAATTTTTTTATTTTTGTCAATCACTTAGATAAAGATATAGAAACATTCTTAAATAATATTTTATTGATCTTTTTTTTACATTGTCTAAATATCCCTCTGCATGTCTTCTTCTTTACTTCCAAACAGCCTTTCTATAGATCATAGAAATTTTTCAGAAAAAAAAGGGAAAAAATAATGAGCAAAGTTGATCAATGTGCTGAAAGAAAACACCTGAAAACATACAATGTTTCACACCCATGGGTTCCACCTGCTCCTTCCGGCCCCACCAAAACACACAACTCTTCAAAGGAGTAAGGAGAGGGATTTTCTCATATCTCTTCTTTGGGGACATGTTTGTTCTTTGTATTGTTTTAATATTCATTTTTGATTGTTTTGTGGATTTTTTTCCGTTGATATTGTTGCAGTCACTGTGAATATTGTTATCTTGGATCTGCTAATCCCACTTTGCAAGACTTTATGTAAGTCTTTCCATACTTCCTTGTATTCATCATATTTGTTGTTTATTATAGAAAAGACACATTCCATTACAAGAACCACAATTTTTTTTTAAACAATAGACATCCAATTTGTTCCAAATTCTTTGCTATCTAAAAAAGTGCTGTTACGTCATATCTTATTATATATGGAGACTTGCTTCTTAAAACTATCTTCCTTGTAATATATGCCTATTAGTAGAATCTCTGAGTCACAAAGGATAATAATTTTAGTAACCTTATTTACCTAATTCTAAATTACTTTCCAAAATCACTGAACTAATTTATAGCTCCACTAAGTGTACGTTAAGCTGCTCATTTTTAAGACATGGTTCTAATATTGAATATTTCTATCTTTTGTCATCTTTTCCAAATTTCTGAGCATGAAGTGAAGTTTCAGTGTTGTTTTGGTTTCATTTCTCTTATTATTGGTGATTTTTTGCTTCTTTTCATATAGTTGTTAACAGTTTAGCAATTCTCTTGAGAATTTTTTGTTCATATACTTTTACTACTTTTCAGAGAATGCATTTTGGTCTTATGTTGTTGTTAGTTATTTATATATGTCAAATATCAAACCCTTATCTGAGAAATTGGATATGCTTTCCCCATTCAACTAACCTTTCTCATCCTAGAATCATTAATTTTGTTTGTATCTAAGTTATTCAATTTCATTTAATCAAAATTACCTCTTTTATCTTTTGTAATTGCCTCTATCCCTTGGTTGTTAATAATATATCTCACCAGCAAGGACCCACTCACTATCCTCACACACATAATCAAAAAACGTCCTATCATAGTATTTCTCCTAGTTATCTTGGATGTTTAAAAATAAAATGCTTTCTAGAACAGGAAAGAAGAATTTCTTTCTCAATTTTCTCAATTTTAAGCACAATACCAAGGCACTATTCCATGTATTTTACCAGAGACCTCTTCCAAAGTCAATGTGGAATAACATATGATTTCTCCTTAGATTCAGCCATTCAATTGATTCTGCATCTACCTAGTTGTCCTATCACCTCTATATCTTATACAGAATAATCCCACAATATAAAATTGTGGTTCTTGTAATGGAATGTGTCTCTTCTATAATAAACAACAAATATATTTATAGCTGTGAAAAAATATATGATCTTCCCTCTTAAATTATTATGTTATATGTAATATTCAGGTCAAATCCATTTTGGACTTTTTTAGAAAATGATTTAATATGCTGACCCAAGCCTAATTTCTGCCAAACTGCTTTCCAGTTTTCCCAGCAGTTCTTATGAAATAGGAAGTTCTTTCCTAAATATTTTATATTTTCAGGTTTATTGAATACTGAGTTATTGAGTTCCAATTTTTTTCTGGTTCTCACTTTTCTAGTTGGTTTCATTGGCCTACTTCTTTATTTTTTAACTAATATCAAATTATTTTTATGACTTGCTTTATGAAGCAGTTTTTGGTGTGAAGTGCCATTCTCCCCTTACTTATATTCTTTTAATTATTTCCCTTGCTATTCAATATCTTGAATTTTTCCAATGAATTTTTAAACTATTTTATCAAGTTTTATAAAGTATCCCTTTGGTAGTATAATTGAGTAAAACTATGAAGATTAAATATTTAAAATATTAAAACTGTGCATTAACTTTCATAGTATTATAATTCTATTATATTGGCTTGGCCTAGCCATGAGCACTGAATATTTCTCTGGCTATTTAAACTAGTGTTTCTTTTTAAATTTCTTTAAGAAGAATTTTGTAATTAAATTAATACAAGTCTTTTGTACACTTTAATAGACTGATTCCTGATTATTTTACGCATTCTGCAATTACTTTGAACTAAATGTCTTTTTCTGCTGTTGCCTCTGAATTTATTATTATTATATAGAAATACAGGTGATGTTTGTGATGGGGGCAGTTAGGTGGCATAGTGAATGCAGTACTGGGCCCAGAGTCCAGAAGACTCATCTTGCTGAGTTCAAATCTGGCCTCAGATACTTATTAGCTGTGTGACACTGGGCAAGTCATTTAACCCTGTTTGCCTCAATTTCCTTATCTGTAAAATGAGCTGGAGAAAGAAATGATAAACCACTTCAATGTCTTTGCTAAGAAACCCCCAAATGGGGTCATGAAGAGCCAGACACAACTAAAATGACAAAACAACTTTGTAGAAGTTATTAATGGTCTCAGTTACTTTACTGATTCTGTAGAATTTTCTAGATAAACCCTTATGGCATGAGCAAATAGAGATAGTTTGATTTCTTCTTTCCTGTTCTAGAAAGCATTTTATTTTTAAACATCCAAGATAACTAGGAGAAATACTATGATAGGAAGTTTTTTGATTATGTGTGTGAGGATAGTGAGTGGGTCCTTGCTGGTGAGGCACTTGATTGGTAGGCACTTTCTGTCCAAAGGCCTCCTTCCTTCTGTCACTACTAAAGCCTGCTCAGGATTTCTTCTCTATCCTTTCTTTCCCTTTCTTCCCTGCGTCATTCTACTTCTCTATCTTCCTGACTCCCAGGAGACCTTACCCAGGAAACCTTGGTCGGGGATTGCCTGAAGATCTTCTCCTCCTCCCCATTCTTCCTCTTCTTCTCCTCTTACTTCTCCCTCTTCTTCTTCTTTTTTTCCTTCTCCTTTCCTTCCTCTGTCATCTTGATTTCATCATCTATATTACCTGTCTCTATATCTATAGATAGAAATAGATAGAGAGGCAGATATAGATAGATAGAATTAGCATTTCTTAAGCACTTAATGTTTTCAGTCATTGTATTTAGTGCTGGATGCAGAAAACAAGACAGTCTTTACTTTCAAGAAACTTGTATTCTAATAAGAGAACATAAAATATAAAAGGGAAATAGAAATGGGGGGAAGGAAAGTACTCCTTGGTGGGGTGGGGAGAGAACAACCAGTGAGGAGGCAGAGCATGCTAGAGGATGTTCCAAAAATAGAGACTGAGCAGGGGTAGCCAGGATTTCTCATGATATAGTTGCTTCAGGCAGGAACTTAGCAATCAATGGCTCATCCACAGGGTGGAGTCATATCCAGGGGAACAGACAGCCAGTGAGGAGGTAGAGCAGGTCAGATGGTGATTTGGAAGTGGAGCAGAGGCTGCTGGAGTCTTGCAGACCAGACAGTAAGTAGTTCATTGGCATGTGCTGGCCTGAGTCTTAAAGTGGATAGGGAGACTGTTTGACTGTCTTGTTGCTTTGAAAGTAAAGGATCTAGGGCAAATGGGCATTGCTATCAAAAAACATACCTGAGCTCCTGTAGCCTAAAGGGAAATTTTTATTTTTATTTTGAGTTTTTGACCTGATGACTGGAAACCAAGGGAAATAGGAATTGTGTATGATTTTAACTTTGAAGTTGATTCTTTTAATCTCTTAAATAGTAAGATTATTTTTTATTACATTTTATGGTCCATGAATGAATTACTGTATTTTAAATCTGAAGCCTGAATCATTGGATTAGCCTAGTTTAGAATGGACCAAGAATCGATGTCTAATACATTGGATGATAGAATTGATATCCAAAAATAGTACTGAGCATTGGACTAGATTGTTGAGTGCAAGGATGGAATAAATATAAAATCTTTCATAAATGTAAAAAAAATACCTTGATAATTATAAGACTAGGGAGGCATCCTGTTTGACAGGGGGAGGCTACTAACAAAAACTCCACTGGTTTTTGTGGGTTACAGTTTCAATATGAGTCAACACTGTCAGTCAAAAAGTTAATGTTGTCTTAATCTGCATTAAGAAGTGTAATTTTCAGCATTAGAAAAGTGATTGTCCCATTTTTCTCTGTCCTCTTCAGTTTTGGGTCCCACATTTTATGAATGGCACTGACAGACTAGAGACTATCCAGAGGATAGTATACTTATTTGAATTCATGTCCTAGGAGGATCATAAACTGTGAGAAAGGTTATCATGTGAAAGACAGATTAAACTCAGTTTTACTGGTCTTAGAAGGCAGAATCAAGAACAATGGGAGAGAACTAGAATAGGAAATTTAGTCTTTTGGCAAGGAAAAACTTCCTAAACTTAGTGGTGTCCAAAAGTGGAAAAGACCTCCATAGAGGACTGCTCTTCAAAAAAAAGGCATATTGTACATTTTTCTTAGACACAAGTCTTGACCATATTATTCCCTCATTCAATGACCTTCTCTGCTTCCTTATAGCTTCAAGGGTAAAGTATGAATTCCTCTGTTTGGCATCTTTACCACTTGACCACGAATTACCTGTTTAGCCTCCTTACACATTATCTCCATTCTTGCACTCTACAATCTAGCCCAACTAGCCTTATTTCTGCTCCTCATAGAAGGCTGTCCATCTCTCACCTGCATACCTTTGATCTGGTTGTTCACCCATACCTAAAATGTACTATGACATCACTTCTGCGTCTTAGAACTCTCAGTTTCCTTCAAGATACAACTCAAGTACCTACCTCCTTCTACAAGAAGCCTTTCCTTATTCCCCCAGCCATTGGTGCCCTCCCTCTCCAAATTACCTTTTATTTATTTTGTATAGAGTCTGTATAGAGAACTAGTGTGGCTAGATGAGATAGAGATGGAGATGACCTTGGAGAGAAGACCTGCATTCAAGTCACTGACACAAACTGACTATGTGACCTTGAGCAGGCACTTGACATCTGAGTATTCTAAGACAAAATCTATAAGTTTCAGCGAAGGTGCTAAATTGTATTGATAGAGGGAGTTTTCTCACAGTCAAGTCCCTAGTCCCATAATCTGTATATATGCATATGCGTACATATATTCATCCGTCTATCCATCCATCCACCTACTCATCCATGTTTGTACGTATGCATATGCATATATATATTCACATACATATTGGGTAAGTGTGTGTGTGTGTGTGTGTGTGTGTGTGTGTGTGTGTGTAATCTTCTCTGATAAAATGGAAGCTTGAGGGCAGGGACTATTTCAGTTTTGTTTTTGTATTCACAGTATATATAGCACACAGTAAAGGCTTAATGAATGCTTGTGGATTGATTGATAATCTTTGCATTCTTCTCTCTCTATTCTTTATTTAATTGCTTAAGTGATATTACTAAAGAACAGGTCAGAATCTTGTTATTGCTCCTTTATCCACTAAATTCCAGGGTGTCCCTATTATTCCTAGGGTCAAATACAAATACCACTTGGCATTTAGAGCTCTTTACAATGTGAACCCAAGCTACTCTTTTGGGCTCGTATTATATCTTCCTTCATATACTTTATGCTACCCCCTCCACCAACTAGGCTTGCTCTTTCTCAAACTTGATATTCCATCTCTTATCTCTGTGCCTTCATTAGGTGGCCTCCCATTCTTCAAAGGAATTCTTTCTGTATTTCTTTCTCTTAGTATTCTCATGTCCTTTAAAACTTAGCTCAAGTGTCACTTTCTGCATGAGATCTTTACTGATACTTCCCTAGTGGATATTGCTTCCCCCAATTTACATCATTTGAATATGTTTTGTATTTATTTATATGAATGGGTCAATGAAAATAACATATGTACTTACTAAGGCATTGTTCTAAGGGCTGTGAAAACAAATAGAAAACAGGTAGCCCATGCTTTCAATGAGCTGCCATTGTAAGTGAGGGAGATGACACAGATAGGGGGTTCAATTGCAAGGCAGATGGAAGGCCTTAATGATCCTTAGGGTACAACTGTAGGGAAAATAGCAAGACCCAGGGTTTCTTAGGGTGCTTTGGCAGATTGGATGGCAATGCCAGGGCCTGGGAGGATGTAGTGGCAGTACAGGTAGCAAAGTACTTTCACCCTTGAGTTCAGGCTTTGACACTCCAACCCTACCTCCATTCCCATCCTATCCCCAGTAGGAAGGAATCAAGGGTCCCTTCAATGGCAAGAAGGTTTGAGGAGAGGTCCATGTCTCAGGACTGATTCCCATGAGACCTGCTCCCCCTACTTACTCAAGATGCTGTTTCTCCTATAGGTCAAAAACTCTTCCAGGGCTGAGAGGGCTTTCATTTTTACCTTTGTATTTAGCATAATGCCTTGCATATGGCAGTTACCAAATAATTGTTTATTGGTTGCAGTAAATTTCCTCCATTTTACTCTTACTCTAAGATCCCCCTCAATTCAACAAGCATTCATTAATACCATGATTCTTTTAATTCATTGCATGCTAGATTCTTGGAGAAGGGACAAAGAAATAGACAAGACAATCCAATTATATCCAATAAATAGGGCATACAAGGCATGACTTATTTATTTATGTTATATTGTGACTTAAACCACTTATCCATATAGCACCAAGTTTAGTCATCTATTTCTCCATTCAGAAATTTAGGCTGCTTATACTACCAGTCAGCCCATTTAATAAACACATAAACAGGTCAGTAGATAATGTGAGGAAGGATTTATTTTTTGTAGCTGAACTAAGGCCCCCAACTGCATCCAGTCAAAGGATGATATGCGAGCTTTTCAGAAATGCAGCTAAACACATTTCATAACATGGTTTTCTCTCCTGTGTGTTCTCAGAACTAAGAAAGATGAAATAACCTCCCTCTTGCCTTTGCTCTGAAATGGTATTTGTATGCCTTTGTATATCTGACATATTATTTCTGACCATGGAAAGGGTCCCATGACACATTTCCACAGAGTTGGGTATCAGTCCCATTGGCCTGGATAAGTTCCAGCTGAGAAAATGACAATCTCTTGCTCTAAATCCCTCTAGCAGTCATTCCAATTGGATAAGGTCAGCTTCTTTCCTCCCTGTCTTAATTATGGTCGAGTGGGGAGAGTACTACACAGGGACAGTGAAATCTATCTTGTTGCTTGGCTCAGGGCAAAATATTTTACCTCCCTGTGTTTCACCGGTGAACTAGAAACAGCCACCTTGGGGAATTGCCAATATTTGTGAAAATTTGTTCTGTAAAGACCTTGGAAGCCACGACCTAAAGATATACAAGTGCTTGCTCAACTTGTTCTCTGTCATGTACATCTGTCAGATCTGGTGGTAGGGATCAGAATATTTGTGCAAGCCCATGTAAGGATGCTTGTGCATATATGGTGCATGGTCCACCTCATCTGAAAAAGTTTCATTTAAGGGGGAACCAAAGGAATAATCAATGATCAAACGTCTACCATGTGCCAGGCATTATGCTAAGCACTTTTTATAAATGTTATCTCATTTGATCCTTAAAACAACCCTGCAAGGTAAGTGTTAATATTGTTATTATAGGTTAATATTATTGTTGTTATTTTGTTGTCATTGTGTTTAGTTATTTTCTGATTCTTTGTGACCCCATTTGTATTTTCTTGGCAAAGATACTGGAGCAGTTTGCCATTTCCTTTTCCATCTCGTTGTACAGGTGAGGAAAATGAGGCAAATAGGGTTAAGTGACTTGCCCAAGGTCTCATAGCGAGTAAGTGTCTGAGGCCAGATTTGAACTTAGGAGAAAGAGTCTTTCTGAGTCCAGGACTGACATTCTATTCACTGCACCACTTAGCTGTCCTCATCCCTATTCTTCAGCTGAGGAAAATGAAGCAAACAGAGGTTAAATGATTTACCCAGTATCACGTAGATAGTAAGTATCTGAGGCTGAATTTGTACTCACCTCTTCCCGACTCCAGGTCTGATACTCTGAATAGTTTGATTCTAATGTACTGTTCTTTGGTTCTATGGAACGGATAATCCAAAAAAATCCTTTAAACAATTGGCTGTGGGACACAGTATAAAATTTCATTTTGAAAAAGTAAATTTACCTTCCTAATTCTGTTTGGTTTGGATGGAAATGAAAATGAGTTTGCATTTACTGAGCACACAGCAGCTGGGCTTCCCAGCTGTGAGATGTGGCTCAGAAGGGGTATGTGGGGCAGACAGGGAAGACTAGCCATTGCAAAAGTGCCAGATTCACATGTGGATGATTTAAAGTTAATCCAGATTGCCCTAAATCCAGGTGTGTATTTGAGTATTTTGGGGTGTGTGTGTGTGTGTGTGTGTGTGTGTGTGTGTGTGTACGAAAGTGCTCACATGCCCCATACACATGCGATAGACCCTTTGGTGTTCCAGTGAAGTCTTTTCAGAAAATGTTTAAAAACACCTAAAATTAAAATATATAAAATTACAAAAGAAATAAAGTGTATTGACATACAATAATCAAGAAATTTTTTCTTAAGGGCCACAAATTTCATGAACATCAGGTTAAGAATCCCTACCTCAGACTGAAAGCTCCCAAGATGAATGACAGATGTTTTTAACTGTCATTCAGCTCTTTCAGTTCTAGTCCAGTTAGGAATAGGTCATTGACTTGTTTCCCTTGACTATACATTTTTGTTACAAGGTAAGACTTCTTATTGGGTGGATGGGAATTAGTGGATAATGAAGTTCAACGAAAGTGTTAATAAAAAAATGAAAAATATAAAAAAAAAGTTTAAGGAGACACAAACACATGAAGTGATTTTGTTTTTTCCTTTTAAAATTTAATATATTCTGGAGGAGTCGAGATGGCAGAGTATAGGCAGCAACCCAGTCAAATTCTCCCAATATCCTGCTTCAAACAACTTTAAAATAATATCTCAAATTGGTTTCTGGAGCAGGAGAGCAAAAAAAGTCCAGAAGGAAACGTTTTTCTAATCTAAGACAGCTTGGGAAGTCCACAGGAGAGATTTGTAACACCTGAGTGGAGGCCAGCCCAGAGTACACAAGGTCACAGCAATAGCTGTGCCTATTAGAGAGGGATGCAACAGCAGAAAGCCAGGAAAACTGGTAAGAAAGAGATAACAGGGAATCATTTCCTGGCACTGGTTGTAGAACCTGACATTTTTTGGCTACTCTGTTGCCAATATGCAGTTTTGGGTTACAGTGCCTTTGCTGAGAAGAGCACTTGTGGTTGGACACAAAGGAGCTGTTCTAGAGCCAAGAGGAGTGCTAGCATTTGTGGCTGCCGGGGAGCAGAGATCTTTCTTGAGTAAAGACCAGAGCACAAACCAGGAGAAGAGTGATCATACCTATTTCTGGATCACACCACTTCAAAAGCATCAAATACTTACATACCACCAGAAATATCCCTTAACATAACAACTCCTCAAAACCTTAAGTTTAGAATAGTTCCCCTCTCCAAGTTAAGCAGAACCTAAGTTTAACATGAAGCTCAAAGTCAAGAAATAAGGTGGAAAAAATAGCAAACAACAACAACAGCAAAAAAGAACTTGACTCTGCAAATCTACTAAAGAGGTAAGGAAAACCAAGGCCAGCTCAGAAATAAAAAACCAATGTGGAAAATAACCACATGCAAAGCCTCAAAGAAAAATGCTAATTGGACATAAGCCCAACAAGAATTGCCAGAGGAATCAAAGAAAGAGATAAATGGTAGAGAAAAAAATAACGAAAGAAATGAAGGTGAGGCAAAAAATTATGAAAAGAGAGTAAACAACTTGTTAAAAGAGACACAAAAATACTGATGAAATTAATACCGTAAAATAAAACAGAATTGCCCTAATGATAAAAGAAACACAAAAATTAACTGAAGAAAATAACTCCTTAAAAAGTAGAATTGGCTAAATGGAAAAAAGAGGTATAAAACTTCATGAAAGAAAATGATTCCCATGAAAATTTGAATTGATGAAGTGGAATTTAACTTAAAAATTATTGGATTATCAAACCCATGCTCAAATAAGAGAGCCTAGACATCATATTTTAAGAAATTGTGATGGAAAACTGACACAAAACCTTAGATCCAGAGGGTAAAATAGAAATTGAAAGAATTCATTGGTTACCTCTTGAAAAACTACCAAAATGAAAACTTCTAGGAATATTATAGCCATATTCCAGGGCCCTTAAGTCAAGGAAAAAGTATAGCAAGCAGACAGAAAGACACAATTCAGTACCATGGAGCCACAGTAAGGATCATACAAGATTTAGCAGCTTACATGTTAAAAGGAGTGGAGGGCTTGAAATATGAAATTCCAAAAGATGTAAGAGCTAGTTTTATGACCAAGAAACACCTACTCCATAACCACAGGGGAGAAATTATATCACGTAAAAGAGAAAGCTTTTACTATGGAGGGGAAAATAGGGTCAGGAAGTAGCAAGCAATGATTGAAACTCACTTTCATTAGAATTGATTTGAAGAGGGAAGTCTAGGGGACAGAGGCAAGATGGCAGAGTAGAAGGATGAATCTGCTCTAGCTCTATCCCCCATGGCCAGTAAAATGCCTGTAAAAATGACACTAAACAAATTCTGGAGCAGTAGAAGCCATGAAATGACAAAGTGAAAGAGATTTCCAGCCCAAGACATCCTGAAAAGCCAAAAGGAAAGGTCTATCACACTGGGCTCAGAGCAGAGTGCAGCCCATCCTTGACTGTGCCATGCAGCAGGAACAGGACTGGAGCAGGCTTCAGGGTACCAAATCACAGGCAGCAGCTGCATTTCCCAGATTTCTCAACACACAAACACCAAAGACAGCTTCACAGGTCAGTGAGGATTTGAGTATTGTGTAAATACAATTAAGATAACACAAGATCTTGCAGCTTCTACATTAAGGGATCAAAGGACTTGGAATATGATATTACAGAAGTGAAAGGAACTAGGATTAAAACCAAGAATCACCTACCCAGTAAAACTGAGTATAATATTTCAGGGGAAAATATGGTCATTCAATGAAATAGGGTACTTTCAAGCATTCTTGATTAAAAGACCAGAGCTGAATAGAAAATTTGACTTTCAAGCAGAAGAATCAAGAGAGGCATGAAAAAGTAAAGAGGAAAGAGAAATCATAAGGGACTTACTAATGTTGAACTGTTTACATTCCTACATGGAAAGATAATATTTGTAACTCTCAATATTTAGGTAGTTGGAGGGATTATATACATATAGCCAGAGGGCACAGGGTGAGTTGAATGTGAAGGGATATCTAAGAAAATGAAATCAAGGAGTAAAAGGAATATATTGGGAGGGGAAAGGGAGAAACGGAATGGGGCAAATTATCTCTCATAAGAGGCAAGAAAAAGTTTTTTTAAGGTAGGGGATAAGAAGGGATTTGAAAGGGAACAAGTGAAGTTTATTCTCATCACATTTGGCTTAAGGAGGGAATAACATGCACACTCAATTTGATATGAAAATCTATCTTACACTACAGGAAAGTAGGGGAGAAAGGGATGAGTGGGATGGGGGGAATGATAGAAGAGAGGGCAAATGGGAGGAGGGAGTAATTAGAAGTAAATACTTTTGGGGAGGAACAGGGTCAAAAGCGAGAACAGAATGGGGGCAGGGTAGGATGGAGGGAAATATAGTTAGTCTTTCACATCATGACTGTTATGGAAGTCTTGCATAATCACGCATGTATAGCCTATATTGAATTGCTTGCCTTCTCAGTGGGAATGGGTGGGGAAGGAGGAAGGAAGAGAAGTTGGAACTCAAAGTTTTAGAAAGGAATGTTGAGAATTGTTTTTGCATGCAACTGGGAAATAAGAATTACAGGTAATGGGGTATAGAAATCCCATCTTGCTCTACAAGAGAAGAGAGAAGATGGGGATTAGGGAAGGGAGGGGTGTGATAGAGGGAAAGGGTAATAAGAATGCATGGTGTCTTGGGGCGGGGGAGGGAAGTGATGGAGAGAAAATTTGGAACTCAAAATCTTGTGTAAATGAATATTGAAAACTAAAAATAAATTTAAAAAAAGAAAAAATAAGCATCTCTCTCTCTCTCCCTCTCTCTCTCCCTCTCTCTCTCTCTCTCTCTCTCTCTCTCTCTCTCTCTCTCTCTCCCCCCTTCTCTTTGTATACACACACATGGACACTCAATTGAATATAAAATTTATATTACCCAAAGGAAAGTAGGAGGGAAAAGTGAGAAAAGAAAGGGATTGGTGATAGTTGGTAATAAAAAGGAGGACAGATTAAAGAGGCAGAACCAGGAACAAAATAAACTTCTGAAGAGAGGCAGAATAAAAAGAAGAGAGAAGAAGGAAGAGAAGAAAATGTGATGGAGGGAAATACACAGTAATCATAACTGTGAATGTGAATGGAATGTTCTCACTCATAAAATGGAAGTACAAACCAGAATGGATAAGTAACCAGAACCTAACAATATGTTCTTTACAAGATACACAATTTAAATGGAAAGACACACACAGGGAGGTAAAATAAGGGTCTGGAGCAGAATCTCTTAGGTTTCCGCTGAAATTAAAAATAATAAGGCGTGGGAAACAATCATGATCTCAGATGAAGCAAAACCGAAAGTAGACCTAATTAAAAGACATAATCAAGATAGTTCCATTTTGCTAAAAAGTACCAATAACCAAGTAATATTCAATAAGATTCAAAATTCAATACATTTGAATATATAGCAAGTTTCTCTGATGAAGGCCTCAATTGTCATATATGCAGAGAGATGAGTTAAATATATAAGAATAAGGGTCATTCCCTAATTAATAAATGTTCAAAAGGTATGTACAAGTACTTTTCAGAAGAAGTTAAAATCTATGTAATCATTCACAAATACTCTAAATCACTGTTTGTTAGAGAAGTGTAAATTTGAACAACTCTGATGTATGTTGATCAGAAATGACACAACAGAGGGGTTGTGGGAAAATAGGTATAATAATGAACTGATGCTGGGGAAATAAGTATAATGAAGAACAAGAATTGATCCAACCATTCTGGAGAACAATTTGGAACTGTACCTGAAGGACTATAAAACTGTGCATACCCTTTAGTTCAATAATACCACTGCTAGTTATGTATCTCAAAGAGATTTAGAAAAAAAGTACCTAAATACACAACAATATTCATAGTAGTTCTTTTTTGTGATATCAAAGAATTGGAAATTGAAGGGATAACCACCAATGGGGACTGAACAAATTGTAGTATATAAATGTGATGGAATGTTATGGTGCTATAAGAAATTATGAAGGGGATAGTTTAAAAAAGAAAAAATCTGGGAAGACCTATATGAACGCATGCAAAGTGAAGTAGGAAGAACAAGGAGATCATTGTACAGAGGAATGGCAATATTGTAATGATGATCAACTGTGAAAGACTTAGATAACCTCCTCACTATCACGATCCAAGACAATTCCTAAGGAGTCATGGTGAAAAAAGTTATCCATATCCAGAGAGAGAATGGATGAACTCTGAGTACAAATTGAAGTATAATTTTTTTCTCTTTATTTTTCCTGCCTTTTTTGCTACATGGATAATATGAAAATATGTTTTACATGACTTCACATGTATAATTGATATCATATTGCTTGCCTTCTCAGTGGGTGGTGGAGGGGGCCAGAGGGAGTAAGAGAATGTGGAACTCAAACTTAAAAAAGAAAAACTACCACCAGTGCTAAAAATAAACAAATAAATAATAAATTTAAATAAAAATTTAATATGTCCTTACATAAAACCTATATGTAATATTTCAGAGTATCTTATGCAATCTTTTCTTCTTTCTGTATTGGAATGTTTGCTTGTTGATGATTGCTAGATTCAGAATATATTTTTAAAATATCGTGGAATAAGGAAAAAAACTCTAAGTGGGTGATTGTTAACTTTTTCTCCCCCTTTCTTACCCCTCAGTGGTCCTCTGAACTTTTGTAACAGATTCTCCCTCTAGGCCTAGGTTCTTTGTCCTCATTTCTAAATCTTCCGTGGAACCTAGTGGACAGAGCTTTCTTGTTGTAGCAAAGAGATGCGCTTTAGGAAGAACTTCCTGGCTTTAGATGCATACCTAAGAAGGTAATATTCCCTTCACCATTTATCATTCAACAAAAATTCTTTGGGAAAAAAATAATAAATGAAATCCAGGCCAAAAAAAGCAACCTCTTCCTCCAAGTTAATTAATTTGAGCACTATTTTCAGGAAAAGCATTTCTTAAATCCCTATTGCTGAAGGCAATTTTCTTGCCACAATCACTCAGCATCCCTGACAGAAGGCAGCATAATCACTCCTTGACAGAAGGTGACTGGCAGAAGGCAGGTTGAGGGGAAAGCAGATTTCTGCTGTAGTGGCAGCAAACACCTTGGAGAAGACTTCCACAGCCCCAGGGAAGTTCCATCTCTTGATGGAACTCAGAATTCTCTGTGGGCATTCAATGAATATTGATGTAGGGGTGTATGCTCATATGAGGGAGTGTAAAGGGGGAGTGTAAAACCTTTAAAGTATGTGCAACTCAGAGCTTTATTGTGACTAGAACCTGAAAAGTTCTAGAGAACCTGGATCATTCTAGTTGAGTGACAATTGACAATTGAGTTCAGATTCAGTCTTAGACACTTAATAGTTCTGTGACCCTGGGCAAATCATTGAACCTCTGCCTTAGTTTCCTTGCCTGTGAAATGGGAATCATAATGGTATCTACCTCTAGGATTGCTGGGAGGGTCAAATGAGACATTTGTAAAGCACTAACACAGTACCTGGAATATAATAGGTGTACATAAATGTTAAAATAGTAGAGTATTATTCTTAAAAT
Source organism: Potorous gilbertii (assembly GCA_028658325.1). NCBI lineage: Eukaryota > Metazoa > Chordata > Mammalia > Diprotodontia > Potoroidae > Potorous > Potorous gilbertii. Next base: position 49,244 of record JAQQSK010003828.1, read on the forward strand.
CGGGAAAGATCCGGGTTCAAATTCTGACCCTAACAAGTCGAGTGCCCTTGGTCAAATTTCTCTCTGAGTGTCAATTTCTTCAATAAAATGAGGTTAAAAATACTTGCATGATCTATCTGACATGGCAGCTATGGGGAGAACTCTTCACAAAACACTACTTGTGAATTATTAACCATGAATATCATATACAGTGAACATGACAAGTGACATCTAACCTCTGTTCCAAGAACTATAGAGAAGGGAACCCACAAACTCCTGACATGCTCGTTTCCCTTTGAGACTGTCAGAACTGGAATCTGATTGCTAGAAAGTTTGTCTCTATGTCAGATCTTCATCTATTTTTCTACAACATCTGCCTATTATGAGTCATTCTGCCCTCTTTGGTCAAACAGGTCAAGACTAAGTCATCTTTGACAACATCGTCATCTTCAGTGCTATAATTTATATAGTGCCTCTTATATCCAAGTACCTGTGTGAAGTACTACAAATATTATGTCAGTGGATCCTCACAACAGTCCTGAGAGGTGATGTCATTAGTATCCTCATTTTTACAGTTGAGGAAGTTAGGCAAGCAGTGGCTTAAGTGACTTGCCCACCGTCACACAGTCAGAAAGGTTAGATTTGAACTCAGGTCTTCCTCACTCTAGCTTCAGGGCTCTATCTACTTTGCTACCTACTTGCCTTAAGATAACAAAGTTCCTTCAAATATTTGAAGAACATTACCAGGATCACCCTAAGTGTTTTCTTCTTCAGGACAAAGAGTTCAGTTCCTTCACTTGACTGCCATGTTACATGGTCTCCATATCTCTCATCATCTGGTTGCCTCACTGTCAATGTATTTCATCTTGTCAATGTTCTTACTAAAATGGGACAAGTTCAAATGACAAATACTCCCAGGAGCTTGGAGTTATCCCTGCCTCCTTAAACCTCTCATTCTACTCTGATTTTTTGTATGTACTTGCAATTTTCACTTTTATTCGAATTATTTGTGTGTCCTATCCACTTAACTTGAAAATAAACTACATTTATTAGGCAACTACTGTGTACAGAACAAGCAGCAGGAGAGATACAAAGTTTAAATAAGAAGCCAATTTAAGGAAGCAACTATGTTATTTTTCACCCTTATCGTCTCAACATCTAATTGCGTTCCTTTCATATTGTAGATGCTTTGAAAAATGTTTATTGAATGAAATGGACTTCTTGGCAGTCACCTAGGAAGTGGTGAAAGGCTCACAATTCTTCTTTCTGGCCTGGGATGGAAGCAACTGAATTCCTCTCACCTACTTACAGGCAACATTTGCCATGGCATGATGACCTAAAATATCAAGGTTATAGGATAGACTTGCCCCACTGGAGATCCAACTAGACCAAGATCTTCCTTCCTTCCCTCCTTCCTTCCTTTTTTTTTCTTCCTTCCTTTCTTTTCTTATGGATGCTCTGCCCAAAGGAATGCAAATTTTGATCAATGAAATTTAGCAAGATTTTTTTTGACTAGTTGTATAAGAGACCATTCTTTACCTAATCTTAATCACTGAACAGACATTGCCTCAGTCAAACTGAGACCTTAGCTGAAAATGGCCATGGACTCCCATTACATCCTGGGCCATCTCCAGTCATTCTGATTTCTATCTGCCCACTGGACCTAGATGGCTACAGAGGAGAAAGTGAGGCTGGTGTACAGACTTTCCTCATTTAAATCCAATTCATTTGCATGTCACAACAGCAACAGCAGACCTTGGCTATGAAAACCCAGGGGAAATTTTATGAAAATGGGGAACTCCTTGGTAATCTTCAAATGTTCAAATGAAGGCTCTTCTTACCCAAGCCCCAGTTCACATTGTGTGCCATTATCCCTTTCCTCATCCCCTACACACCAGCTAATCTTCAACTGTTCCACAGTGTAATGGTGAACCGGGTGATTGGCCCTTGTCTGATGCTCAGGAGTAGAATCAGGAGAAGGGATTGCCTTAACCAGTATCTGGTATCTTTCTCCACCAGCTTCATCCAAGATCCACTGTTGGTCCCCAGTAGCATTCCCTTAGCTCATCCAACATTTTTTCCCAAGGTGCTGTTGAAACAAACTCAAGCTTAGCTGTGCATTTCCTTCTCTTTGTTATTAGCATTATCAGGTCAAATAATAATTTTTAGAGCAATTTGGTGCATAGCTAAAGGGATGGGGAGGAAGGAGAGACATACTATTTATAAAAAAACTGACTTGAGTAGGTTTGCCTGGCATATAAAACAAAAGTAACCTGGCTCAGGTTTAGTGCAACATGAGAAAATAGAATTTAAATCATGAAGGGACCTCATATAATACACCTGCCCAATTTTACTAATAAGAAAATTGGGGCTATGCAAGGGGAAGTGACTCACTCATAGTCACATATATAGCAGAGCCGGGCATAGTCATTCTGATGTCTTTTCTAAAACAGCCAGATTAGATACGTGATATTGGAGAATTAATTTTATACCAGTGAAAACCTCTGAGTGCTAATAAATACTTTGAGTCAAATCTATGATCGATCTAGCTCAGTATTCTCCTCTGATAGATCATGGAATGTGTTATGGGAAAGCCTGGTTTTAATTTTTTATGTAAACTCAGAGGGACAGGGAACATAAGCCTCAAACACTTAGTTTTCCCTTAAAAGCCAGTTATATATCTAATTATGATACCATTTGACATTTATATTATGCTTCACAGTTTATAAAGCATTTTCTTCACAACAGCCCTGTGAAGTAGGTAATATAAATATACCAATCACCATTGAGATTCAGAAACTCAGAGAATATATGGACAGGGCCTGCTTTATTTTTGTATCATCAGAATCTGGCACCATGCCTGTCATACATGTAGTAGGAACTTAAAATTATTTATTTAAGTGACATGAAGTGGCTTGCCCACTTGTCACATAGCTATATAAGGAGGATAGGGGCACAGGTGGCGCTTTTATTGCCAGCACTGATCAGAGATACAGTCTTTAGAAGAGAAAAGATGGGAAAAGTGAACAACTGGTTAAGAAGGGGGTGACCAAGAAAGGATTTTGCATTTCTGCACTAGAGCATGAGACACAAGAAGGAAAAAAACTCTTGGCAAGGGATAGAATCCATTTTATCATGGCTGAAATAGTAATATTTGACTAGATATTTAGAAATCAGATTTTTAAAAGCCCTTTAAATTGTGGGGAGGGACCAGGAAAGAGACCTACTATCATATAATTACTAAGTCAAAACCCACAAATAATAACAGATATGAGAAGGAATAGCAGTAGATATATTCAGTGATCTATGGGAAACAATATGCAGGAAAAATAGCAATAATAGTATTCCTATCTTCAGATATCTGTATATATTAAGAATATTGACAAGATGGAGAGTGTATAGAGAGGGGCAATGAAGGTGAGGTGGGGAGAGTGTCTTGTAAACATGCCATAGAATTAGTCAAAGGAACTAGGAATGTTTTAGCCTTAAGAAGAGAAGATTTGGAAGAAAGTGCAGGGACATACAAAGCATTTTCAAGTATTTATAGACCTGTCATGTGGAAAGGGAATAAAGTTTGTTCTTGGCATAAGATGGCAGAAATAAAAGTAAGATGTAAGAATTACAGAGAAGCAGATTTAGGCTTAAGGTAAAGGAAAATTTACTGAATTATCGGAGCTATTCAGGAGTACAATGGGGCAGGGAGTCTTCAAGGGGCAATGAGGTCTTCTTCACTAGTGGTTTTGAAGGAGAACTGGACAACATGTTGGTGATATTGTAGAAGAGATACTTGTTCATAAATGGGTTGGCCTAGATGTTTTCCCTTGAAGTTCTTTCCAGGTCATAAAATCCTTTTAAGAGCATTGATGTCTCCTGGAGGCATCTCAAACTCAATGTATTTAAAACAGAACTCATTACCTTATCCCCTTCCCCGCCTCTAAAAAAAAATCCTCCTTCTGAACTTCTCTATCCAACATTCTTCCAGTAAACAAATTTATAGCCTCAGTGTCATCTGAGTTAAGAAGCCTAATGAATAGAGTGCTAGGTCTAGACCTTAAAAGACCTGCTTTCAAATCCAGTCTCAGACACTTTCTAACTGTGTAAGTAAGCTTGAGTAAATCACTTTAATCTCTGTTTGCCTCAGTTTCCTCAATTGTAAAATGAGGAAGACAATCATAGTGCCTACCTCCCAGGCTTAGCTCAAATGAGATAATATTTGTAAAGCATTTAGCATATCCTTGGTACATAAGAGGTACTTTAAAATGCTTAATCTCCGTCTTCCCTCGGTTACCTTGCTTTCTCAATCAGTTGATAAATCTTGAAATTTCTTCTTAACATCTTTTGCATATGTCCCACTCTTTCCATCCCACAGCCAACATTCTAATTCAATTTCTCATCATTTATCTTCTGCACTGTTGCAATAATTTTGTAACTGATAGAATTGTGCCTCAAGCCTCTCCCCATTTCAATTTATATTCCACTCAGCCGCACAAGTGATTTTTCCTAAAGTGGAGTATTGATTATATCAGTACCTGTCATGCTCAATAAACAAAAATAAAGCAGGCCTCTTATCTATAAGATCATATGTGAAGTCCTTTGTTGGGCATTTAAAACTTTTCACAATCTGATTCTTTTTGCCAGTCTTCATACATTCTACTTCCTCCTATACACTTGGAGATCTGATCATACTGGTCTACTTGCTATTTCTTGAACTTGACACCCCATTCTCAATCTGGATCTGGTGTATTCTCCCTCCCAAACTTTGACTATTAGACTGAATCCTTGGCTTCCTGCAAGACTCCATTCAAATCCCACCTTCCAGAGGAAAACTTTCCTGGTTCTCTAAGTTACAAATGTCATCCTTCTCTAAAGTAACCTTCCCTCTATTCTGTATTTATTCTGTATTCATGTATACATATACATATATATACTTATACATATATATGTTTATATATGTATATATACTTATACATATATATGTTTATATATGTATATATGCATACATGTATATATGTATGCATGCATATATTCCTCCATTAAAATTTAAGATTCTTGAGGACAGATGATATGTCTTTTTTCCCCTTGAATATCCAAACGATAATAGTTGCTTCATAATTGATTAGTTATGTATCATAATCAAAGTGAACTAGTAAAAATAATATAAAGGATTCCAATATAGCCATACAGGTAGAATGGAGACTTGGTGGGATGTGAAATAATACTGGTAGGGCATACCTATTCAAAGAAACAAATGAAATAAAATGGATGGTGAAGTAATATTCTATTTTAAGAATATATACTTCTGTGTAGAAGTCTACATGCAGAAGAGGGGAAGCATCATGAGAATATCTGAGGGAATTTAAATTGGGAGAGAAATTGGCACTATTGTAGAGGAAATATGACATATTCCAGACTGTTTGGACAGAAGGAAGAATGTGAAGGTGAGATCAGAAACTTGGCACAGAGACTATAGTTGTGATAGGGGACTACCCAGACATCTGCTGGAGGTTGCTGCTGAAGTCAGAGCAGCTGAGAAATTATTGACTTGCATTAGCCATCATTTCATCCTCCATATGATGGAGAAAGTAACAAGAAGAATTGCTATTCTGGGTCTAATTCTTTCCAATAAGAATGAAGTGGATAAACAAGTAGAAATAACAAGAACCATAGAAGAAGTAACAATGTCTTAGTTTTTGTGATGGAAAAGGGGTGGGGGGAACAGTCTGGCACAGTTTCACAGTTACTCAACGTTTTGGGAGAGCAAATTTCAAAGAGTGTAGAAAAAGAGTAACGAGGTGCTGATGTACAAAGATAATGTGAATTAAACCACATCAAGAGTCATGGGATGCTTACAAGAAAGACATTTTGAAGAAACAAGTGCAAGTCTTTCCTTTGAAGACAAAAATCGGCTTCTGTTTCTAAAGAAACATGTAGTTTTTATATGGAATTTATCGAAGAATCAGGTTTTTTAAAAAATGAAATAACATGGAAGGAAAGATGAATGCAAAAGAGTGGCTTAGTCATGAAAAATAAACATTACCAGAAACACCTAAGTTTGGGCATGTGATGAATACAAAGGATAACAAAAGGGTTCTTTTTTAAAATTTCTGATTCAGGGTAAAGGAAAGATTATGGAAGAAATGAGACCACTTCTCAGAGAAAATTGAATATTAATAACTGATAAAAGAAAGGAGAGAGCTGCCCAAATCCAATTTTGTCAGTATTCTCTCTACTAAGGAGAAAGTTTCTTGGACAGGAAAATATAGAACAGAAATATTTAAGGGGGATTGAAAAATGGAATATTTCTGTAGAGGCTAAGAGTACCTCTAGCTGCCACCAAGTTATACTAAACCATTCCAAGGGAACTGTATCTCAGAATACTGAAACAATGAGCTTACATGATTGAATATAAGGAATGAGAGAGTTTCTGCAAGTTGGCAAATTTGGTCATGATTTTCAAAAAAAAGAGAAAAAAGATAGTTTCTTCAAATGATAAGTCAGTATAGTAAATGTAGGGCTAGAAATTACCTCCGGTTATCTAATCCAAATCCTCTGTATTATGGTCAACAATTCTTAGGCCTAGAAAAATTAAGTAATACTTCTGAACCACACAATATAAGTGGCAGATCTGAGATTGAAACTAGGTCCCTTTAATCCTGGATTGTTTCTATTGTGCCTGTCTTCCTCCCAAAAACTTGTAGATCCAATTTCAATTCCTAAAAATTTCCCATACATGTTAATATATATATAAATTATGTATTGTGAATCTTTGGAAAGGGACATCATGATCACTGGGAGCCAACATGGGTTCATCAAGATTGGGCCATTAATAGATGAATCTCTTTTGTTTTTATGTTACTTCACTAACATATCAGGAGAGTGCTACAGACAAAATATCCCTCAATTTTATCCAAGCCTTTGACGAAGACTCTCATAATATACTTTTGGACATAATAAACAAGTATGGGTTTGATGGCAGTGTAAACTGATGACTAATAGATCCACATAAACCTGACTAAAATGTCTCTAGTCAAGTATCACTGGGTTCTATCCTTGGTCTCCTTCTAGTTAAGTATTTATCAGTGTTTTAGATGAAGGTACAGAGAGAATGTTTATTAATGTATACAGAATGTAATACACAAGAGTATTTTGTTTCAAATTGAGGGTAAAAGATACTTACTGAAAACAGAGATTTTTGCCGAAGTATAATTGGCCAGAAATCTTTAGATGGAGGCTGGAAGATGAAATATGAGGGTCTTCCTATTCAGTATGGCTTGGATTAGATGATTTCTGACCTCCTCTTGCCAAATTGAGATTTTATAATTCTTAATTCCATTTCCACTCTGGTATATAAAGTAGTATTTTATTTCATTTACTCTTAGTTTTACTTTGTTTTAATTTATTTATTTATTTTTAGTTTTGAACAGATACTTCCACAAGATTTTGAATTCCAAAATTTCTCCCCTCCACTTACCCCAAGACCGCATGTATTCTGATTAGTGCTTCCCCCAAACTACCCTCCCTTCTATCACACCTTTCTCCTCACTTATCCCCATCCCCTCTATTTTCTTGTAGGGCAAAACAAATCCCATTGCCTGTATATCTTATTTCCTAGTTGCATGTTAAAAACAATTTTTAACATTCATTTTTAAAACTTTGAGTTCCAATTACTCTCCCTTCTTCCCTTCCCCACCCAACCTCACTGAGAAGGCAAGCAATTCAATATAGGTTATGTATGTGTAGTTATGCAAAACACTTTCATAACAGTCATATTGTGAAAGACTAGCTATATTTCCCTCCATCCTATCCTGTCCCTCATTTATTCTATTCTCTCTTCAGATCCTATCCCTCCTCAAAAATGTTTACTTCTAATTATCCCACTTCCAATTTGCCCTCCCTTTTATCACCCCCACACCCCACTTCTCCCCTTCTCCCCTACTTTCCTGTAGTGTAAGATAGATTTTCATACTAAATTGAGTGTGCATGTTATTCCTTCCTGAAGTCAAATATGATGAGAGTAATGTTCACTCTTTCCCTCTCACCTCTCCAACTTCCCCTCCATTGAAAAAGCTTTTTCTTGCCTCTTTTATGAGAGATAATTTGCCCCATTCTATTTCTCCCTTTCTCATCTGAATATATTCCCCTCTCACCTATTCCTATTCAACTTAATCTGTGCCTTCTGTCTATACGTATATAATCCCTCCAACTACCCTAATAGTAAGAAAAGTCTCAAGAGTTACAACTATTATCTTTCCATGTAGGAATATAAATAGTTTAGCTTTACTAAGTCCCTTTTGATTTTTGTTTCCTATTTACCTTTTCATGCTTCTCTTGTGTTTTAAAGTCAAATTTTCTATTCAGCACTGGTCATTTCAAGAATGCTTGAAAGTCTTCTATTTTATTGAATGATAATTATTCCCCCAAGTATTATACTCAGTAGTTCTGGGTAATTGATTCTTGGTTTTATTCCTAACTCTTTTGACCTCTGGAATATCATATTCCAAGTCCTTTGATCCCTTAATGTAGAAGCTTCTAGATCTTGTATTATCCAGATTGTATTTCCACAGTACTCAATTTTTTTTCTGGCTGCTTTTAATATTTTTCTCCTTGACCTGGGAGCTCTGGAATTTGGCTGCAATATTCCTAAGAGTTTTTCTTTTAGGATCTCTTTTAGGAGATGATTGATTGGTGGATTTTTTTCAATATGTATTCACTCTCTGGTTTTAGAATATCAGGGCAGTTTCCTTGATAATTTCATGAAAGATTATATCTAGGCTCTTTTTTTTATCATGACTTTCAGGTAGTCTAATGATTTTTAAATTGTCTCTACTGGATCTATTTTCCAGGTCAGTCTATTTTCTAGGTCAGTTGATTTTCCAACGACATATTTCACATTGTCTGCTATTTTTTTCATTCTTTTGAGTTTGTTTAATAATTTCTTGATTTTTCATAAAGTCATCAGCTTCCATCCGCTCCTTTCTAATCTTTAAGAAATTATTTTCTTCAGTGAGCTTTTGGACCTTTTTTACCATCTAGTCAATTCTTCTTTTTAGGGCATTCTTCTCCTCATTGACTTTTTGGATCTCTTTTGTCATTTGGGTTAGTCAATTTTTTAAAGCGTTATTTTCTTCAGTATTTTTGGATCTCCTTTAGCAAGCATCTTAGTCATTTTTCATAATTTTATTGTGTCATTCTCCTTTCTCTTCCCAATTTTTGCTCTACTTCTCTTACTTGATTTTCACAATCCTTTTTGAGCTCCTCTATGACCCGAGACCAATTCATATTTTTCTTGGAGGCTTTGGATGTAGGAACTTTGACTTTGTTGTCTTCTGTTTGTATATTTTGTCACCTTGTCACCAAGTAAGGTTCTATAGTCTAATTCTTTCTCTGGTTTTTGTCCATTTCCCCAGATATTTATTTGACTTTTGAGTTCTTTGTCAAGGTAGTTCTCTGCTTCCAGTGGGTTTAGAGAGGCTACTGTCAGCTGCTTGATTCCCCCACAATCTGTGGGCCTAGAACTCCAGAAACCTATCACTGCTGCTGTTGCTGGTTCCTCCTCCACAGAGTCCTCCACTCCCTCTGCTGCCCTAGGGTTGGGGCCTGACCACTCAACTGTCTCCCATGGGTGCCACAGGTTTTTTCCACTGACCTTCCAATTTGGCCTCTGCATTTTGGGGTTGTGAAATCTGGAAACCACGACAGGTTCCTGAGATTCAGTCCCTCCAGGGCTGCTCAGGTCCTGTCTGTGCTGATGTGACCCACAATGGACTGTGCTCTGCCCCCAGCATTTCACAATAGATATTTGCTGGTGACTTTCCAGGCTGTCTTGGACTGGAGATTTGCTTCATTCTACCATTCTATGGGTTCTGCAGCTCCAGAATTTGTTTAGAGTAATTTTATACAATATTTGGCTGGTTTTGGGGGGAGAGTACTATCAAGTCTGTGCTGCTACTCTGTCATCTTGGCTCCACCCCCATTTTATTTGCTCTTAACTTACCCTTTCCATGTTTTGAGATGAAACTCCCCAGTTTCCTAGTATGTACTAGGAAATTTATCCATATTCTTGTTGATTTTCATCTTGAATCATGTCCCTTCTCAGTCCTTAGCTCTCTATGATAATTTTTAACTCTGCTAAAAAAAAAAGCAGTAGCTCCTTCTACTTTTGAATTATCATTCCTAAATGTGCATCCTGCTCTGTTGCTTCTTGAGAGACTGATCAGCTCTATGTATAGTATTCAAGATGTGTTGGCTGCTGCATGAGCAATGGACACTTTCCCCTAAGACTCAACTAAGATTGCCCAAGTGCTTTGCTATCCCTGATTCTCATAAGTAACTCATATAGACCTACTGCTGGTTTCAGGGCATCTTTTGAGCCATGATAACTTCAGAGGTGGCTACAGATTGTGAACCCACATTAGCTACAAAGGTCTTCAACTCCTATCACTTGTAAACAACTTGGATTTCAGGGGGGGAGGAGCCAAGATGGCAGAGTAGAAAGACTCACATATGCTAGCTCTGAACCCACAGCCCATAATCACCTATAAAAAGAACACCCAACAAATTCTGAACCAGTGGAAGCTGCACAACAACAGAGTGAAGGAGATTTCCATTCCAGAAAGCCCTGAAAAACCGATCCCAAAGGTCCATCGTGCACTGGATGGGAGCAGAGCTCAGCCCTGCCCTGGTTGTGCGGCACCAAGAGGAGTGAGCAGATCTGAGCAGGCTTCAGGGATGGAATCTCTGGTGGCCACGAAGGTCCCTCTGCCCACAGATGCACAGGTCAGTGAGAAGTCTGGACGGGCTGAGAGGGGAGCGGGGTGTCTCCATAACTTGGGCCCCCTTGGGAGGCAGTGGCAGAGGCAGCGGGCGGCCAGAGGCTCCTGGAGCAGGCAGGAGCTGGGGTCCATTACGGAAGGTCTCTGCATAAACCCCCTGAGGGAACTGAGCCTGGGAGGCGACCCTGCCCCCACCTGAGCACCAGAACTTAAGTACCCATTGAATAGCAGCCAGGCCTGCTGCCAAAAGTCCTGAGGTTGGGGAGCAGCATTTGAATCTCAGGCCCCAAGCACTAGCTGGGCAGAGCTAGGCAGGGGTGTAGGGGAATCTCAGAAGTCAAGTAACTGGCTGGGAAAATACCCAGAAAAGGGAAAAAAAAATAAGACCATAGAAGGTTACTTTCTTAGTGAACAGATGTTTCCGCCCTTCCTCTCTGATGAGGAAGAACAATGCTTACCATCAGGTAATGACATAGGAGTCAAGGCCTCTGTATCCCAAACATCTGAAATAGATATCCAATGGGCTCAGGCCATGGAAGAGCTCAAAACAAGTTGGATTTCATCACCAGGTGGGACATAGAATCCTCCCTGGCAATGGTCAAGTTGACCCATTGAATGACATCTTGCTTTATAAGAGCACATCTTCCTGACTAGTACTCTCAGATAATTAGTTCTAAACACAGATCTAACACTGTAGCTGTGTTCATAATGTCAAGGTAGGGTTCATGTCAAATCCATTGCTGCACGATGTAACCTGATACCTTATTGCACATGTGGAAATCAATTACCACACATTAGAAGATATTTAACACTTTAATGCAGTATTTTCTGTAGCACGTTTGCATGGTATGGAAGTAGGAATCATTATCTACTTCTATTTGGAAATGGGTCTTACATGCATCACAAATGCAAGCAGAAGAGATTATAAGTGTGCTCCAGTGAGGACTTTTTAAGAAATGCTGAAGAAACACCTGTGTAACTTCTATGATATGCTTCTGGAAGACAAGAGTAGCCCAGCAAATGAATAGTTTTTGAATGTCTGGAACTACTGAAGATATTTGTTTGCATTTGGATATATGTATGTATGTATATGTGTGTATGGGTATGGGTGTATGTATGTATGTATATATTGCTACATATTGTGAACTCACATACATATATGCATGCATATGTATATATGTAGGTGTATATATATATATATATATATATATATATATATATGTATGTATGTGTATATATATATATGATCAGTTAGTTAATAAAATTTCTATGAAGAGCCATGAGTCAGGCACTGTGCTAAATATTGGGGATATAAAAAGAGGCAAAAATAATCACTACCCTCATAACAATGATTACCATATAATAAGGGAAACTATGTACAAACAAGATGAATATAGAATAAATTGGATTGAATCAATATAGGGAAGCATTAGAATTAAAGGGGATCAGAAGAAACTGGGGTTTTAGGTGAGACTAGAAAGAAACTAGGAGATGAGGAAGAAGAAAATTGTGAGGGTCTAATTCTGGGGCACTGGGGGGCAATTAATGAAAATTCCCAGAGTTGGGAGATAGAATTTCTTGTGTGAGGAATGGAAGAGTCCAATGTCATTGGATCAGGGTATGTGAAAGTACAAGACTGGAAAGGAGATGGGAGAGGTGATGAAGAGATTTAAATTTCAAGCAGAGACTATTATTTTATCCTGAAGGAGATAGGGAGTCAGGGAATTTTATTGAGTGTGAGGGAGCAGGAAAGTTGACATAGTCAGACTTGCACTTTAGGAAGATCACTTTGTCAGTTGAATGGAGGACAAACTGGAATGAAGGGAGATTTATGGAAGGAAAACCAACCAGTCGGGTATTGCTATAATACAGGTATGAGGTGATGAGTGCCTTCACCACAATGATGGCAGTGTTAAGACAGGAAAGGATGCAATATATGTTATAAAGGTAAAATGGGCAGGTTTTGGAGGACAGGTATTGGCAATAGATAGGATATGAGAAGTAAGAGAGAATATGAATTCTTAGATGATACTTAGGTTGTAAGTCTGGGTGAGTTGGAGAATGGTAGTATCCTCAACAGTAATAGGGAAGTTAGTAAGAGCAGAAAGTTTGGTAGGAATATAAATTCAATTCGAGACATGTTAAATTTACTATTTCTATGATATATCCAGTTAAAAATGCCCAATGGGCAGTTGGAGAGACAAGAATGGAGCTTAGAAGAGAGGTTAGGGCTAGACAACTAGATCTGAGAATCATCTGCATAGAGATGTTTATCAAATCCATCAGAGTTAATGAGATCACCAAAAGAAATAGTGCAGAGAGGAACAGAGAAAAGGACCCAAGACAGAGTCTTGTTGGACATCTTTGAAGATCCTTCAAAGAAGACTGAGAAGGAGCAATCAGATAAGTAGGAGGAGAATTGGGTAAGATCAATAACATGAAAACCTAGAGAGAAAAGAGTATCAAGGAGAAAAGACTCATTGACAATGTCAAAAGCTACAGAGAGGTCAAGAGGGATGAAGAGTAAGAAAACACAATTGGATTTGACATTTTGGAGATCATTTCTAACAGGAGAGAGTAGTTTCAATTCAAAGATGAGATCAGAAGCCAGACTATAGAGAATTATAAATACAGTGACAGGAAAGGAAGTGGGATCTGTTGGAGATGGCTTTTTCAAGGAGAGCTGTGGGCTGATATGTGGATGGATGGATCAAGTAAGAGTTTTCTGAAGATGGGAGAGGCATAGGCATGTTTTTAGGCAATGAGGAAAAACTAGACAAGAAGAGATTGAAGATTAGTAAGAGAGAAAGAATGATAAAGAGGGCAATATGTTGAGGAAGACAGAATGGAAAAGGATCACTTGTGTATTTAAAAGGGTTTTCCTTGACAAGAAGTAGAACCAACATATCATGTGAGATGGGTGAAATGGAGAAAGTGGCAGAAGGCATATGAAAGATGTAAGTTAAGAAAGAAGGGAAAAAGAGGAAACTTGGTGAATAACCTCATTTTTTTCAGTGAAATATGAGGCAATATTCTAAGCTGAGAGAGTGAAGGGAGGGGGAACAATGGGAGGTTTAAGCAAGAATTAAAAGATGTGGAAAAGCTGCTGTGGTAAATGCAATATGTCAATTAGAGAAATACAAAAAATTGCCTTGATGCAGTGAGAATCCATTTGAGGTTGCATGCATTTGTAATTCTTCCAATCAGTAATATTGTAATTTTATTCACTTCTTTCAGTAGCACATGAGTAAGAAGGAAGGTATCATGGATTGTGGGAGTGATCCAGGGTAGAGGTTTGACAGGGCAAGATCAGTGAAACCATAAAGGGGTGAGGGATTCAAGAGAAGAGGAATTTTGAGGTTCAACTGATAGAATCTCACAGACATATCCCCTGAAACCCACACATACTCACTCCATTTCTCACTTTTGTCCTCACCCCCTTTTTCCCCTCTACTTGTAGTCATATTCATATAGCACACACTGCTTGTTCCTCTTTAAGGCAACTTGAAAGGTATATCCCAGGAAAGAAAAGACTTGAGGAGGTAGAGAAGTCCATGGTAATGTTCCTTCCTTGTCTACCATAGTGCCTTGCATGTCTCATAGATAAGTACTTTAGAATTATTTTTTGCATTGAATTGAATTGTTAAATTTAGGTTGTTTGGTGTGTGTGTGTGTGTGTGTGTGTGTGTGTGTGTGCAGATTATCAGATAGAAAAGGAATTAGATTTATTCTACTTGGTCCCCAAGGATAGAATTAGGACCAACAGATGGATATTACAGGGAGCCTTATATCATCTCTCTATAAAGAGTGACTTTCAAAACAATTTAGAATTGTCCAGATGTCAAATAAGTCACCTTATGAGGTCTTAAGTGCTATTAATAATCCTGTTAGCCTGTAAGATAACCCTCAACTTTCTCCAGATATTCAGTCTGCTACATCATTAAATTTATGAAATCACCAAGAGCCTGGGTTCTGTGACTTTGATGTTAGCTCTCCAGAAAAACTAAGCCACAAAAGAATCATCAATTTTGCTCTAGTGAAAGATGTATTTAAGGAGAGTTATCAGAATATAGACTATTAAGGAATTTTTAAGATACAGCAAAGCATGTCAATATAGAATATTATAAATGAAAATATGAAGCACATGTCCACGGATCATTAGGGGAATCTTTAGCTCAACAGCACACAAATCTATTAATAATGAGTGCTATATATAACTTTAATAAATCTTTGATAATAATTCTAAACATAGGATGCAAATTATTTCTATGAAGAGGCAAATGACAGGGGCTGATCTAAGATGGCAGAGTGAGAGCAACTACTCACCTAAGCTCTTAGACAAACTCCTTCAGATACCTCTAAAAAGAGAATCTGACCAAATTTTGGAGATGCAGAATCCAATCGGAGACAGACTGTAGAAGATTCACAGCCCAGGACAGACTGGAAGGTCGATGGAAAGGATCTGCTCTGCAGGGATGAGCCTACAGTGCACAGCACAACATGTCCCGCACAGCAGAGCAGGAGGGTCCAGGGGAAGCCTAAGGCAGCAGCAGGTAGAATGGTAGCCCAGAGTGAGAGACCAGCAGAGCCAAGCGAGTGACAGTGGCTGAGCCCCAGTTATCAGTCACAGCAGCTCCTGAGACTTTCAGCTCACAGATCAAATGGCTATAAATCACCTACTAGAACATCCGGGTACTAAAATGGCAGAGTGATCAGTAAATGCTCTCTCCTCCCTGCTTGTTGACCCTGAAAGAACCATAAAATATTTCCCAAGAAAAATTCCAGATCAGTGGATACAATGAAGGGGCAAACAGTCTCATAATACCTGAGGCTAGGAAAATAGCTAAGGTGGATTCCTCTTACTGAGGCAGAGGTGACCTGGAAGAAGAGGGGCCCCAGGGTGGTGGAAACTCACACTAGGACCCAGGTATGCCTCAGTGCCCCAGGGGAAACGGGTAGACTATAGGGCAGCCAGGATCATCAACTCCTGAGCTTGTCTTTTCCTCACTCAGCTGAGGAGATATCCCAGGACCAAGCCACCCCTCCCCCACACTTAACAAGCTAGCCCCAGAGCTGGTTGGGGGAACATAAAACAAAAAGATAAAAGGGCATCTACCCTTAGCTTTTTCACACCAGTCAGCTCAGCACCAAGTCCTTCAGCTTCTAACTGAAAGAACCAGAAGCCACAGCACAATCATTATCACGAGTAAGAAAAAGCAAAACAAGGGTGAAAAAAACATAGACTCTTTCTATGGGAACAAGGACCAAAAGAAGAATATACCAAAGAGGTCAGTAATGAGAGTTTATTCTCATCTGGAAGGAACCACGAGCTGCTCGCATGCACAAACAGCTCTCCTGGAACAGCTGAAGAAGAAAATAGAAGATAAACTGGCCAATGATTTTAAAAGTATGAAAAAAGAATTCACTGATGAGAACATCTCTTTAAAAAGGAAAATTGAACAAATGGAAAAGGAAGCACAAGTCATAATTGGGAAAATTGGACATATTGAAAAGGAAATAAAAAAACTAACTGGAGAAAATAACTCCTTGAAAGCAACAATTGAACATATAAAAAAGGAGGTGCAAAAGTTAACTGAAGAAAACAATTTGATAAAATTAGAATTGGGCAAGTAGAAACTAATGACTCTATGAGACACCAAGAATCAGTCAAACAAATTCTAAAGAATGAAAAGATAGAAGAAAATGTACAATATCTAATTGGAAAAACAACTGACCTGGAAAATAGATCTAGGAGAGAAAATTTAAGAGTTATTGGCCTACCAGAAAGCCATGATGAAAAAAAAGAGTCTGGATGATATATTCCAAGAAATCATCAAGGAAAACTGTCCAGAAGTGCTATATCCAGAGAGCAAAATAGTTAGTGAAAGAATCCACCATTCACCTCCAAAAAGGGATCCCAAACTAAAAACTCAAAGAAATATTGTTGCCAAATTCCATAACTATCAGGTGAAGGAGAAAATACTACAGGCAGCCAAAAATAAACCATTCAAATATTGAGGAACAACAGTCAGGATCACACAGGATCTTGCAGCTTCTAAATTAAAAGATAGAAGGAATTGGAATATGACATTCCATAGGGTAAAGGAGATGAGGCTACTACCAAGGATCAATTACCCAGCAAAGTTCAGCATAACATTTCAGGCAAGGAGATGGATATTCAATGAAATTAGGGTTTTCCAGACCTTCCTGACAAAAAGGCCAAACCTCAATAGAAAATTCGATCTTCAAATGCAGGTCTCAAGAGAGGCATAAAAAGGTAAACAAGGGAAAAGAAAACTTTGTTACTCGAGTTGGGCAAACTGTTTAACTCCCTACAAGGGAAGATGATACTTGTTAATCCCAAGAATTGTACACCTATTATGAAATATAAAAGGGATATATATAGAGGGAACGAGTGTACAGTAAATGATGTGATGATAAAAATATGATTTAAGCATGCAAAGGGATTGTAATAGGAGATGGGAAAAGGAGGAAGCAGAAAATGGTAAATTACTTCACAGGAAGAAGTACAAAATTATAGTAGAGGGAAAGAGGAAAGAGAGATGAGCATTGTTTGAGAGATATTCTCATCTGATTTGATTCAAGGAGGGAGCAATACACTTAATTAACTATATAAATCGAAATAGCTCTATAGTCAGTGGAGGGGAAGGGGAAGAAGGAGGAGGGGAAGCTAAAAGGGAGGGAAGAAGCAATAAGAGTAAAGGGGAGTAAAGGAAGGAGGCAGAAAGAAGGGAGGGAAGACTGTGGGAGGTGGTGGTGAAAAGTAGAAACTATTGAGGTGGGGAAGGGAGATGGGAGAACTAAAAGCACAAACACTGGGAAAGAGGATGGAGGGAAAGACACAGATTGTAATCATAACTGTGAATGTGAATGGAATGAACTCTCCCATAATATGGAGATGGATAGCAGAATGCATTAAAAGCCACAATCCAACTATATGTTGTTTACAAGAAACACATTTGAAATGGGGAGGAATACATACAGGGTAAAAGTAGAAGACTGGAGTAGAATATATTGTGCCTCAGCAGATAAGAGAAAAGCAGGGGTAGCAATCCTAATCTCAGGTAAAGCAAAAGCAGAAATAGATCTAATCAAAAGAGATAAGAAAGGAAACTATATTCTTCTAAAAGGCACAATAAACAATGAAGCAATATCATTACTAAACATGTATGCTCCAAGTGGTATAGCATCCAGATTCTTAGAGGAGAGGTTGGGGGAGTTGAAGGAAGAAATAGACAGTGAAACTATACTAGTAGGGGACCTCAACCTCCCCCTCTCTGAACTTGATAAATCTAACCTCAAAATAAACAAGAAAGAGGTTAAGGAGGTAAATAAAACTCTGGATAAGGTAGATATGATAGATCTCTGGAGGAAATTGAATAGAAGTAGGAAGGGATATACCTTTTTCTCAGTGGTACATAGCACATATACAAAAACTGACCATGTTCTGGGATGTAAAAACCTCACAGTCCAGTGCAGAAGGGCAGAGATAATCAATGCATCAGATCATAATGCAATAAAAATTATATGTATTAAGAGGCTGTGGAAAGATAAATCAAAAATCAGTGGGAAACTAAAAATCTAAGCCTTAAAAAAGAGGGGGTTAAACAAGAAATCATACAAACAATCAATAACTTCATTCAAGAGAATGACAATAATGAGACAACCTACCAAATCTTATGGGATACTGCAAAAGCAGTTCTTAGGGGAAGTTTTATATCTTTGAATGCCTACATGAATAAAATAGAGAAAAAGGAGATCAATGACTTGGGCACGCAGCTGAAAAAGTTAGAAAAAGAACAAATTGAAAACCCCAAGAAAATACCAAATTAGAAATACTGAAAACCAAAAGAGAGATTAATAAAATTGAAATTAAGAAAACTATTGAATTAATAAATAAAACCAATAATTGGTTTTATGAAAAAACTAATAAAATTGATAAACCTTTTTTTCAATTTGATTAATAAAAGAAAGAAGAAAACCAAATTACTAAAATCAAAAATGAAAGGGGTGAACTCACCTTCAATGAGGAGGAAATTAAAACAATAATTAGAAATTACTTTGCCCAACTATATGCCCATAAATTTGACAATCTAAATGTGATGGATGAGTATTTTAAAAAATACAAATTGCCCAGATTAACAGAAGAGGAAGTTGAATACTAAACAACCCCATCTCAGAAAAATAAATTGAACAAACCATCAATGAACTCCCTAGGAAAAAATCTCCAGGGCTGGATGGATTTACAAGTGAATTCTATCAAACATTTAAAGAATAGTTAATTCTAATATTATATAGACTATTTTTGAAAATTGTGGAAGAAGGAGTCCTCCAAAATTCGTTTTATGATACAAATATGGTTTTGATATCTAAACTAGGAAGAGACAAAGCAGAGAAAGAAAAGTATAGACCAATTTCTCTAATGAATATAGATGCGAAAATTTTAAATAAGATTTTAGCAAAACGAATACAGCAACTTATCATGAGAATAATACATTATGATTAGGTAGGATTCATAGCAGGAATACAGGACTGGTTCAATATTAGGAAAACTTAGCATTATTGACCATAGCAACAACAAAACTAACAGAAATCATATGATTATCTTAATAGATGCAGAAAAACTTTTGACAAAATACAACACCCATTCCTATTAAAAACGTTGGAGAGCATAGGAATAAAGGGAACTTTCCACAAAATAATAATCAATACCTACCTAAATCCTTCTGCAAGCATTATATGCAATTGTGATAAGCTAGATGCTTTTCCACCAAGATCACGGGTGAAACAAGGATGTCCACTATCACCACTATTATTCAATATGGTACTAGAAATGGTAGCTATAGCAACTGGACAAGATAAAGAAATTAGAATAGGCAAAGAAGAAACTGTTATCACTCTTTGCAGATGATATGATGATATACTTAGAAAATCCCAGAGATTCATGTAAAAAACTACTTGAAATAATAAACAACTTTGGCAAAGTTGCAGGTGACAAAACAAACCCACACAAATCTTCTGCATTCCTATATATTAGTAACAAAGCTCAACAGAAAGAGATCGAAAAAGAAATCCCATTTAAAGCTAGGGTAGATACTATAAAATATTTGGGAGTTTACCTGCTAAAACAAACCCAGGGACTATATGAACACAACTACAAGACATTTTTCACACAAATAAAGTCAGATCTAAATAACTAGAAAAACATAAGTTGATCGTGGGTAGGCTGAGCCAATATAATAAAAATGACAATTCTACCTAATTTACTTATTTAGTGCCTTACCAATTAAATTATCTGATAATTATTTTCTAGAGCTGGAAAAAGTAGTATCAAAATTCATCTGGATGAACACAAGGTCCAGAATATCAATGGGACTAATGAAAAGAAATGGTTGGGAAGTTGGTCTAGTGCTACCAGGTCTCAAATTGTATTACAAAGCAGCAATTATCAGAATCACTTGGTACTTTCTAAGAAATAGAAAGGCAGACAAATAGAATAAGCTAGGTACTCAAGACACAGAAGATAATGACTACAGCAATCTACTGTTTGATAAACCCAAGGACCCCAGCTTCTGGGATAAGAACTCACTGTTAGAAAAAAATTAGTGGGAATAGTGGATGAAAGTGTGGAGAAAATTTGGCATAGACCAATGCCTGACACCATACACAAGAATAAAATCCAAATGAGTACATGATCTAGGCATAAAGATTGGTGGAGCAAGGAATAGTGTATTTATCAGATTTATGGAGAAGGGAAGAAGAGATAGAAAGCATTATGAAGTACAAGATGGATAATTTTGATTACATTAAACTGAGAAGTGTTTGCACAACCAAACTCAATGCAGCCAAAATTTGGAGGGAAGTAGTAGATTCAGAAAAAATTTTTACAGCTAATCTCGGGGATAAAGGCTTCATTTCTAGAATATATAGAAAGCTGAGTCAAATGTACAAAAATACAAGTCATTCCCCAATTGATAAATGGTCAAATGATATGAATTTTCAGAGGAAGAAATTAAAGATATCTACAGTCAGATGAAAAAATGCTCTAAATCACTTTTGATTAGAGATATGCAAATCAAAACAGCTCTGAGGTAGCACATTATCATATTGGCAAATGTGACAGAACAGGAAGATGATAAATGTTGGAGAAGATGTGGGAGAGTTGGAATACTAATACACTGTTGGTGGAGCTGTGAGCTGATCCAACCATTCTGGAGAACAATTTGTAACTGTGCCCAAAGGGCTACAAAATTGTGCATACCATTTGACCCAGCAATAAAGCTTCCAGGACTATATTCCCAAGAAATCATACAAATGGGAAAGGGTCCTACATGTACAAAAATATTTATAGTAGCACTCTTTGTGGTGGTCAAAAACTCAAGGGGATGCCCATCAACTGGGGAATGGCTGAATAAATTATAGTATATAAATGTAATGGAATACTATTGTGCTGTAAGAAATAATGAAAAGGAAGACTTCAGAGAGGCCTGGCAAGACTTATATGATCTTATGCTGACTGAAAGGAGCAGAACCAGGAGAACTTTTTTCACTGCAATGACCACAGTGTGTGAGAGTTTTTCTCTGGTAGACTTGGAACTTCATTGCAATGCAAGGACTTTAAAATAAATGCCTAATGGTCTTCTAAGGAAAAATGCCTTCCACATCCAGGGAAAGAACTATGGAATTCAATCACAGATTGTAGCAGATCATTTTGTGTGTGTGTGTGTGTGTGTGTGTGTGTGTGTGTGTGTGTGTGTGTGTGTATTGAGTTTTGGTTTGTTAGATGATTTCTACCACGCATTTTAATTCTTTAACACAGCATGACTATAGTGAAAATGTATTTAATAGGAATGTATATGTAGAACCTATACAAAATTGTATGCTGTCTTGGGGAGGGAGGGGGGATGTAGCAGGGAGGGAGAGGAAAAATTATGTGGTAGTTATTGTAGAACACTGAAAATAAATAAAATTAATTAAAAACAATAAAAGAAGAGGCAAGTACCAGATTAACTCTCCTAGGTTCAGTGTAATCTGTATGGAGTCATAGGATCATAGATTCACAGCAGAAAGATACTTTAGATAACACCAAGGCAAACTCCTCATTTTACAGAGGAGGAAATTGAGGCACAGAGAGCTTAAGTAGTTTTCTCTGGAACACATGCATTTAGTTACTATAATCCTATGTATTTTATTTCATAGATATAATAACATTTTTTTCTGAGACTGGGACCATAGGTTTTTACCAGATTTATCAGTGGGATTTATGACGCATAAAAATGTTTAAGAACCTTTACTCTAAGGACATAATAGTGGAGAAGGGAAACATAGGAATTGGATTATAGTATAATTAGATGGGTATAGAATAGTCTAACATGTTCATTACTCCCATTAAGTCTGTGATACTTGAGGACAAAGATTTTTTTAAGGCTTTGATTCTGTAGAACCTAGAACAGTACTTTGAATTTATTTTTAACTATGGGCTTAGAATTTCATTGGTGGTGGAGAACTCCTGGAATGTAAACTCTCTCCACTATTAGTCAGTCAATAATCATTTATTAAGTGCCTACTGGATTCCTGGCACTAAGCTAAGTACTGAGGAATGAAGAAAGAGGTAAGAGTCACACCCTCCAGGAGCTAACAATCTAATGGGGGACACAAGAAGCAATCCAATATGTATAAATAAGCTATGTACAAGAGAAATGGGAAACAAAAAGAGGGTAGGAGTCAGAACTGAGAAAGACTAGGAAATGTTGTATAAGGTAGGACTTTAAGGAAACCAGGGAAGGCAGTAGAAAGGGATGAGGGACAAGAGCATTCTAGGTATGAGAGACAGCAAGAGAAAATGCCAGGAGTCAAGAGATGTCTTGTTCAAGAGCAGTAAGGAGGTCAGTGTTACCGGGTTGAAAAGGAAATGACAGGGGAGAAGGTATAAGAAGACTGGAAAGATTGCAGGAGGGAGGTTAGGTTATAAAGGGTTTTGAATACCAAACAGAGGATTTTGTATTTGATGCTGAAGGTGACAGAGTCCCTGGAGATGATTGAGCATTTGCTTGGAGCTACTGAAATACATTTGAGTATAGTCAGACCTGCAGATTACAGATCGTCAGCTCGTATATTAAAGTCTCTATCTAGGAGACCACATGCAAACAATTATGCAACTCACATATCTTAGTGACTTGCCTGGGGAATTCAGAAATTAAGTAACTTGCCCTGGGTGCCATAGCCAGCATGTGTCAGGACCTCTTGTCTTATGAAGGGCAAGAGTAGTAACGTTTTATGGACTGCATTAGTTTGGACTGACTAGACCAAAAGAATGTTACTCAGTGGTTCAGTATGCTATCAATGTGTTTATCCTAAGGGATAAACAGGGAATAAATGTAATGTCTCAAACTTGGGTTCTGGAAGTCAACTACACAGGTGCCAGACCTAAGACATATGGTTAGATAATGGTTGATGAGGAAAAAAAATCCTAGGTATTTTTTTAAACTGAAACTCAGTATGAGTCAACAATACAATATGGCAACTAGCTAAGGAATCAAATATTATCCTAGACTGCATTAATGTACCATATGGAAGACTGCCATATGGATTATAGAAGGTATAAATTTCTACATACCCAGGCCTGGCTAGCCAATATCTAGAGCATGGTATCTATTTCTAAATATCACAATATAGAAGGAACATTGAAAAGTTGGAGTGTACCTCAAGGAGGAACTAAGGATATTTATCTTGGCATTAGAGTAAAGATTTTTTGGGAGTCAGTACTATCGTCTTCAGAAATTAAACAGTTGTCTGTCATGTAAAAGCAAAATTACACTTGTTTTGCTTGGCCTAGGAGGGTAGAAGAGAGGCCATGTCAGGGAGGTAAAAGAAAAAAGATTTAGGTTTAATGCAAGGAAATAATTCCTAATAATTAAATTGTGATAGGGTTGGCATGGGAAACTCTCATATGAGAAAATTCCCTCTTTCAATGCTAGTTAGCACCTTCTCTCTAATTTATCATTTTGCTTGCCTAGACTATTGAGAAATCAAATGACTTTTGTAAGGTCATGGAACTGATATGTGTTCAAAACTGGATTTGAACTCATCTTCATTGCTTGAAAACCAAGTTCCCTAAGATTAGACATAGAAATACAGAATTTATGATTTTTAGATAGAGACAGAGCCAAGCTATTAGAGCAGAGGTTCTCAAATGTACTTGTTTTACCAACCCCTTTTCAAAAAAAAAAATTACTCAGCACCACCTTGGAAATCTACTTTCTTTAACCTTTTAGTGTTTTTTTTAAATTTGTGTCATTTAAAAATATATATAAAATATATTTCTAAAAGTGACATCTTAATTTAATATTTTATTATAAATTAGTAGGTTTTTTTCCTGTATTGAAATTTTGATGATGCAAAATTGCATCATGTAATCGTATAGTATTGTATTGTAAATATCATATCACATATTCCTACTGACACACGTTGTATTTTCTGACAATGCTGGAACTGCTGTTTGTTTGTTTGTTAACTTATTTGTTAAGACCAGACATCAGACTTGACCACTGATTGGTCGTTGTGTGCTTATTTGAAAAATAGTGAAATCACTATGACTTTAACTTTGTTACACAACAAATGAAACATGTAGGAACAGGTTTTTAAAAAATTTTTTTTCTTCTCTTCTTTCCTTATGTTTCCACCACCCCCTTATTTTTATTCAATGCACGAGAGTCTACTACTACCCCCTGGATTGTTTCAGCACTTCCTGGGCATAGTATTGCCCACTTTGGGAACCTCTGTTTTAGAATAAAAGCAGGGATTCATCTAAGTTCTCTCAAATTCTCCGAACAACTACAAAATAATGCCTCAAATCAAATTCTGGAGTGGAAGAACCAACAAAAGATCGGAGCGAAACAATTTTCCATCACAGGACAAATTAGATCTATAGGAAAGGGCTGTTTCAGTTTGATAGTGGTCAGACCTGAAGCCTAGGGTGTCAGCAGAAGGCCTTGGAGGCAACATATTAGTAACAGCAACAGCTCTGGGAGCACTCAACCCACAGACAGTAAAGCATTCAGATAACTGGTCAGAAGGAGGATACAGGGGATATTTTGCTGCATTGGTTGTAGGACCCTTTGCATTGTCCTTATGCAAGTTTGAGTCACAGTTCTAAGAAGTACTAACTTACTAGTGGTTGTAGTTGCAGGAATATGGGAGTCCTGCTCACAGTTTCAGGGAAGAGAAGTGTGTTTGAGGTCCCTTATAAACCAGAGCACAGTCCAGGAGAGCAGTATTCACACCTCTTCTGAGATCATTTCATCTTGGAAGAACCCAAAACTTGCAAACCCCTAGAGGGAGACCTGAAAAAAAAAAGAAAAAGAAAGACATGGTCACACAGCTGGTACATATCTAAGACCAGATTTGAACTGAGGAAGATGAGTCTTTTTACTCTAAGTCCCACATTCTATCAACTATACTAACTTGATTGAGAGTATTATGAGAAATAAAATGAATAATTTTGATTGCACTAAATTATAAAGGTTTTGCACAGTCAAACCACGGCAGCCAATAATTGAAGGAAAATAAAAAATTAGGAAAAATTTTTACAAGTTTCTTAGATTAAAAACCTGATTTCTCAAATATATAGAGACCTGAGTCAAATCTATAAGATTATGAGTCATTTCTCAATTGATAAATGGTCAAAACATATAAATAGACATTTTTCAGAGGAAGTTACCTGTAGGCATAAGAAAAATGCTCTAAGTCACTACTGATTAGAGAAATATAATTAAAATAATTGAGTTGCTACCTCAGAGTTATCAGATTATCTAATGACATAAAAAGAAAATGATAAATATTGAGCTAAGACACTAATGAACCATTGGGAGAGTTGTGAACTTATCCAATCATTTTGGAGAACAATTTGGAACTATGTCAAAGGGACTTGAACTGTGTATACCATTCGACTTAGCAATAACAGTACTAGGTTGGTATTATAAATATTTTTTAAAAAGAAAAGGACCTATATATACAAGAATATTTATAGCAGTTCTTTTAGTAGTGGCAAAGAATTGGAAATTGACAGGATGTCCGCCAAGTGGGGAATGACTGAACAAGCTGTGTAGTAAATGACTGCAATGACATAGTATTGTGCTACAAGGAGTGATTAGCATGATGCTTTCAGAAAAACCTTGAAAGATGTATATGAACTAATAATGCAGAGGAATGTGAGCAGAACCAAGAACACTGTACACATTAACAGCAACATTATATTAATGATCAACTGTGAATGATTTAGTTATTCTCAGCAATATACTGATCCAAGATAGTTCAGAAGGACTTATGATAAAAAAAAGTCTATGCACTTCCAGAGAAAGTACTGGTGGAATCAGAATACAAATAGAAGAATACTTTTGCAACAACACTCTTGTTTTTCTTTTTTTGCTGTTCTGTTTTCTTTTGTAACATGGCTAAAATGGATTTGGAACTTAAAGAATGTTAAAAAATGTTTTTACATGTAATTGGAAAAAAATATATAAATATATATTGCCACTAAAGGAATTCATGATTTTTGTAGAAGATGTCCTAGAACCTAGAGGACATCAGATATTCCTTCAAAATTTAAGTTTAGTGGTATGTGTATGTAACTCATGTAGCTTATGTCTATCCATGGGTAGATGTGACTCATTGGGAGGTATGAATACATATCTCTTGAATCTCCCTTGTCCACTCTTCTCCAAGGAAGATTTTTATTTCTTACCAGGAGGGAAAATGAGAGTGGTGTCAGAGGCTGACCATTCTATTCTCCTCAGAGAGATTGAGTACCTATCTGGAATTATATCTATCTGATCCCTAAATATTGTTAGTTTAGGAGAATTATTTTTAGGTTCAACTTATGTTCCTTATCAATATCCCAAAATGGGAAATAAATACTCCAAGGATGTATGAGAGGGTTGATTCCCTCTTTCCACCACATGTCAATTCCATAAAGACTATCACACATAACAAATAAAGAAAAAATGAATCCAAACCTAGAGCAAATGGAAATCAGAGAAAGTATACAAATAAGAATTTCCAGACAGTATAGTGCGCATGTGTTTTCTCAAGAGGGAAAGAAGGAAAGATGGTGTAGGAGGACAGAGAAAAAGAGACAGACAGAGACAGAAAGACAGAGACAGAGAGAGAGAGAGAGAGAGAGAGAGAGAGAGAGAGAGAGGAGAAGGAGGAGGAGGAGGAGGAAAAGAAGAAGAAGAAGAAAAAGAAGAAGAAGAAAAGAGGGGAAAGGAGAAGAAGAACAAGGAAGAGAAGGAGGAGAAAGAGGAAGATGAAAGAAGGGAGGGAGGGATGGACAAAGATACAGACTCAAATCTCATTCAAGAGAAAATTCTCCAAAGTGTCAAATGTTATAAGTTAATTCTTGATTCCTCAACAGATCAACTTCTTCCCAAAAATTTCTCTCCTTTGAAGGAGCTCTCCCTGAAAATAACCCAGAACTGTGTGTCTTCTAATCTAAAGCTGTATGTCAGAAATCAGGCTTTCTTTTCTTTTCCATGATGTTGCCAACTCAATCCCTCAATGCAGGTGGAACATTTAGTAATCAATCCCTACCAAGTAGAGTCTTATGCAAATAGACTTTGATGCAAGGGTTGCATAAGGTTTTATGATGCACACACTTTATTTCTTGAAAAGCCAATGTTCTTTCTTCTTTCTAACTCCCTGCTCATATCAATTCAAACTTTTCATGCTTTTTGTTTGTTTTTGTGATTGGGTATCCCTATATCTTCCAGGATGAGAGTGCAGCAGCTACCAACTGGCCCAATCTCAATTCTGATTGGTATGGAAGCTTTAATCCACTCCATTTTTCTAATATAAGATGGTTTGCCCCCTTTTAAGGTAGCTAGGTACCTGATTTACTGTGGACAGAGTCAACTTTACACTTGTTGTCCATCAGAGAGCCAATGCTCAGGAGATGCTGCAGCCTCCCCAGCAAAAGAAATTTAATTGTGTAATACCATGTCCTACTTTTGTGTTTTATTTTTTATTTTTCTCCTTTGGTGCCTTTCTTCATGCACGTTAATGAGAGGGTCAGATGATCTCTAAGATGCTTTCTTCTAGCTCTTGCAATTGTGTCTAGTAAGTTTTAATACACACATATATGACCACACACACACACACACACACATACATACAAACACAGACATGAGGATACAGTGCCCTGAATAAAAAAGAAAGAAAAAGAAAACAGATAGGGGCTAATGTTTTTGGCTTCCTCTCATAATGACTCATCTCTAACCATTTCCACTGGCTGTATTTTCTTATGTGACAGAAACAATTTACTGCATTCCTGCAATGCCCATTTTCTCAGCATGATCTACTTGTGTGGAAGTTTGGAAAGTAATTTACAGATATTTTGCCTCAAAATAGCTTGCAAAGATGAAGGGATCCTGTTGATTCCAAGGTTGATTTTTGGGGACTGAAGGGTGGGGGGAAAGAAGAAAACATTTTTTCAGTTGAAAAACAAATTCACCTTATCATAAGTTGTGGCAAATTTCAATTCTTAATCATATACCCTTAGTAAAAATTGGCCTTGCTTCTCCTTTTTCTCTAGATCTTCCTCTGAGTACAACTCAGGTTGCTGTGGCTTATTTCTTTGTCTGGAGAAGCTGATGCTGCGTCTTGTCCTGAAGGCAATTTCTAAACTTTATCCACAGCCTCTGTCTTGGGATGACATCAAATTACCACCTCTTCCCCCTCCCCTACTTCCTCTCTTTCTGAATCATCACCTGGGAAGGTAAACAGAAGCAACCAAGGCTACAACCCAGGGTGCTCCCAGAGTCCTTGCTGATTGCCACTCAACTCCATTTGCTGGAGATTCCTGGGGTGTGAGAGCACACATAGTCATTCTAGCTTGCCTTGTACATCTTCTCTGTGTGTTCTACAGAGTCATAGAGCTGGATCTTTGCCAGTCCCCTGACTTTGTGCAGAAATGGAGAGCCCCTCTTTCCTCATCTTAATGGTCTCTGGGGAAGGAGAATCCACAGTCTCACACAGTAATCCGTTCCAGTGTTGAGCTTTCCAAATTAGACGGGATTTAGTTTTAGTATTGGCCTTAGAGTTGGCATACATTTGTCATTAGTTTTGTCCAAGGTTTTGTACTCATTTTAAAATTAATAATTTTTAATAATAAACTTTTAGGATTTTATAATAGGTAAGGTTTATGATCATCAGCCTAATCCTATAAGCCTAAATCCTAAACCAACATGAATTATGCTCTGGACAGCTGAAGATGCTGTACAGATCTTTGATTACTTGAGCAGTTGACATAAGCAAGGAGGAGAAAGCAGCAGGCACCATGAGCAGGGGCTCTGTGTCCTAGCCAATTGTGATTTGCTAGGGAGAAGTCAGTTCCAAAGAAACCAGCTTTCCAGGGACCTACCACTGGAAAGGTGATCAGAGTTTACATTGTTTTAAATGGCCAAAAGGTTTATGAAATCAGAATGTCCCTTTCTGTCCCTAGATACAAGTTTAATTGAAACTTAGGATTTTTGTGAAATTCCCGAAACCTCCAAGTTCCAGCAAACCTCCTCTATCCATTGCCATTTTTTTGGTCAAAAAATAGGACTCTGCATTTCACTCTCTCTCTCTCTTTCTCTCTCTCTCTCTCCTTCTCTCTCAGTACGTGTGTGTGTGTGTGTGTGTGTGTGTGTCAGTGCTAGTGCTAGCTTTCTCCAGTATTCTCTCTAACTGGGTAATTGATATTTGAAACTGTGTAGACCTTTCAATGATCCATCTACTTTAAAAATGGATACCATTTCCATCCACATTATTCAGTGCCCTTCCCTGCCACAGCCACGCCCACCCCAGTTTTTCATTCCTAGAATAAAGCTAAAAAGCTAGGTTGCTTTGAAAGTAAATGTGAATGATAGAATAAAAGGAAAAACATTTATTAAGAGGTTATTATGAACCAGACATTGTTCTAAGTGTGAGGGATACAAATACAAAATGAAATACTGTTTTCCCTCCAGAAGCACACATTTTAATAGGAGTAGAGAACCCTGGGAATGAAGTCATAGCAAAAATTATAGATGGGAAATTATATTTCATATACATACTACATATGTGTATATATATATAAACACACATACATGCATATACATATACAGACACATACATATTTGCATATATGTGTATATACACACACACATATATATATGTATATATATGTATATAGTATACAGCACATACCGTATTGTTATAGTTGTTTGTCTTTCATTCTCAAAGAGGACCATGACATCATGAAGGTGATGAATGACTTCAAGTGAATTGGATTCAAGTGAGGGAGGGCTGTGTAAAGTTGCCAGCCTCACTTTCTCCTCCAGAGTCATCTGGGTCCAGCGGCCAAATATAGATCAGGATGACTGGAGATGGCCCAGGATGTAGTGGGAGATCATGGCCTTTTTAAGCTAAGGTGTTTTCCAGGTCTCAGTGTGACTGAAGCAATGCCCATTAAGTGATTAAAGCTAGGTGAGAAAGGAGGCAAAGAATGATCTCTTTTACCTAAATTTAAAAAAAAAATCAATCTGTAAGGGGAAGACCCTT
This sequence comes from Potorous gilbertii, assembly GCA_028658325.1. NCBI lineage: Eukaryota > Metazoa > Chordata > Mammalia > Diprotodontia > Potoroidae > Potorous > Potorous gilbertii. The sequence continues at coordinate 79,597 of JAQQSK010003828.1, forward strand.
ACAAAACAAAAACAATTGCTATTTACATTCACTCTGAGCCCAAACAATGCCCCAGAGGGCTTGGACTGGGACCTGTTGTTGGTTAATCAATGAGAGTCAGAGTGATTTGGGTTTAAGGCATGGTCCTTAAGAAAGAAATCTAGCTGATGCTGGTAAACCCCAAGTTATATGACTGGGTTCTGGGGATCAAAATTTGCATTCCTTTGGGCTAAGCACCCCTAGGTAAGGGTATGATTCCCTACTAGGACAGAAGGAGAGGGGGAGAAAGAGAGGAGAGGAAGGACCTGCATCAGGGAACTGGAACTGGCTGTTGGGTCCCCAATGGGGCAACTCATGGTACTCACAGGTCATTGTTTATTCATCATTCTAAAAGAGGACCATGACATCAGGAATGTGATACCATGAATTATAAGTGAATTAGATTTAGGTGAGAGAGGGTTGTGCAAAGTAACCAGCCTTAATTTCTCCTCCAGAGCCATCTGCATCCAGTAGCAAGAGATAGATCAGGATGACTGGAGATGGCTTCCAGTATATTGCATATAAACACATATAACTTTATTTTATGACTCCATAAAGTATACATTTAGATATACACATATTTATATATGTGTATATGTATGTATATACACACATATATACATATAGAGAAAGACAAGAGAGTACCATACTCTAATATAATTTGTTTCTTTTGTAACCTTATATATTTTATTTTATGCATTTAAAAGTATCATTTTGGAAAGTCTTCATAGACATCATCAGACTACCGAAAGGATCCATAACACCAAGAAAGGTTAAAAACCCCTGGGTAGAATTCTCTCCATGAAACCTTTCACAGAAAGGTGATGAGAAAAGATCAAGGCAAAGCTCTAAAAATGCTTCATAACCATGCTCTTCATTTTGCTGACATCCTTCCTGATTTCTTTTGCATGCTAAGCATATATGATGATTTGCATACTGTATCTTTTTCACCACTTGGGTAAATGACAGAGAAAGAGAAAAAAAAATTTCCTTTTCTTAAATCAGTTTACATAGACCCAGTCTACATAGCCAGATACAGAGCCCCATAGTCTATAGAGAGGATTTTTTCAGCTCAAAACACACCATACTCACTGTTGGTATGAAAGTGGCCTAAGAGGGACAGCTCCCAAAAAGTCCAGATTGCATAGTCATTAGCACCTCTTCTGGGCCTTTTGGTCAAAACAAGGGCATCATCTTCTTAGCTTTTGGAAACTACTAAGCACAGCTAAGGGCCCTGGGATCCCATGGAGGAGACCTATGGCATGCTTAACCTGTCAAGAAGCCCAAGAGACAAAGATACCGATAATAGAATCATCAACTTGACGTGGACCATTCAGTGTATTAGAGAAAATGCAAGTGGTGGGTATTTGGAAGGGCTAGGGACAGTAGGCAAATGTGTCTATTATCTAGTAGTCATATTGGAAACATGGTCTCTCACCCTACCACACCTCCATTTTATGGAACCTTCCTGGTTTCATTCAGTCCCTACCAATCAGGATTTTCAATGCTCCTTAATTAACCCAAAACCTGTTCATTTTTTCTTTCAATTACATTTCTGTGGCATCCCAAACATGTGGACAGAGCTCTAGTGATCACCTTTACCCCCCAGGTAGGGCCTGTTGAAGGCATGTCCAAAGGGCATCTTGGGGCCTCAAGGCCTCCCTGTTAATTTGAAATGAACTGAGAGCTAGCAAATTGACTTTCAAGGGCAGCCTGGAAGACTCGTCAATTTCAGGCAGGCTGCTGTGTGTCCAAAGAATCTTTAGCAGCTGGATTTGGAGACTTGTTTACGTTGGTTTAGATAATAGCTACAATCCCTCAGGTAGATTAAGTAATTTCTTCATTTAGAACTTCCCAAACTGTATGACATTTGAGAGATTTCCTTGACCTTGTCAAGGACAAACACTTGCTTTATTGCTTTCCCTGATACCTTACTTAAAGACAACAGACTGCTTTCTCCCTCTCAGAGAGAAGAGGAGCTGGGGCGAGTGGAAATTACCACAGATGTTTTATGGTGCACAAGCCCTTATAACTATAGTCCCTAAACCAGCTAATAGCCTCTCTCCTGTGTTTTCTCATTCTGTCTCCTGTAATTTTTCCTCCCATTTTCTTTCCAAGTCAAGATCTTTGCCCTTTACATGAAGCATAATAATACTTAGCATTTATGCATCACTTTGCATTTTTAGAGCCCTAAGTGCTCATTCATTAGTTAATCCACATACGATCATGCCTGCTCGGCAGGCCAGCTGTTATCCCCATTGCACGGATGAGGAGGCCAAGGTCCCAGCAGAACAGAAGTCAGTCAGCAAGTTCAAGGAAGTCAAAAACTCAGGATTCAGTTGACTTATATCATGATCTCTAGCTTTTGTCCCACATAGTCTACAATGCTCATTTGACTCTAGACTACGGTCAAATGAAACTGCTTTACTTACTTCACTGTACTGCAAAACTTCACTGTTGAAATCTACTTTACCTACCTATCTCAACCAAAAGTGTGTCCAACTTCTAGGAATGTTGCTTGTCTAGACCTTATTTTGTTAGCTTATTTATGAGCATATTACATGGGACAGAATCAACTACCTTACTGGAGACAAGATATAATACGTTTATGGTTTCACTGTATGTACAAGGCCCACCTGTCACTTTGGGGTAAAAGGAAACTAGATTGGTCTGACATGATTTGTCTTTTCCAAGCTACAATGGTTGTGACCTAAGATCTACATTGGTTAAGATCCTATGATCTTAGAAATTTACTCTTTCATGATTTGTCTTGAGCTTTTTAGATAACCAAATTAAGTTGACTACCTACACTATACCTTCCGGGTTCAACTCTTTTCTTCTTTTAAAAAAAAAGGCACTGTTTTTAGTAATAATATCAACAACAAGAGTTGACATTTACTGCCACTTTAAATTACCAATTTGCTTTACAAATTTCTAATTTTATTCTCACCTCAATCCTGGGAAACTGAGACTGACAAGTTAAGTGACTTCCCATAGGTTACACAGCTAGTAAGTGTCTGAAGCTGGATTTGAACTCAAGCCTTCTTGATCCCAAGTCCTGTGGTCCATTCATTGTACCACCTTTGTTCCTAGTCTTTAAGAAACACATAAAGTCTGTCATGAATTCTTAAGGATGAGGGATCGATTATTCCTCTAATCACTTTAGTAAGTTTCCAGTTGTTATTGTTGAGTCATTTCAGTCCTGTCCAACTCTTTGTGGCCCTATTTGACTAAGATACTGGAGGGGTTTGACATTTCTTTCTGCAGCTTATTTTGTAGATAAAGAATTGAGATAAATAGGATTAAGTGACTTGTCCAATGTCACGTAGCAAGGAAGTATCTGAGGACAGGTAAGAACTCAGGTCCTCCTGGCTCCAGGGCTGGCATCTTAATTTAATAATAATTTCATTTGCACCTATTTTGTTTTCCATTTTGGAAAAGGCAGAAAATCCATGGTTTGCTCTTAAGGAGCTTACTATCTTATTGGGGAGATATGACTTATATGTGTGAAACAATTTAAGAACAGTACACAATAAATAGTAAACTGAAGATAATCAAGTGTCAAAATGTAAGAGACAGACAATAAATATTTAGCCTTTGTTAAAAAGTAATAAGGCTAGGGTTTTAAGGCATATCTATGAATGGTTTTGTAGTATTGTATTGTCTCTTTGTGGAGGGTAGTTTTTCTGTGTTTATGATACACTAAATAGTCTTTTAAGTTTCCTTTGAAATCTAAATCCTGTGTCCTATGTCCTTGATTATTTGAGATAGTTTGCCTCAGATCATTCCATTGAATTAACTGGAGATACACTTTGGGGGGACTTAGAGCCCTTCAAACATCTGGTATATAGTCTTCTTTTTTTGGGGGAGGAAAATATGTTCAATTACATTTTATTGAGCTAAGAAAAATACTTTGTCTAAGCTGAGTCATTGGTCTTACCATCTGCAAGTCAGTAACACTGATGTCCCTGAATATAAAGACAGAAGGGAGTTCCACAGGAGATCTCATTCTCTCTTTCTCCTTGAAATAGCACAATGATTTCATAAGTACTCTGGGATCTAGGGGTGGACAATACATCAAGAGATACCTGAGTTGAACCTTGGTGGGATGAACTTGAGCAATGAACAAATGATTATTGAATAATTATTATTGAGGCAATATGGAAGATACAAAGGAATTTTGGGGGCAGGATTTTGGCCCTAGTTACTGAAACAGAGAATAATAACTATGAAATGAGCGAAAATATAATTATATTGAATATTGTAAGATACAAATGATAAATGCCTAAAGGCTCAGGGAGAGATAGTATTGGAAAGCTTCATGAAAGAGGTAGAATTTCATTTGGATCTTGAAGGGTGGGATTTGGATGGATAAAAGGAAAAGTTCCCTGTTCAATTAAATTCTATTTGATAGACATTTATTAAGTCATTAACAAGTGTAAAGTACTGTTCTGGGCTCTGGGGATACAAAAGTTAAAATGAAATAGTTGGCTTAAATTCTACTGGGAGGATAGATAACATATACACAAAAGGGAAAATGTATACAGTCACATACAAGCACATTTTACAAGACACCCCACCACACACACACACATACAGAGTGATCTGTTTGACTTAGTCCAATAGTGAATCAACTCAGTAGCTGAGACATCATGTCATGCAAGCAAGGAACAAATCAGTCCATCAACTCTTACATAGCCAGAAGTAAACTTGGGGTAAATATCTGATAGCAACTATTTTAATTTTGAAACCACTGCACCCAAGAACCACAGTGGTAGAGGAAATAATTTAGGTCTGTTGTATCTTCTCAGTCAGTATTCCTTTATAGATCTATATGGTGTTAATTGTTCATTTGATATTCAGAGATTAACAAGTGAATATATAATGTAATGCTAACTTTAGATGCTATTAAGGAGACATTAATTGGTGCTAGTGAATGATATCAGAGGAATAGTCTATATAAACTTTTGTGAACAATAATATTAGAAGAAACTACCCCCAGCCTTCTCAGGGTTACTTCTAGAACTCTGAGGGAAGCAGTTGCCTTGTTCTAGGGATCTAATTTGCCAGAATGGAAGTTAGAAGAGTAAGTTAAGATCATGCGTATGATGCATAGGTAATATGTATAAGAGTCATAATTTGAAATCAGATTCTTTGGCTCTGAATTCATCCATGTGACAATATTGCCGGGCTCAGGATTTTGTCTTCTTTCCTAGAAGCAACTAGAGATGACTGACGTTTTGAGGAGGGGAATAATGTGGTCAGATTTGAGTTTAAAGCATATCAAGTTGGTAGCTTCCAGAAAGATTTATTGGAGAGGGGAGAGATCAGAAGCAGGAAAATCAGTTAGGAAACTATTGTAGTAGTCCAAATGAAAGTTACTAAGGGCCCAAGCTAGGGTAGATGTTGTGTGAGTTGAGAAAATGTGATGAATAGGAGGTGACAGAGATGAAAGACACAAGAATACTCAGTGGCTAAAAACCTCAGAGACAGAAAGGATGATGGTGACCTACAACAAAAGGAAGTAAGTTTAGAAGATTAATGTTATTTTGGGAAGGATCTAAGAGGTATATTTTTTGACATATTATATTTGAGATAATGGAGGAATATCTAGGAGGAAGTCCTCATCACACATTTGGTAATGTTGTGTTGAAGCTCAGGAGAGAGATAAGGTCTGGCTATATAGATTTGACAGTCATCTGCAGAGATGATAATTGAATCCATAGAAACTTATGAGATCAAACAGAGAGAATGTAGAGAGAAAATAGAAAGGAGTCCAGGACAGAGCCTTGGTGTATGCCCACATTTAGTGGTTAGAAGCAGAATAATAGTGCAATAACGAAGACAAAGGAGAAATGATAGTTCAGATAAGAGGAAAACCAAGAAAAAGCAGTAACAGAAAAGCTGAGAGAGTATGCTCAGAAGTAGGCTATTTAACAGTGTCAAAAGCTGCTGGAAGTTGAGGAATGAAGAAAGGTCATTGTATTTAGTATTATGAGAATTCTGGTGACCGTAGATAGATTATTTTTAATTGGGTGATAGACTAAGAGTCCAGATCATGAACAACTGAGAATGGAGTGGGAAGGGTCAAAGATAAGGCAAGCAATAGAGACCTCCCTTTCTAGAAATTTTGCTGTGAACAGAAGACACAGAGGAGGGTAGCTTAGCAGAGTCATTCAACGGGTAGAACTCTGCTGACTAAGCTAAATATGTACTCAAATCCCCAGCCCCTAAACATCAAACAGTCTCTGTCAAGTGTGTACACTGCCTTGTAACCTTGGATCTTAACCAGATCAGTAGGTCATAGCAGAGGCTGAAGGTGATGACAAACCATGGCCAATGGAAATATCCAGAACTGAAGGCCTGGGACTCACCAATAGCACTTTTGCCAGCAGGAGTAAGGGCAGTGGACTTTCCTGAGGGGCCCTTTCCTAAGGGTCATCATGCCTGCTAAGAATTAGGGAGTTCATTGGCAATCCATGTGTGTGATTGCCTTCTGAATTTTCCTTTAGTTAATGGCCTAAGGTTATTTGAAAAGTAAAGCCCTATGGACAAATCCTAGTGTATTCTGCACAGTGCATTCATTTTGTTGGTAGTGCAATATTTTGTTAGGCATGTGTGACAACACTGTAAAGTGGATCAGTTCTGTTTGTGACTTGGTGTAAGCTTAGTTAAAAATGGCTTTTCCCCTCAACACATGATTCCCAGATGAAGGCTGTGCTGTGATTTGGATTTTACATGTGACAGAAATGTTTCCTCTGCATAAATTCATTGCCAGCTCCCAGGAGGAGAAATTTTTTCATCAACAAAAGTGCGTGAAAGTGGTGAACAAATGATTTCAAAATAATTCTTATATGGAAGTGGTCATTCAAAATTTGATAAACCAGACTAAACATCCATTAAATGGGAAATGCCTGCATAAATTGTAACAAATTAATATAATTTAATTGCTGGATCATTAAAAAAAAGCCATGAATTTGAAGAAGACAGAGAAGCATAGGTAAGCTTATATGAACTGATGGAAGGTGGAAACATCAGAATAGGAAAGCAGTAAACACGATAAGTGTAATTATGTGAATAAAAAGAACCAACAAAAGAAGTTGTAAAATTATAATGACTAAGATTGTTTCTGAAGAGGAAAATGAGATTGAACATCTCTCCATTCTTTGCACAGCTAGGGGGCCATGGATAAAGGACACTGAGCAACCTATCATAATTGGAAATGAGCAGGCAAAGAAACATAGTATAGAATCAAACTCCATCATGGAAAATTAAAATTTCACTTTTCTAAAATTGATTCCTATATTGGGAAAATGCTTTTATTCCTATTTGTGTTCATGGTTTCCTCCCATAACAGATGATCACGTTCATAGAATTTATAGAAGGATGTGTTCATCCCTCATTGTCGAAAAAGACCATGCCATCAGAGAAATGATGACATGACTTGCACTTAACTTTGTTTTGGGTGAGGGAGGACCATGCAAGGTCACCAGCCTTACTTCTCCTCAGGAGCCATTTGAAGATTCCTTCCCTTCCCTTCTCTTCCCTTCCTTTCCCTGCTCTTCCTTTCCCGTCCCTTCCCTTCCCCACCCCACCTCACCCTCCTCTGCCCTCCCTTCCTTTCCCTTTCCCTTCCTTTCTCAAAATCTTAAACTCATTGTACTCTGAAGATCATACATTGGAGGACACTAAGCCCTGCTAAAGGGCTAGCTTCTGGATTGCCATATTAAAATGTTCATTTCATAGACTGATTCATGGTGGAAAGAGTACTGAATTCCAGGTTAGGAGAGATCATAGGATCATAGATTATAGCTGGAAGAGAATGAAGAAGCCATCTAGTTTAACCTTTTCATTTTACAGATTGGGAAACTGATGACCAAAGAGTTTGTGTCCTGCCCAAGTTTGTAGGGTCAAGATTTGAACCTAGACCCTTTGACTATAAATCCAGAACCTTTCTATCTTTTCTGTTGTACCACACTATCCCTATCCTAGATGTTTGTTTATTTGTTTCAGCTAATATTTATATAGAACTTATTTATGTTGGCACTGTGATAAGTAAGTAGTTTACAAATATCTCATTTGAAGCACAGAGCAATCCTGGGAACTATGTACTATTGTTATCCCCATTCTATAGATAGGGAAACTGAGGTAAATAGTGCTTAAGTGATTTGTCCAGGGCCATTCAACTGGTAAGTGGCTGAGGCCAGATTTAAATCTAAGTCTTCCAGACTCCAGGCCCAACACAGTCCACTGTACTACTAAGCTGTTCCTAAACTGGGTTTGAATTCTACTTCCACTATTTGCTCATTTAATGACTTCAGAGAAGTTTGATAACATACAGAATGATATAGGGGCAGTTAGGTGGTTCAGTGGATAGAGCACCAGTGCAAGAGTCAGGAGAACCTGAGTTCAAATGTCACCTTAGACACTTGACACTCACTAGCTGGGTGACCTTGGGCAAGTCACTTGATCCCAATTGCCTCATCCTGGGTCATCTCTAGTCATCCTAATGAATATCTGGTCACTGGATTCAGATGGCTCTGCAGGAGAAATGAGGCTGGTGACCTGCACAGCCCTCCCTTACTCAAAACAAAGTCAAGTGTAAGTCAAGTCATCATTTCTCTTATGGCATGGTCGTCTTCAGCAATGAAGGATGAACACACAAAATGATATGCTTGGCAGAAATATTTAAGAAAAGGATTTTACTTACTGAGCTGACCACTGCATCAGTAAAAATTTCTACTCCTTCAACAAACACTAAAAGATATCTGAAAAGAACTGTAAACACTGGAGACTTCATAAGATAAGGAATTGGACAGATATAGTGACTTAGGAATGATTTCAAATGAAAACCCTAGGATCCATTTTCTCTTCCATGTGAAAGTCAACTGTGCTTACTAAATCCACCACTAATTTAATCTATCCAATCTCAACCAGGTCCCCACATCAGTATGACATCATTTTTTCCTCCCTATTTGATTCTTTTTCATATCCTTCACAATGACTATTCCAAACCGTCTCTTCTCTTCTCAGGCTTTCATTTGTATACCCTTCTCAATACCCTGTTCACTAAGATACCTACCTCATTATTTACTGATTTGGAGACTATCCAATAAGAATTCCTATACATTGGGGCATAGAGATATTCAAGAGGGCTAGCACTTCTGATGTGAAGGCTTTCTAAGACCTTTGCAGGGCTGCTCATCCATTTTTGGTGTCTACCTGGCCCTCACCTCTCAGCTATGGCTCTAAAAAACTGTAGCATGTGCAGCAGTCATATCTCAGTAAGTCATCTTGGTAGATGGGATAAACCAGGATGAGGGTAACCAATGGACCTCAAACCTGTTGATGAGTTAGGAGAGTGCCTACCTCAAGCATTTGACCACTTTCTCTGGCAGAATGGGTTCATGAGAAAAATGTATTCAGGGACCATGAAGGTGACTGAAGCAGAGCTTGTTGTGTTTGTCCTTCATTCTTGAAGAGGACCGTGACATCAAGATGATGACATGACTTGCAGTTGACTTTGGTTTGAGTGAGGGAAGGCTGGGCAAGGTCACCAACCTCACTTTCTTGGTCAGATATTGAAGACATCATCGTCATCCACTGCATCCCAGGCCATCTCCAGTTGTTTTGACTTTCGCCTTGCCACTGGACTTCACTGACTATGGAAGAGAGATTGAGACTGATGACTTTGTGGAACTCTGCTCACTTAAATCCAAATCATGAACAAGGTAAGATATCACCCCGTAATGTCATTGGTCCTCTTCATTTGAAGGACAGACAACAGTAACCATATGAATTCCCTCTTCCCTATTCCCTGTGTAATTTCCCATACCACTCATCTCACAACTCCTTAATATCATGTATGCAATCTTGCCTTCATTCCTATCTCCAGTGCAGAGATGACCTTTTTCTTTACCAAGACCGACCCATGATCCCTTTCCCTCCCTTTTTCTTCAACATGATGCTTTTCTTGTCACTCTCCTTCTTTAATTTTCAACCTGTTACTTAATTCTTCCCTTCCTATAATCATGCCTATCCCACCAATACTCAAAAAACTTTCACTACCATCTATACTATCATCCTATATCTCTACGTCTCTTCCTAGCCAAACTCCTTGAAATAGGCATCACATTTGATGCTTCTACTTTCTCTCCTCTCGCTCATTTAGTCAGATAAAATCAAGCTTCTGACCTCATCAGTCAACTGAAAATACTCTCTCCAAAGTTAATGATGATCTTTAAAGTGTTAAATCTAATGATTTCTTCTCAATTTTCATCTTCCTTGATGTCATGGCCAAAATTGACATTGTTGATTATCCTTTTCTATAGATATTCTTTCCTTTCTAAACTTTTTGGTCACTGCTTTCTCTCTCTCTCTCTCTCTCTCTCTCTCTCTCTCTCTCTCTCTCTCTCTCTCTCCTGGTTTTTCTCCTACGTGTTTGTCCTCTTAGTCTCAGTTTACTTTGCTGATTCATCACCTATGTCAAATTGACAGTGAATATACCCCCAAGACTCTGTCCTAGAACCTCTTCGTTTTCATTTTTGTACTTTTCTTTGGTGATCTCATCTGCTCCCATAGTTTCAGTTATCATCATTATGCAGATGATTTGTAGATTCATATGTGGAACCCTAGTCTTTTTTTCCAAGATGTAACTTTTTATTTTTTTAAATTTATTTTATTTTCAATTCACTGAACAAAACTAGTATTTCCATAATACAGTATAATAAAAAAGATGATTGCACTTGAAACTGCAAATTTACCGTGTGTAACTTGTGATTCCTTCTAAATATACCACAAAATTGTCATGTAAATTTCTTTTTTCCCCTTTTTTAATCCCTTCTCCCTCTACCTCACCTTAGAAATGGCTACCTAGTCTTTATTCTGAGCTACAATCCTGTGTTACCAACTGCTTATTGGACATCTCAAACTGGATATAGCATAGCATCTTAAATTTAATAGTAAACAGAATTTGTTGTCTAGCCGCACTTATCCCTCTTCCATAATTCCAAACTGTTATCATCTAGGTATCATCATCCTTCCAGTTACCCAGATTCAAATCCTTTGTGACATTCTGAAATCCTTACTCTCATCTTATACATCAACTTAGTTGTCATATTGTGAAATACTTTTTTCCAAATATCTCTCCCATGCTTTTCCTTCCTCTCTACTTACACAGTCACTGTATTAGTTCTGATTCATATCATTTCTCACCTGTACTATTGAAATACTTATTTCCTGCTTCAAGACTCTTCCAATATCAATCCATCTTCTACCAAATTACCAAAGTGATTTTTCCAATATAAAGTTCTAAATATTGTCCCCTTCCTGAACAATTCCTCTAGACTCAAAGATCAAATACAATCTCTTCTATTGGCATTTCAGATTTTTGCTAATATGGCTTCCTCAATTTTCAGTCATCTTGTACTTTTTATACTCTATAATCCAGCCAGATTGATCTACTTGTTGTTCCACACACAAAGTCACTCCATGGCTGGAGCATATGGTATGTCGTAGAGTAACTTAGAGATAGTGTTGGAAATGTGAATTGGGGAAGGGGTTTCTCAGAATTTCAGTGATACCATGCAAAGAGTGTTTTATACATATATATATGTGTGTGTGTGTGTGTGTGTGTGTGTGTGTGTGTGTGTGTGTGTATAGACACACACAGTTGAATTAGATGACCTTTAAGGTACCTTTGTTGTTGTTGTTGTTTAGTCATTTCAGTTGCATCAGACTCTTTGTGACTCTACAAGATGCTGGAGTGATTTGCCATTTCCTTCTCCAGCTCATTTTACAGTTGAAAAAACTGAGGCAAACAAAGTTACATGACTTGCCCAGGGTCATGCAGCTGGTAAGTCTCTGAGATTAGATTTGAACTCAGGTCTTCATGATATCAAGCTCTCTAAGGTCCTTTATCAAGTCTAAATCTACAGTACTATGAAAACAATATCTTGTATGAGGGATTAATTAAAATTAGAACTATCTAAAGGTGGAGTGGGCTTTTAGGAGGTAGTAGGTTTTTCCAAACTGCAGCTTCCAAAATGCAGGTTGAAGAACTACCTTTTTGGGCAAACCTATGCCTTCCTAGCTTTGGGTAACTCTAATTGATAGGAAGTTTTTCCCAGCATTAAATCTCTCCATATATTTCCTAATTTTGATCCTACTTTTGCCAACTGGGCTCAAGTAGAACAAAGCTAATCCTTTATGGTATGATAATTCCTCAAATACTTGAAGACAGACCTCAAAACCACAGCAATCTCTAAAGTCTTTTCTTTCATCAGCTAAACATCCCTAGGTTTTCAACCTCTTCCCCTACAGTATGTTCCTCCATTCCCTCCATTCTCCTGGTCTTTCTCCCCCAGACACACTCCCAAATATCCATATGCCTTCTAACATGGAACACTCATCGTTGCAGATGTTGGCTGACCAAGGCTGAGTAAAGTTGGACTATAGTCTCCTTCATTTTGGATAACTGCTATTTTGGAGTACATAGAATAACAAATTAAGGCATTTAGGTTTTATTGGTGAGGCAATGGAGAGCCCCTGAAAGTTTTAGATCAGAGATATGCCATGGTCAGAGTTGTGCTTTAGGAAGATTCATTCAATAGCCATGTACAGGATTAATTGGATGTCAGCAAAGAGATAAATTAGATTGTTGCAACGTAGACATGTGAGGTAAAAAAGACATGAATGTGGCTGATATGAGTCATATTGAAAAGAGAAGTGTAAGTGCCAATGGGAGGAAAGAATTGAAAGAATTTAGATCCTGACTGGACCATGTCACATGGAAAAACTTGTTCCATAATGATGGCAATTGTTTAACTTTTTAAAAGGAGATTATACAGAATAGTAGCTATAAATTACTGTTTAAATATTTGTGATAATTACTTGCCTTACTAAAAAATAGTTTTTATAGACACCTTGTAAATGTACTCAGCAGATAGTTAATGCTAGAATTCTCTGCCCGTGAAGAAGGAAAACAGAGCCTCTTGCATCAGCTAATGATGATTGTTGCTAATGGATCCCTGTACTTGATAATTCTGGCATCAGGAAGAGAAACCTATCTTACCGCCTTGACTTTGGACTCAGGATGTAGTCTAGGGTCAAGGACACCAATAAAAGGACAAAGGTCACTGGTGGAGCAATAAAAGGGGATAATCAAGAGTTATGGTCAAGTCACCAGGCTGGCAGTGAAAAGATAGCATTTGATACAGAATATGATAAAGACACAGCAATGAAGAAGCAAGGTCAGACCACAGTTGAGCAAAATCAGAAAGAGTTGGGTAAATACCATGGTTCAAGTTCTTAGACTAGAGCATGAAAGAACCAGAGAAGCTAATTACCAAAGCAGAGCAGCTAGGATCTTTTAGGATCCAGTTATATTGATGGCATCCCCTCTTCTGCCTATCTCCAAGTCTTGGTATGTGTCCAACCAATGTGTTTCTCCATAGGTAACTGACAATGATAAAATTAGTCATATGGAAATCATTTCCATGTCATTTCAGAGCAATGAACCAAAAGAAAGTACTTTCTGAAGCCCTGCTCATTCCCTTTGTACAGACATACATCTGTACTCCTGTATAAATTCAGGGCAGATCATCAATCAATAAAATAAAAAAAATATTAAATACTGTGCAATGAGGGGAAATTTCCTAGAAGTGTCCTGGGTAGCAGAGAAAGTAGTCCTAATAGAGAAAATTCCCTGAGAAATTATCCACAAGCCCCTAGGCTGGAAATCAAAAATTGTGAGTAAAGGCATTCCTTGAGTCACTGACAGCTGGTCTGCACATATGTGTGGCCATTTGCACATGGCCTCTGCTTCATTTCATTCTCCTCAAGATTCCTCTACAACCAATCTTACTCTAATCATCAACCATAATGGGAGGGAAAGGTTTAATGCCCTAGTCACTACCATAATCTCTCTATCTGCTCAAGAGGATTCTGTACGCATACATCTAACTAAAGGTGGAGATGAAAGAGATCATATTTATATGTGTATGTGTGTGTATAATATATATATATATATAGAGAGAGAGAGAGAGATATTGCATATATATATGCATATCCATACACACACATATATAAAGGTAGATAGATAGATAGATATAGACAGATATATAGGCTGCTAGGAAGCTCAGTGGATAGAGTACTGCGCCTGAGGTCAGGAAGACTCATCTTTTGAGTTCAAATCTGACCTCACACTTATGAGCTGCTCAAGTCACTTAACCCTATTTGTCTCAGTTTCCTCATCTGTAAAATGAACTGAAGAAGGAAATAGCAAACTACTCCAATATCTTCACAAATAAAATCCCAAATGGAGTTACAAAGGGTCAGACACAACTGAAATGACAGGACAATATATAAATACGCATATATGTATATTGTACATATGGGGAGTGTGTACACTCTTACCTCTCCTTATTTCTGGTATAAGTCAAAGAGCAGGGGCTCTTGAGTCAGAGGAATGAGGTTCAAATCCATTCCTGTCACTTAATACCTTTGTGGCTTTGAGCAAATCCCTTAACCTCCCTGGTCCTCATTTCCCTCTCTGCAAAATGAGAGTGAGAGAGACCTTTAAAATCCCTTCCAGCTCTGAACATTTGACACTATGATCCTTCAGGATTTTTTATCTTTACTTTCCTTTCAATTTGTTTGTGTTAGCACTGTAGTAGGAACAGGAGGAATGTCAGGAAAGAGAGAGGGAGATGGCGAAAAAGGGAAAAGAGGGCTAGAAAACAAAAGAGGAAGAAAGGGAGAACTCTATGCACCAGAAACTTCTCAGTGCTGAGCACAGAGATATAAGAAAATATCACAGTCATTTCCCTCAGAGATCTTCCATTCCACTGGGGGAAATCAACATATAAAGGGGTGCTGCAAAGAGAGAGGTAGGGATATGTATCTGGAGAGAAAGTGGAGAACTCCAGAGAGCTAGAAGCGAAGCGAACATGGTTGGCACCTTCCGAAATTAGTATTGTGGGATAGGGTCAACAATGAGGAGAGTTAGGGTCTCAGCAGAGTGGTTTCTCCAAGGTGAGAAAACAGTTGGTAAGGAGATGAGGAGTGAGTCTAGCTGGGAATGAAGTGAGCACAGCAAGGCCCCCTCCTGAAATAGTGGTCCAAGTGACTGAGCCACCAATGAGGATAGCAGCAAGACAGAACACCAGATATCTCTCAGTACTTCTACCCAGACTGGGACTATAACATGGAAGTCCTGGGAGCACTAGTAAACAACTGATGCAAGGTGACTCATGAAGAAAGTTACATGGAGAGACTACAGGAGGAGTGTGCCCAAGAACCTTGTAAGAGTGAAGCAGTGGCATGATTGTGGTGACCGGGGACTGTCACACATTTCCCTTTTGCTTTTGTGTTTATTTGTGGTGGTGTTGAGGAATATATGCTTGTGTGTGTGGCTACCAGTCACATTGGAATGGTGACCAAAAGCCCGTATGATGTTTGTATGACACAACTTACATAAAAAGAGGAAACTGAGGGAGAATGACTCGCCTAATAAATTCAGTTTGAGAGGTTGTTGTGTTTATTCAGTTGAGTTCACACCCCATTGCCTAGAAAGATTGCATTACCATTACTTACTATGCTATGGTACTCTCTTCCTCCTCCTTCCTTCCTTTCATTTGATTTGTGTGTGTGGAGAAAAAAAGCCTTATTTGTGCCTGGAAAACATAAAGTATTGTTAGTGATACACCTGTATCTATTTAATGAAAAGTCATACATTTGAAGTACCAGTAGATATAATAAAGAACTAATGGCATCAACCTTGAAAGCCCCTATAAGGGCCAGCAGATTCTTTTTAGAATTTCCACTAAAGTCTCCATCTAGCTAATCTTTTCCTAATTAAAACTCCTTTTCATCTAAAACAAAAATTCAAGATATTTTTTAAATAACACATTCTTTTCATGTTTTATTGTCTTTGTGTTTCACTTAATTACTCATATTGCAATGTTATAGTTTCCAACTATTTGTATTGTAAATGTATTATTTCTCAGTTCATTACAGGGGGAATTAGTTATTGTGAGATGTCAGGAATTTAAATGCCATTTATAGCACAGTTTCTATGGGAAAATGTGTTCTGAGTTCCAAAAGACTTTAGGACCTTAGTTAGCTGTTTGTAAGTTGGGGACTATTCATTTCAATGACCTCTTAGTGACCAAATTCTATAGCTTTGCCTTAGTCATCGTCCTTGTTGACCTTTATGCAGTAAAGTTTATTTACTTATTTAATTCATTAAGGTTTATTTATTTATGCAGTTGACCATTCCCTCTTTTGATCCCAAGATGGTCCCAGGCTCTCCTTCCTTTTCTCTCATTGATCTTATCAGCTCACAAGGTTTTAGTTATTGAGATTTTGCTGACGACTATGTATCAGCATAGACATCTACAGCTATCTAGCCCTAGTCTTTCTTTTGAGATCCAATTCAATATTATCAACTATTAGCTCTGTTCTACTGAATATTACCTATACTTCATACTTACGATGTCCAAAACAGAATTTATAACCTCTTGCCCTGCATCCTTTCCTCTTCTGAACTTCCCTATTTCTCTATATAGTACCACTTCCCTCCTTGGAACCAGAGTTGAATCTTTAGTTTCCCTTACTCCCTCACATGCAGATATTTGCCAATGGGGTTTCTACTCTTTGTAACAGCTTTTGAATTCATCCCCTTTTCTTCACACATCATAACTCACCTAGCTCAAGCTCTCATTGCCCCTGTTGTATATTATTACAGTAACCTTTTGAATAAGCTTCCCTACTTCTTGTCCCTCCCCTCTCCAATCTATCTTCAGTGCAAGTATATTTCTTTTATTTTGTCTAAATTCTCAACCTAAGTACTAAAAAAAGCAACTAAGTTGCATATTACTATTTATCCCATTTTACGGATGAGGCAACTGAGATTCATTGAGAAAAAAGTGACTTGTTCAGGCTCAAATAGTTGGTAACTGTCTGTGGTGGGATTTGAAACCAGGTCTTACTGACTCCAAGTCTAACATTCTGTTCACTATGCCCAGGTATATGTAATTAACTGGATGTCTCCTGCATATGTCAATTTTGGAGGTGCCTCCATTTGTTTACACTTTAATGAGAATAATTCTCTGTATTGGACATTGCAAATGAAACATCATCAGTGAACAAACTGGGCAACATGATTTATTCAGTTCCCACTTGGAGGAAATTGATAGGCAAAATGTTAAGGCTCCCACTCAGAGGTAGCTGGGACCTCACTGTTCAACATACATTTTGTCACATGGAAAGTTTTTGTTGTTTTTCAATGTATTTTTTTGGTGCCACACTTAAAAAATTCAATTTCTCTGTCACCCACCATTATTAAGTGACATGTGAATTTTGATATCAATTGTGCAATATGAGGTAGTAATAAAGTATGGTTTGGAAGAACAGGGCAAGGCTGAGTGGCAGGGGAGAGAGAAGTCAGTAAAGTCTTTGTTCTTGTTTCAGATGCCATTTTGTGTGCTGCATGGCAAGGTGGGCAGACCATATTCACCTGTGTTAAGTCATGCAATGAAGCCATCACATCTAACAGACTACTCTGTCAGTGGTATTCCAGGAGCTGTTTGGTAAACATCCGTGTTGTTCCTAATACTATTTTTTAAAGTGTTTTATACTTTGTAAGTGGTGGGCATTACTTAAGTTTTCAGTATGTCTCATAAGTGAATCATTAACTGAAATAGTTTTTGTATATATATATATATATATATATATATATATATATATATATATATATATACATATATATGTGTGTGTGTGTGCGTGTATATATATGCATGTAGGCGTATGTATATATGTATGTATGTGTGTGTAAATATATGTATGTGTGTGCACGTTGAGCTAACATAAAACAGCGATGAAACTATTCCTCTTGGTAACACAAAAGGACTCCAAATGCTTTTGTTCGTTGTCAAATAGATGTTCAGGATAAGGCTTGTGTTAGTTCTGTTGTACATCACGTTTTCAACTGGTTACCTTTGTGGATTTCATCATATATTATTGGCAGTTCTCATGATTTGGAAATTTGATATAATGGATGGAAAATTATCTTTAGAGCTAGAAACATTTAGGGGTCAAACTCCGCCCCTGAAACAAAATTATTATGAGACCCTGGCCAAGACACTTAACTTTTCAGTTGTCCAGGTAACTCTCCCCTGGAACTCTGTACATGATGAATCAAAGGGCCAGTTTCTTTGCTTAAGAAACATATCAGGTATTACCTCCAATCTAGACATAGTCTATAATGATTAAATCCACCGTCTGTTCTAAGACTTGTTTGATATCATGAAAAAGAACTTATACCCAAACTATGAGAAACTTTGTTTTTAGACAAAGAAGGTGAGTTAAATTATTGCAACAGTAAAGCTTAGCACAGTGATGCTGAGATCCAGTAAGGGGAGATACTCCATTTGAACCAATTTTCCTATTCTAAGACCTTCACTTAGGAAGTCAAGAAGATCACACTACTTTGCTTATGATCTTGACATCCCAAATTAAGGTTGGACTCAAATTATAAAAGAAAAGGGTGTAATCTCCTTCTCAATATGAAACTTTTCCTAAATAGTGACTATGAAAAATATTTTGGCATATGTGTTCACTAGCTCCAATTTTGTGACACCCTTGTTCTTCCAGTATGGGAAATTTCTTCTGCTCTCTTCATCTCAGTTACTTATTAGCAGTGTGATCCTAGATAAGTCACAACTTCTCTGTGTCCTAATTTTGTTTCCTCGTCTAAGGCTTGGAAAAGATAATAAATAACGGCTAACATTATATGAATATAAATAATACAATTGTATAATATTATAGTATATATAATACATATATGTGCATATGGACATATGTATGTATATGTGTGGATGTGTATCAGCTAGGTGGCTCAGTGGTGAGAATGTTGAACTTGGAGTCAGGAAGACTCATCTTGGTGAGTACAAATCTGGCTTCTGATGCTTGCTAGCTATTTGAACTGAGCAAGTCACTTAACATAGCTGGCCTTAGTTTCCTCATCTGTAAAAAGGAGCTGGAGAAGGAAACAGAAAACTTAAAGCCTTTGCCAAGAAAACCTAAAAGGGGTCGTGAAGAGTTGAACATGACTGAAATTTAAGAACAATAAAACGTACCCAGCCAAACACATAGGTCTCCAAGGTCCTGTCCAGTTCTAAAAAAATCATCCAATGATTTATTCCTTGAATGCTGTGATCCTCTGGAAACTACTCTTCAATTACATGTAGAATGAAAGGAAGGAGGAAAAGAATAAGCATTTATATAGCACCTACTATGTACACTGTGCTAAAATGGTTTTATGAATATTATTTGATCCTGACAACAACCCTGCCAGGTAGGTGCTGTGATTATGACCATTTTCAGTTGAGGCAAATATAGGTCAAGTGACTTGTCCTGGCTCATACAGCTTGTAAGTTTCTAAGGCTTAACTTGAATTCAAGTATTCGTGACTCTAGACTCAGCATGCTATCTACTGTGTCACCTAGATGACAATGTCTTAGACCTACCTCTTGCTTCTTGCCCCTTTGCTTGGTAACCTTTATTTCTGATAATCAATTCTTGATCATGGATATGACCTTTTCCTAAGTAGGGAACTCTGTGCCATAAATTCCACGCCCAAGAGCGTGACAAACTTTAGTCTGTGTTAGAAGGAGAGAGCTCCTAGCCTCAGACCATGCATGGTCTACCTCTGCTGGAAATTTACATAATCTGGCACACTAAAGAAGATGGAGAATTCATCATGACCAAGGCTCAGTCCCTTCTGTCCTTT
This sequence comes from Potorous gilbertii, assembly GCA_028658325.1. NCBI lineage: Eukaryota > Metazoa > Chordata > Mammalia > Diprotodontia > Potoroidae > Potorous > Potorous gilbertii. The sequence goes on from JAQQSK010003828.1 coordinate 99,407, forward strand.
GTGTTTTGTGCAAGTTTACTCCCAGGGAAGGACATCCTAAAGGAAGTAGCATGAAAAAATGAAAATAACACTGACCCTTAAATTGGATGACCAAAGTTCACCTCTCCCCTCTGATCCTTAATTACCTGTGTGCCTTTGAGCAAGTCATTCAACTTCTTTTGAACCTCAATTTGCTTGCCTGTAAAATTGGAAATTAGAATAAATGGCCTCTGAGACTCCTATCAGGTTTAGATCAATTATCTTGTGATCCTATGGTCAATTACCTTTAACTGAGCTTGTTCTTGGTCAGTTATTTCAGTTGTGTCTGACTTTTCATGACACCATTTGGTGATTTCTTGGCAAAGATACTGGAGTAGTCTGCAATTTCCTTCTCCAGCTCATTTTACAGATGAGGAAACTGAGGCATATAGAGAAGTGACTTGCCCAAGGTCACACAACTAGTAAGGGTTTGAGGCTAGATTTGAACCCAGGCAGATGAGTCTTCCTGATTCCAAGTCCAGGGCTCTATCTATTGTGGCACTTAGCTGCCCTAACCGAGCTTGCTCCATAGCAATTCTTCTCCTGTACATCTCAGTCACGAGAAGCTTAGAATATTGAAGGTGCTGGTGGACAGCTGTCCCAGTTCCTATGGACACAGTGAGCCACCAATGGAGATCGATTTGGATTGGTGCATAAATATAATCCCCTCATAGTAACTTTGATATTTGGGGACTGATATGACTTGCTATGTGTTACATCTGTTCCTCAGGACAAAACCTACTGAATCATAACTCATTAAAGCCTAAAGAGCTGAAATAAGGGATAGGGGCATGTCCTCAGTTATGAGGAGGTACAATCTGGAACACAGGAATATAAGAAAATCAGTGCTATGTTAGAAATGCAAAGGAGGGAGGAAATGATGGAAAGGGGGAGTGTTACTTTGAGAGGATGGATTTTATTGTTTAGAATGCCCATTGTTTCTTTCTTTCTCTCTCTTTGTCTCTCCCTCCCTCCCCCCGCCTCTCTCCCTTTCTCTCTCTCTCTCTCTCATATTTGAATTTCTCTGTACATTTTAAGGTCATGCTAGGTTACTGGATCATCCCTCAAACTCTTTGCTTGTTTCCTAGGAGTGGCAGGGCCTGGTCATTAAAGAAGACAAAATTTTCTCTATTCCCTCCTCACAAGGAGCTGAATTGCTCATGGCTGATGGGAGAGGGCTCTAGACCCACTCCACTGGCAACACCTGATGTATGGGCACATTTGAAGCTGCGGACAGAACCAGCCTTAATAACACTCTTCTTTACAAAGTGCTGGCTGTTAAATATTTATGAGGCTATGGAAAAGCAGTCCTTGCTACTGCTTGGGAATGCACAAACACAGGGCTTTCAGGCAGCTCTGGTGGATTGCACTGCACAGGGTGCAGATGGGGTCCTCTCTGTCAAGTCTTCTGTGGCCCTGAGGTGCCAGGACCATGACTTCTTGGAGCTATATCTTCCTTTGAAGATGGCTATTTACTGACCCTCTGCAACAGTGAAGCCAACTGGACCTGAAGAGAAAGATGACACTGCCCCAAGACATTCAGATTCATGGCATCTAGTTCTGGGAGGAACCCTAAAAGCTGTCCAGCTCAACCCTGTCATTTTGTAGATGAAGAAATCAAGACCCAGAGATTTGAAGCTACTTTTCCAAAGTCACAGGTAGAAAGTCACAGAGCCAAGAAGTTAACTCAGTGTCTTTGTTTCCAAATCTAGTGCCTTCCTTCCTTCCTTCCTTCCTATATTGTTTTCCCAAGCTTCCCTCTCAATGACCCCCACTCATCCACTTAACATCTACTCTTCCCACAATGACCCCTCCCCCAACACCCCTGTGTTCAGGATATACTCTTCTCCAGTGACCTCAGTCCTAGTTCCTTTACATCGTACTCCCATTTTCCAGGATCTCTTGAGAATTTTCCCCCTCAAGATTCACAGGAAAGGGGTGGCCTTTGTCCTGGTGCTGACGGAATTCCAGAGATTGTCTTCTTGCTCTAATGGGTAAGGAACTTGCTTCACCAGCCAGGTGTTGTGGGAAGGAATTCTAGCTGGAACATATTTGCCTGCTTGAGAAACCCAAAGTATGGCAGTTTTACCTCTGTCAATTCTGTCACTAATTAGATGAATAACCTTGGGCCAATCACTTCTCTGGGACTTATTTTCCTCTTGTAGAAAATGAATGAGTTAAACAAGATGTTTTCCCAAGGTTCTTCTAGCTCTAAAATTTTATAAATATATATTTGCTTCTGGAATTAGGTAGTAGTGACCTTTTCCCAAATATCTTGACTCAATTCAAGTTAGTGAGATCACCACTGGTAAATTAAAAACAAATTATAAACAAGTGTAATCTACATCAGAATATACAATTGGTATCTATATAAAGCACTTTACAAAATGATTTCTTTGTCACCTTGTGAGGTAGGAGGTACAGGTAGTAGTACCCCCATTTTACAGAGATGGAAACTGAGCCTTAGACATGATAAATAAAGGGAGAACAGCATTTTTGTAGTGCCCACTATCTGCCAAGCACTGTACTAAACCCTCTTACAAATATTACCTCATTTCATCCACACAGTAACTTTGCACAATAGGTGCTATTATTATATCCATTTTAGAGTTGAGGAAACTGAGGCAAACAGATGTTAAGTGGCTCATCCAGGGTCACACAGCTAGGATATATCTAAGGTCAGATTTGAATTCAGGTCTTCCTGATGCTAGGACCAGAACTCTATTCATTGTCCCATCAGCTTCATTACTGGCAAATGATTTATTCTGAGTCATAGCTAGTGAGGAATAGGACTGAAACTTGAATTCAAGTCTCTTAGATCTAAGTCCTGTATTCATGCCATTATGCCATCTAAGTTTTGGCCCTGATGTTGCCACTCAAAACTGATGATTTTATTTGCAAAGTTTGCCCTATTGTTTGGTAGCAGTAGTGAGCTAACTATATGATACAATTTGAGGTAGAGGATAGAAGACTCCTACCCTCGATTGTTTTCCATTGGTCATTCCAATGGTCAGCCAGTATGCATGAAACCTCCCCCTTTTCTTTAAGTCATTCCTTTGGGTTAAGGAGATATCTCCAGAAGGATCCTGTTAAAATGCAAATTAGTCACTTAGGAAGGATAAAACATTAAGCCATTCCTGCTGACATATTAGCTAGGAATGAATTTCAATTCAGCAAACATTTGATATGTTTTTATTAGGTTCATTTGCCTTGAAAAATAGAGAGTGGGGTCATGAGAGAATAAGATCTAAGCCTATAATTTTTGATGAGGCAAGGGAGAAATCCAAAGCATTGGATGTTTAGAGAAGTAGCATTAGGACATGGAGATAGCTAGGTGGCACCATATTAGCGTTAGGAAGATGTGAGTTCATATTCTACCTCAGACATTGCTTATGTTTCCATGGGCATATTATTTAATCTCCCTATGCCTCAGTTTCCTCATCAGTGAAATACAGATAACAATAGCACCTACAATCTCAGGATTGTAATGAAGATCAAATGAGTTAATGTATGCAAAGTATTTTACAATTCTTTGCCATATACATGCTAGTTATAACATCATTATCATTTCACAGACAGCATAGGTTTCTGGAAAGGGCCTATTGGGAATCTCTAGAGCAGAGAGCACTGAAAAGGAAGGAAGGAAAGATTGTAAGTTATAGTTCAAAGAGATTATCAAAGACAAATTACCAGCTACAGACAAGTCCCATCTTTTTTTTTCTTGGAGCTACATGAGAGAGGTCAACCAATCAATCACTAAGTCTTTATTAAATGCTTACTACGTGATAGGCACTGGGGGAAAGATAAGTAGTAGCCTCTGTATTCAGGGAACTTACATTCTATCCAGGTAGTAGTATGCTCATTCATAAAGTATTTCCAAGTTATATATGAAATAAATACAAGGGAGGGAAATACTGTCAGCTGGAAAATAAGGAATGGCCCCATGGAGAAGACATAATGCAAATTAAACTCTGAAGGAAATTCCCTCTCCACAAGGCAGAGAGAGGGAGGAAGTTTATTCAAGCATGAATGCTCTGGACAGCCAAGGCAAAGGTTTGGAGATAGGAAATGGAGAGTGGTGGATGAGAAGCAGCAAGAAGCCCAGTTTAACTGGACCAGAGACTGAAGAGAAGTAATGGCTGAGCAGGTTAAAAAAGGAGATTCCAGTTAGGTCCCCACAGGCTTGACAAGACAACAGAGGAGTTTGCATTTAATCCTGAAGGAAACAGGGAGCCAATGATCTTTATTGAGCAGGGGGCTGCCATGGTCAGAACTATACTTTAGGAACTTCAGTGTAATAATTGTGGGCTCCTTGAGAGCACAGACCGTTTTTGATTTGTTTTTCATTTGTCTGCTTGCCTTTCTTTGTATTCACTGTACTTAACATAGTAGATGGCACACAGTAGGTGCTTAATAAATACTTGTTGATCCCTTCTAAGATGGACTGGAGAAGGGAGATATTTGAGCCTATACATTAGAATATGACAAGAACTGATCATTTTGGTCACATGAACTGAGATCTTTGGAGAGATAACCCCTTCAATCAAGTAAATACGGAAGAGACTAGGAATATGCTTAGATGAACTTGCCCTCCTCTCATTTTCCTGAAGTCTCCTCCCTAGAATTGTAAGGCAGATACCCTCTTCAGCTCACAGAGATGCTTTGATTTTGTCCTTAGGGGAGTTGTGAGAAAAGCCAGGCTAGATCTTGGAAGAGGGTGAGGCTGGTTGTTACTTATTCTAGTGTGTGTGTGTGTGTGTGTGTGTGTGTGTGTGTGTGTGTGTGTGTGTGTGTGTGTATGTGTGTGTGTGTGTGTGTGTGTGTGTTTTGTATTTGTTTTTTAAATGCCAGTCACTGATGGGGGAAGGAGGCAGAGAGGAGAAAAGTTCTATCACTGTTGTTTCTTAAATCTTGTTTTCAATATATCACTGAAAAAACAACAAATGCAGCCTTGGTGAAGTACTTCGCTCTCCAAAGACATAGTAGATTTCATTCTCTCTCATTCATCTTAGTGACACCATCGGGTCTTGTCCATTTCCTGTGTTTAAATTTAGAATTCAGTTTCTATTTGTGTGTAGAGGTAGGGGGTTCTAGTGGACCACAGTCAGAACTGCATGACTCATCAGTGGGATACCATCACTCACAAGACAGGTTCTGTGTTGGGATATAATAACAAGGAAATTGCAGGTTGAAAATAGGAGTTAATTAACCCTCTCATTCTGATCAGCATGGGTTAGCATTTTGAATTCTAGGCCTGGTTTTATTCAGTTAGACATCTTACCTGACATTTCAAATTGTCACTGACATTCAGAACTTTTAAAAGGTGGCCACTTAGAGGCCTAAATGATATTCCCTTGCAGTACTTAGGCAATGTTTTGTTCTGAGGCAAATTATTAAAAATGATTATATAATTTCCTATGTATGTATTTTATCTTCCTTCTAGATTATATGCTCTCTGAGGACAGAGAGCCAGCCTTATATAAACTTCATATCAATACCAACATCAAAGCGCAAATGCTCTGTACATCTTAATTCCTTAATAGAACAGTAATCATCCATTTAGAACTTGATTCTCTGGGTTTTCATGACCTTGCTCTCTTGGTTCTTGTTTTTTTTCTGTCTGATCACTCCTTTTCAGTGTCTTTTGCCAAGGTCATCATCATAACTTCTGTCCTGGGACCACAACTTTACTCTAAATATTCTTTTACTTGGTGACTTCATCAGCTCCCATGGGTTCAATAATAATATTTATGCAAATGGCTCCCACATCTATATACCAATCCTTGTCTTTCCCTTGGGCTATAGTCCTGCACCTCCAACTTCCTATTGGACGTTCTGAACTGGATGTCCCACAGGCCTCTCAAACTCAACATTTCTAAAAATAGAAGTCATTATCTTTCCCCCTAAACTCACCTCATTTCCAGATTTTCCTATTTCAGTCTCACCTTACCTATCCAATTAATTGACATATATTATTGTTTCTACCTCCAAGTATGTCTCTTTCTACTTAAACAGCCAATCCTCTAGTTCAGACACTCATCACCCTCTTCTTGGACTATTGCAAGAGCTTACTGAAAAGAAAGCCATCTTTACCTCAATTTTTTGGAGTCCCTGGTTTCCCCAAGACTCAGCTCAAGCATTATCTTCATTCAGCATGAAGCCTTTCCTGAATCTCTTAGTTGCTAGTGCCTTCTTCCCAAGGTAATTTATACTGTCATATATATGTGTTTTGAATCTACCTATATGAGTCCATGTTACTTTTTGATTGGAATGATAGGTCATTGAATACAGGTCCAGTTTTCTTTTTGGTCATATCCCTGGTGCCCAGCACAGTGCCTATAATGCCTAGCACATAGCTATTTGTGTTCAGTTGTTCAGTCATATCTAATTCTTTGTGACCCCATGCACTACACAGCACATCAGGCCCTTCCATCCTTCATTATCTCTTGAAGTTTGTTCAAGTTCATATTCATTTTTTCCATGACACTAGATATTCAACTCATCCTCTGCCATTACCTTTTCCTTTTACCTTCAATCTTTCCCAGAAGAAGGGTCTTTTCCCAATGAGTTCTATCTTCTCATTATGTAGCCAAAATATTTCACCTTCAGCTTCAGTATATGACATTCCAATGAATAATCTGAATTAATTTCTTTAAGTATTGACTGATTTGATCTCCGTGTTGTCCAAGGGATTCTCAAAAGTCTTCTGTAGCACCACAATGTGAAAATGTTGATTCTGTGGCACTCAGCTTTCCTTACGGTCCAACTCTTACAGCTATTCATTGCTATTGGAAAAAATAGAGCTTTGTTAACAAGGTGATGTCTCTTCATTTTAGTGTACTGTCCAGATCTGCCATAACTTTTCCTTCAAGGACAAGAGTCTTTTAATTTTATGGCTACAGTTGCCATCTACAGTGGTTTTTGTGCCCAGGAATATAAAATCTGATGCTATTTCCAATTCTTCTCCCTCTATTTACCAGGAAGTGATGGAATGGATTGCCAAGATCTTAGTTTGTTTTTTTCTTTTTTAATGTTAAGCTTCAAGTGAGCTTTGACACTTCCCTCTTTCACCTCCATCAAGAGGCTTCTTAATTCTTTTTTACTGCTACCACCAGAATGATATCATCTGCTTATCTGAGATTGCTGATATTTCTCCCAGCAACCTTAGGTATTTTCATACTGGTTGAATGATTGATTGATTGGAAGGAACTTTATAAGTCATCTTTTCTAAAGCTCACATTTATAGTTGAATATTATGAGGCCCAGGGAGGTGAAATCATAAAGGAAATGAATATCAGGGCTTCCTGTCTAAGGTCATGGAGGCAGTAAGTAGCAGGTTCTCTTTCTTCTAGTTGCTAACGACCCCTCCCCTTAAATGTTTGTTGTTTGGTATCTACTCTATTTACAGGTAGCGGGTTGATAGTTATTATCAAACAGGCAAGTTATAAATTTGAATAGCTTATTGCTACTCTACTTCAAAAGCCAACATATTCATCCATTCAGCCAACATTTATCTATGTTGTCTAAACGGTATCTCCTGCATCATTCCTCTCTGCTTCTGCCCACACATAAACCCTGGGATAAGAGAGATGCAAAAACCTTCAAGGTAAAAGGGCTATGTAAATGCAAGGCATTATCATTGGTAATGATGTGAATGATTATAGTCAAGCACACTGGCACAGGTCCACATCCAGAGGGTTTCAAAGTAATCAGATAGTTGAGCTGAAAATAAATTAGCAACAATGGCATGTCAGCAAAATGTATCTCAATTCTCCTTGGTTACCATTTTGTCAAGCATCCATAAGAGTTTACGACTGGTTCTGAGCACTGAAGGTGTGAGACCTTTGGTTGGCAAGCTGCATGTTCTCCTGTTTCAGAGGAGAAGAGTTGGTTAGAGCCAAGAAAGAGTTGGCAGCAGGATGGGGAAGAGGTTAGGCAATCACAGCATGTTGCGTGAAAGGGCCTAAGTTTTGTAATTGGATTGACTAGCTGTGTGACCCTGTGTCACTCAATGTCTCTCAGATTTAGCTTCCTCATCTCTAAAGTCAGGCTAGTTAAGTAGGCTGAGTACCTATCTTACAGGGCTGTTTTGGGGTTCAAATGATTTAATCCATAAAAAGTGATTTGCAAACTTTAACATTCCATGTAAATGTCTGCCTACACAATTCTGGACAAATGGTTTTCTCTTTCTGCCCCTCAGTTTCCCCTTCTGTAAAAAGAGATGATCTCCAAGGTTCCTCTCAATCTCTAAGAATTTGTTGGTGGATGGAGGCCGTGTTCGTGGATGTACTTTGGATGAGTACTTTTTTGGTGAGTCCTTATTTTTGTGAGTGCTCCAGCAATGATGATCCATAGTGAGTATATACCATTTATGTTCCTAGATTGATATAAATATGGATACACTTATTTGATTCAGGCAGGAAAAATGGGACAGTTTGACAGCCCCTTGCTGAGACATAGCAGGTCCCATCGTAGGCAAGTCCTGAATCATTGAATGCAATCCTGATGGACTGTGGGGGAGAGGAAACAACAGCAAGGCAAAATGCAGATGCATTGGAGATGTTCACTTGACAGACTGAATCCTGTTTGTCATATCGGCTGTCAACAATCAACCTTTTAAATAGGAGCTTTCTATAGGATATTACATAACCTGCCGACGCACAATAGCCACCACTGAATGGAACAGGGAGGCTTCACAGATGAGAAACAGGGCTCTGAGATGGAGGACAAGCCGCTATTCTTTCTTGTA
>JAQQSK010003831.1:0-95000 GCA_028658325.1 Potorous gilbertii
AGTTTCAGTGTGTCCCACTTTGGCTGATCAGACCAATACGAGCTCAGAATGCTCTACCACCCATTGGGCACAGATAGTCCATGTGAACATTTGGGGTGGTTACTCCAAATTTGTGCATCCTATGTTTCCTTTTCCAATTCTGCTTTGTTCACAGAGCACATCATCCTTTCTGATGTGGGCATGCCATGCTGAGCAATCCTGTGCCAGTGTATCCCATGTGCACAATCAAATCCAAAGTTCTTGAAAGAGACTTTGAGAGTGTCCTTGTATTGCTTCTTCTGACCACCATGTGATCACCTGATCCATGTGAATTCTCCATAAAATAGTCTTTTTGGCAAGCATACATTTTATATTTGAACAATGTGGTCAGCCCATCAGAGTTGCACTCTGTGAAGCATAGTTTGAATGCTTGACAGTTTAGTTTGAGCAAAGACCTCAGTGCCTGGTACCTTATCTTGCCAAGTGATCTTCAGAATCTTCCTAAGACAGTTCAAATGGAAGCAATTCAGTTTCCTGGCATGGCGCTGGTAGACTGACCATGTTTCACAGCCATACAACAATGAGGTCAGCACAACGACTCTGTAGAACTTCAGTTTGGTAGTCTCATACCTCTTCTCTCCCATATTTTTCGTCAGATCCTCCCAAACACTAAGCTAGCTCTGGCAATGTGTGCATCAACCTCATTGTCAATGTGTACATCCCTGGGAAGTACACTACCAAGGTAAGTGAACTTATCCCCAGCATTCAGAACTTCTCCGTTTGTTGTAACTGATGGTTCCACGTATGAATGGTGTGATGTCTTTTGATTCGTGAGTAAATTGGATTTAAGTGAGGCAGAGCTGCATGACATTGTCAGCCTCACTCTTTCCTCCAGCACCATCATGGTCCATTGGCAGGACAGAATCAAGATGACTGGCAATGGCTCAGGATGCAGCGGATGACCTTGGCTTCTTCAGTGTCTAACCAAGTTCTAAGCACCTTACATTGCCTGCTTCAGCTGCCTTCATGGCCATTGGAACAAATTGTTCTCCTCCACCCATTCCACCAGGGGAAGTCTTCACATTCTTGGGGTAGACACCCCCTAACTCATCAATGGGTTTTGAGACCCCTTGGTTACCCTCAACCTAGTTTGGCCCATCTGCTGAAATGGCTTATCAGGGTGTGGCTGCTGCACATGTTGCAGCTTCTTGGAGACACAGGTGAGAATTGGTTTGAACAGGTGGACATTAAAGATAGAAGGTAGCCCTAAAAAGGGCTTGACAGCCATCACACCAAATGTACTAGTCCTCCCTGAACACACCCTACAAAGGAAAATACATTGTTCCTGACATCAAGAGGCTCATATTCTAATGAGGGAGATAACATGCAAACAACTATGTACATACAAGATACATGTAGAATAGATGGAAGATAATCTCAGAGGGAATGCCCCTGCACTAAAGAGGACCCAGACAGGCCTCTTGCAGAAGGTTGGATTTGAGCTGAGTCTTGAAAGGAGCCAGGATGTAGAGATGAAAAAAAGAGAGAATACCACACTTGGAGTAGACAGAAAAAAAGCACAAAATCAAGAGATGTAATTCCACGTACAAGAAACAGTACTTCTGGATAGAATCTCCTGATCATTGTATATGTAAAAGGGAGTAAAGTGGAAGAAGACTAGAAAGGTGAGAAGGGACCAAGCTTTAAATGCAAACTAGAATACTTGTTCCTGGCGGTACTAGGGAAATCATTAGAGTTAATGGAGTAAGATTGTATGTGACGTGGTTAAACTGATGCCTTAGGAAAATCACAGTGGTATCTGAGTGGAGGAGAGACTGGAGTTGGGGAGAGAAGTGAGGCAGAGACACCCACCAGAAGGCTATTACAACAGTCCAGGAATTAGGGGATGAGAGCCTGTACTAGAATGATGGATGGGTATGTGAAGAGAAGAGCACAGACGCAGGAGATGTCAGGAAACAGTAACATTTGACAACAGCTTTCAAGCCTGGGCTACTGAGAGAACAGTGGTATATCCAGAAGTCATTAGAAAGTTGGGGAGAAGAGAAGATTTGGGTGAAAAGATGATATTTTGGTCTTGGACATGTTGAGTTTGAGTTGCTTACAGGACATCCAGTTTGAGATAGAGAGGAAATCAGTGAGGGGATACTGGAAATCAGAGAGGACGTTAGGGCTGGATAAGTAGCTCTGCTAATTTCGGTGTTGAGTTGATCATTAAACTCATGGGAGCTGACGAGATTCCCTGAGTGAGGTGGAAAAGAGCAGCTGGTCCAGTAGAGAACCTTGGCGGCACACACTTTTAACAGGAGCAATTTAGATAAAGATTCAACAAGTGTGATTGAGGAAAAGGAGCTCGATGTGTAAGGATAAATTCGGAGGGAGCCATTACCAGGAAATCTCCACCCTTCTCGTTATCTTCATCATTTGTAAAGGACAACAAGGTGGCATCTTCCTGGCTCACCCTCCTGAATTCAAATTTGGCCTCAGACACTTGCCGGTTGTATGATCTTGGGAAAGTCACTGAACTCTGTTTCAATTTCCTTATCTATAAAATGTGTTAGCAAAGGAAATGGCAAACCACTTTACCAAGAAAACCTCAAAATAAGGTCACAAATAAGGTCACATGACAGAAAGACTCAACAACAATTGTTTGCGAATCTCCTTTTTTCTTATTCCTTATAGAAACCTTATTGGTATATAATTTACACTTCCACTCCCCCACCCCCCACCCCCATCCTCTCCAAGGCAAAGAATGCCTCTTTTGTTATCTGTAAATTCTTGGTTAGCATAGTGCCTTGCACATAGTAGGCAAGGACATAAATGTTTATTGAGTTGAATTGCCCAAAGATGTAAATAGTGCTTCCAAGGCTGTGCACTTGGAGTTAGGCAGCAACAATTGCATAAACAAATCATCAGCCACAGGCAAGGTCTTGATATGGATGAGCATGGGGAGCACCTGTATTTGATGCCAGTTTGGGAATGATCATGGTTGACAGTCCTCATGCTTCAGGCTGTCACCCCATGGACCAGGGTGATTTCTCTCTCCTGTAGCAGAAAGAGAACACAAAGCAATTAATGTGTATTAGGGGGCAGGAAACATTTCAGGCCTTTTTCCTTGTTTTTTCCCTTTTCTTATGTCTGCCAGGCCATCCAAAGACAGGCTTATGGACTGTGTTGGTTGCTGGGAGAAAAACATCCTAGCTCTTTAGTATCAGAGATACCACAGCAACCTGTGGCCAAAGAAGGTGGCCCCTTTTAACCAATACTACATAATTCCTCAGCCTCCATAATGGCATCCATAAATCTCATTTCTTTAGTCATTGACAACTTAGAAAGCATTTTTTTTTCTGATAGCCCTTTCTGATCAGAAGAGGCTAGAAGAATTAAGTGACCTGGGGTAGTATGTGATGGAAAGATCCCTGGTCTGTATGAAAAGGTTCAAGCTTGTGTATTGACTCTGCCACTAACTATGTGACTCTTTAGGCTTGAGATTTCTGGAATATAAAATGAGAATTTTTTTACCAGACTAACTCTAAGGCTCCTTCCAGCTCTCACAACCAATGAATTCCCAAGATCATACAGCAAGTGGCAAGGTCAGAACTCTAATCCAGGTTCCTGATTTCATGTTCAATTTTGCTGGACTATTCTACACTACTAGTCCAATTGGGAAACAGAAGTTGAGACCAAGGTCAGAAACAAAACCAGGGTAGGGCAATTAGGGCTTTACTCTAGGTCATCAAAATTTAAAGGGTATTGACTGTACTTTGAGTTCTTCAAAGAACAGAAAAATAACTGGGCTCAGCATTTACTTACCAAACCTTCTGCCTGACATGGTTTCTTTCAAGTCCAAGCTGAAGTACCATCTTTTCCAGGAAGACTTTCCCTCTCCTCCTTAATCTTAGTACCTCCCCTTTGAGATTACCCCCAATTCATCCTGTACATAACTTGCTTACACATAGTCGTTTGCATGTTGTTTCCTCCCGTGAGTTGATGTTGTTGGGTTTTTGTTTGTTTGTTTTGCCTTTCTCTGTACCCCTAGCTCTTAGCACTATACCAGGCATGTTGTGAGTGCTTAATAAGTGTTTGATAACTGGCTGATATAATACCAAGCTACCAGGAGAAATTTTCTTTTCTAGCACCCCAAGTGGGCTCTTCTATGATCCAGCTGCTCATCATCCTGATCTCCCAGGGCAACCCACTATGTCTTAAATGTATCCTTTTGAGAGTGAATTTCATACTCTTTGCCTGGGTTGCCAAAATTCCTAAATATGACCCTCGGTGTGGGGTAGAAATGTGATAAGATCTGATCTGAACCGAAAAAACTGAGGATTTATAAATAAAAGAAAGAGAAGATCGCTTTTCAAGAATGGGACAGAAATAAGAACAGTAGGCAAAAGCTGCTTAGAACTCGATGATAGAAACAAGACTTTAGTACTAGTAGCTACTGCTCCTAACAATTAGTGTTTCAGGGAAACACCAAAATCCTGAGTAGTGAGTTCAGTGTAGAAATGAATAAATCAAGGATATACTATTTGATTGCTGTGAGAACCTCTTAGAAAATTGCCCAGGAACCAGAGAATGCGTTTATTTGCCCATGGTCACACCAGGTCCTTCTTACTCCAAATCCAGCCCCCTACCCACTATATTGCTTCTCAATAGAAGTATTAGGTATAAAAAAAGAAGGAATTATGTCCGAGTGTATATAGGAAAAAGAAAGAAAGGAATCAGGTTAATAGCTATTAAGTACTTGACTGTACATAGGTGTTTGTATTTCTTCAGATCTTTGCTCAAACAAGTGTTTAGTGCTTCTAAATTATAGCAATGAAGGATCAATCATTTTTCATGTCTAACCAGATTATTAAAGAGCTCTATTTTAAGGAAAAAAAACATACTTGAATGGAAAATCGGGTTACATTTCCTTTTATTCTTTTAGAATCACCTATAGGAAATCTAGCCTTTCAAATTATAAGTTTATAATAGAGTCAACCTCAATTGAGTTATCCAGCCATAAGGAAAGTATTGAGGAAAAACCAAAAAACTTCAAGAGTAGTACTGTACTCTTACAAACTTATTAAATAAAAACAAACCTCACAAATGAAATAATACTAGAGATATAGCACTTCCCATCAATTACTTTTTTTGAGCTACTAGGCTGGTATTGAATCAGAAAGTCATACTAACTGTGTGAACCTGGGAAAGTCACTTAACCCTGTTTGCCCCAATTACTCATCTGTAAAATGAGCTGGAGTAGGAAATGGCAAACCATATTATCTTCACCAAGAAAATTTCAAATGGGGTCAGAGAGTTGGATGAGACTGAAAAATGACTGAATAGGATCACACAACTAGTAAGCATCTGAAGCAAGACTTGAATCACATGCATAGTGCCATCTCATTGACCCTCGTTGAGGGGAATAAGTAACATGGTAATATAGGTAATGGTAAGTAACAAACCCAAGCTTGCACAGCTAGTATTTGAACCCAGCACTTCTGGCTCTAAATTCTTTGAAATCCCTGAAGGTGCCTCATTCCTACATAATACTGAAAGAATGATTAAGACAAGACATGCACCAGGGGGAAGGGAAGGTAGACAGGTTGCATATTTAACCTCCCTTCCTCCCAACCAATGAACTGCATTTTACCTTCTTAAGTAACACTATCTGAAGGAAGCAGCTCTGGAAGGCAGTCAAGGAAACCACCCTTCTCCCACCCCTTTCCAAACTGACTCTCTCCTTTTGTCCCCAACCTCAGAGAGTGGATTACAGCTGTTTAGGTGACCCCTCTAGGAATCTCTTTGTCTTATCTCACTCCCCGTTCACCTCAATGATAAAATGATGAGATGCAAGGCTCCAGGGTGTTTGACAAGCTGGTCTTCTGCATCAGGCAAACTGAGCAGGGCTCGGAGCATGGGATGGGAGATTAATTAATGCTAAAAGACACAGTTTGATGTGGCAATGAAATTTCAATTATAATAATCTCCAATTATCTTGTACCACGAGCCTCAACTCTCCCAGGTGTTTCATCCTGGTTGAAAATTCTATTTGTATGTCAAACAAAGTAGGGCTGTTTTTTTTGAGTTGGGGGTGGGTTGCAACTGGAGGGGGAGGGAGAGTGCAGAACGGAGCTCTCAGCATTACTGAATTTCTCTGTTCAGAACCATCACCCTGGGATTCACATTGGAACAATGGTTTGGAAAAGTTCTTTCCCCTCAAAGTCATCTTCTATCGAATCTGTATCTGATTTATAATTGTTTATGTATTTAGGACCCTTCTTGGTATATAAACTCTTTAAGGGCAGGGAGACATTTTGCTTTAGAGACAACAGGGTGACACAGTGAATAAAGTAGTGGACTTTGGTTATGGAAGACTTGAATTCAAGTCCACAGACATTTGCTAGCTGTGTGTCCCTGGACAAGTCACTTAATTCCTAGCTAGCCCATTTTGTTCATCTGTAAAATGGGGATGAGAATAGCATCTATCTCTCAGGGGTTATGATGAGGACCAGATGAGATAATATTTGTTAAGTGATTTATTCAAGTTCAATATAAATGCTAAGTATTATTTTTCCTTTGTATCACCACTGGTTAGCAGAGCTCCTGACTCATCAAAAGTACCTAATAAAAAGTTATTAATTGTTGATTGATGGAAATTGGTAGGGTAGAGAGAGGACAAGAATTTTGAGAGAAAATAAGAGTCATTTAACATTTGTACAAATGGAAATAAATTAAAACAATTAAAAGATAATTTTCTTTACTATTCTATGAATTTACTATTTTTTGCAATCCTAAGGCTTTTATTTTACTGCCAAAAAGACCCATGACACAAAAGAAAGATTAAAAATCCCTGAACTAAAATGAAAATTCTGGCATGAAGTAGAATCCAAGTCCTTGGACTTCTAGGGGAGAGCATGTTTTGAAAGACAAGTTGCTTATGGAATTAGTTCCATGGAATGATAGATTTCCCAAAGTCATCTTTAAGAGACCTTTTGAAAGAAGATGGCGGTTGTGGTAAGCCTGTTCAATTAAAATCTCATCCCACTATTCACAGTTTCCTCCCAGGCTTTTGCTTGAAGCATGTCTA
Organism: Potorous gilbertii; assembly: GCA_028658325.1. NCBI lineage: Eukaryota > Metazoa > Chordata > Mammalia > Diprotodontia > Potoroidae > Potorous > Potorous gilbertii. Next base: position 7,076 of record JAQQSK010003831.1, read on the forward strand.
AGGATCATGGGGAAAACCTAAAGATCAGTCATCGTTCAAGTTATAAATAAGAATTTTCTGTCCTAGAGTAGTAGGGAAAAGGTACAAAAGATAAACATGCAGTTAATTGCACCAGAAAACGAGCAGATCATCCCGTGGGACAAAGCACTATGTTATCAGTTCCTTCTTCCTTGTAGAGAGATTGCCCACCCAGATGTCAGAGGCCTGAGTCAAGGCTCATTTGCTCTCTCCTAGTTAAGACTCTGAGGACATGTAGCATTCATGGGTTGGAGACCAAGAATCCTTCCTCCAAAATACAGGTATTTTGTGTCAAAAAGAGCCTATGAAGCCCTCGAGGATAATTATTGTGGCATTGGTTTTGCTTCATAGATACAGACTACTCAGGATTTACCTATTTTCCACTAGCTCTTTTCAAAAGCTGAAGGACCCATTTCACTATGTATATGGACCACAAAGCACAACTTAAAGATGAATTTGGGAAGAAAAGTTGGCTAAAACAGAACCCCTCCCCACCACCACCTCGCACCTCTACACACACCCTTGGATAGCAACAGAGATCGAAAAGAAAAGGATCAGGAGGGCAGCAGGACTTGAGAAGAATAGAGGAACTGAGAAGAAACACATGGTCTTCTTATGCAACACTTCCCCATGTGTCAAACTATGGCCCTTTGAACCCATAGGATCCTCACAAGGGTACAAGAGCAAGAGAAACCAGAGAGTCTTCCACTCATTCCATATGAAATTTCAAATGTGCCCTGCCCCTCCAGTCCTGTGTTGTTTTGCTCATTCCATAGTGTTTTTTATTTCAAGTATCAAGAAACAACATTAGCCATTATTAGTTTTATTTTGATCTATCTTTAAATTTCTGATAGTACCTTGTCAAGACTTTTTTTTTTGTGCTCTCTCTCTCTCTCTCTCTCTCTCTCTCTCTCTCTCTTTCTCTCTCTCTCTCTCTCTCTGTCTTTCTCTCTGTCTCTCTCTCTCTCTCTCTCTCTCTCTGTCTCTCTCTCTCTCTCTCTCTTTCTCTCTCTCTCTCTCTCTCTCTCTTTCTCTCTCTCTCTCTCTCTCTCTCTCTCTCTCTCTCTTATCACTGTTATCTAGGTATTCCTTCTGCCCCACTATTGTATTATAAATTTCTTGAGAGTGGCACAGCAGCTTATCACAGTGACTCGGACACATTAGGTGCTTCAATGTTTATTGAATGAATAAATGGATGGATATTTTCCACTTTGAATATCCAAAGTTTCCCAATAAGTAGGAATAACTTTTGTGCCTCCCTAGCTCTGAACTATGTGAGGTGATTCCTTCTTTTTCTTAATCAAGTTCCCTACCACCACCACCAACACCACCTGTTACTGAAGACTATATTTGAGTAGCTTACACCTGAGCTCTTGAGTAATTTTTTCCACTGATACCAAGGGGGTATCTAAACAACCAGAGTAAAACAACATGATTAGAAAGTAATTAATTCAATTTAATTTAACAAATATTTATTAAGCTTCTACTTTTTACCAGAGAATGGTTTAGGTGCTGAGGATACAATGACAGAAGAAAGAAAGAGAAAGAAGGAAGGAAGGAAGGAAGGAAGGAAGGAAGGAAGGAAGGAAGAAAAGAAAGAAGATTCCCTGTCCTTCAGACACATTCTAAGATTTCCACAAGAACCTGCAAAGGAGAGGAGTGTGGGGTGGGAGGGGGAAGGAAAGAATCTGTAAGAGTTAAAGGATAGAAATCCAAAATAATTTTACATAAGGGTAACTTTGTCTAATAATTTCCATTTGCATTTAGGCAGAAACAAGCTTTAAATGAACACAACTTCGTTCCATTCTCCATCTCTCACCCCTACCACTGTAGCCTTCAAAATTCCCATTATTTGTGCAGTCTATGAAACTACATCAAACATGGAAAAGTTCCTCTCTGGGGTGGGTGGGGAAATGCAGAGGCAGCTCATCTCTGAGCAGATGGCTCTATGAGCAGGCAACTATAGGGTACAAAAATTTACCAACCTGGATATACATGAGTGCGTATTACCAGGGAGAATAGGACCCTCTGCTTTTCTTGCTCACATTTGTCTGTTCAAAATTATTTTTTCCAATGGTGGCCCTTGGGAGAAAGCATCTCACTTACAGGAACTGCCCTGGAGGCTTCATGGACACATGAACACCATCCTGAAATGGGAATCTTTACATTTGGTTGGTTCGGTCTAACAGAGGACAAAGCATCATTTGTTTTCCATTAGAGTCACTGACTGTGTCCAAGAGAAAATAATACAACTTTGTCCAGGGAGGGAAGAAATAGTGTAGCAGTGGGTCACAACCCACTGGTATATTGAGAATTCTTGGAAAATAAAAAAAAAGACATCAGTTATTCTTTCTCCTTCCTCCCTATCTCCCAAGCCAACTTGTCCTCAGTAATTAACACTAGATTCATAAAGGATTGTCAAGAGATGTTCAAGGAAGATCTAATACCTCAAGGAAATCTTAGACATTGCTCTTTGGGTTGTAGGCCAAGATACTGGTAGAACTGGGAAGATGTGAGCTAACCTACAATGTTCCTACAACATCAGCTGGGATTGCTGGGAGCAATGAAGGTGTGATATATCCCTGGTGAAGTTCAAGTTAACTTTCCCCTCAGGAGGGGAATGAATCTGGGATTCAACTATGGGCTTTGGGGACAATAAGAGTATAAAAGAAGATAAAATGATTTCTTGCCAGTGGCTTTCATCAGCTTTTATGTTCTTCGCCTTCTTTCTAAATTCCATAGAAATGTTTTTACTGGGAGCATTTATTTTAATTCAGTGGATTGTTTGAGCTTTTGGTCTCTGAGTGTTCAATTACACCAGATGACCATAAACAGAAGTATGACTAGAATAATTTTACATATATGTGTGTATGTATGTACATACATACACATATTTATATGTGCGTGTGCACACACACACACACATACCTATTTGTGTCTAATGGTAGCCATCTATAGGGTAGGGGTGTAGAAGGAAGAAAAAAAGAAAAAAAAGAAATTTACATGATAACTTTGTTGTATATTTAAAAGGAATATCAAGTTATGCACAGTAGATTTGCAGTTTCATGTACAATCATCTTTTTTATAACATTATGTTATAGAAATGTTGGTTTTATTCCATAAATTGAAAATAAAATAAATTTTTGAAAACTATGAAAAGCGATTACACTAGATGCCAAATAGCAAACTGGTCGTTGTTATTCTACTTTAAGGTCTCATTTTTTCTAAATGTGCCTACCCTTTTCAAGATTGTGGCCTATGTTGTGAAGGTCCATTAAGATTCATGAATTAATTCCCCATATTGCCACCACCATGCATGAGATATTATAACTTTCCCTGCAGTCCACATCCTAAAACTACTCTCAGCTAAACACAAGGCAGTAGAATTCAGCATCTATACTTTGACCCTACAACTTAGTAGTAGAAATCAAGACTAGAAGTCAGGGCAAAGGTCAGGAGGCAAAAACTCTTGAGATGTCATCCTATCTGTGACCTGACTTCTTTTGGAATTTAGGGAGCTTCCTTTCTGTATCCCTCTTGGGTCAGATAACGATAATCTTCTCTCCTACATGAGGATCTGTTGGAGGTTAATTAGTTATCTGTGTCAAATGTTAAAGCTTTTATGGAATATTTTCCTCTCTTTATCTCTGCCACATTACATGAACTTTTAAATAGAGTCCATAGGGAATTCAGAGAAAGGAAGAAGTGTTCCTGCCATCTTTCCCCCTAAAAAGTTGTTCTAAATGGAATCCTTGTCATCATTTTCTTGAAATAAGGAAACTAGCTTGGATTAAAGAACTAAGGGTGGAGTCAAATGCTTAGGAGTCATGCAATATTCCTGTAATCATTCTTAACTCCTTTCTCCTACCCTAACTTTCCAACCCTTTATTAATTACTGCGAAACTCTGGAAGATACTGACTGTGTAGAGAAAGTGTCAAGATCCCTCAGACTGGGGAGCTCTATTTGCTTTGTCAGTTTGACCCAAATCAAATAAGCTGGTCAGGGGTAAGGAACCTGTGGCCTTGAGTCCACATGCAGCCCTCTAGGGCTGAACTTGAGGACCTAAAAGGCCCTGTATGGCCTCGAGGCTTCCAGGTTCCCCACCCCTGAGCTAGGTAGGAAATCTGTCTCCTAAAGATCCTCAAATGGAAACCCTCGGAGCTATCCAGTTTACCAGAAAATTCTAACAAAGCCTAGGGGCTAAGAAATTTTTCTGGCAACCTGACCTCTGAATTTCACTTCTGGTAATGGCAAATCTAGAACCTAGAATCTGTGTAGAAGGAAAGACTACACATTAGGTACTTTTGCAGAGAAGTGTATAGATATCTTTGCAGCTAACCCCCACAAGGACATGATAGATTGCATCTATTCTCCTTGCTTTGTACAGTTATCCCTTCCACATCACAGGAGTTAGGGGCATGGCACCTCCCTCCTCTCTCCTCCTCCCCCCACGTCTAGAAAATCTGTGTAAAAGTTTTTGTTCTCGTTTGTACCAGAGAAGAAGTCTGATTGTTTTTCTTTTTCTTTTACAGCACCTTCTTATAAAATCTGGTTTATACATTTCTGAGTTTCCATACTTTTTCTGTGTCATCTGCTGACCTTTGTATGTCATTGGCAGCTTCCATAAAGCTCCCCCCAAATTCCCATTTAATTTCTTATGTTGACCTGATATATTGAAACTATGATGGGAAAAGTCACAATGTGAAAGGGATCACTGTGCTATTCTCAGCAGCTCCATGTCCAAGCTGGGCCTTTTCAAAACTTTGTGATGAGACCATGAATGCTTCAGCCACATTTCCCACTGAGGTTCTTTCAGAGGTTCAGCACTGAGCAGACAACTCAAAACTAATATAAATCCTATCCAAGGAAGACCACACTCCCTTCAGTATAAATCATTATCGAGGGCCTAAAATCATCCTTGAATGTCTCACACTTACTTGCAGTTCCATTATTGTAGTCACTTCTGACTCTTTGTGACCCCATTTGGAGGTTTCTTGGCAAAGACACTGGAGGCGCTTTGCCATTTCCTTCTCCAGCTCATTTTATAGATAAGCAAGCTGAGAAAAAGAGGGTTAGGTGACTTGCACAGGGTCATACAAGTAGTAAGTGACTGGGGCTGGATTTGAACTCATGAAGATGAATCTTCCTCACTCCAGTCCAAGCACTCTATCCACTGCATGCCAAATCCATAGTCTTGCTATAATGACTCTTTCAGAACTGGTTCTAACCATACACACACACACACACACACACACACACACACACACACACACAATCGGTTGCAATACAACTGAAATAGCATTTTATTAAGTGCCCACCATGTAGTGATGTACCAGGTGTCAAGGTTACAAGAACAACATGAAAAAAAATTTGCTTCCCTCCAGGGATTCTACTTGGCAAATACCACACATACATGATAATTCTGGGAAAGAGCACTAACAACCAGGGGAGAGAAGAAGGGCTTCCCTTGGAGTGTAGCGCCCCTCACTTGTATCTAAGGATTTGAAGATGTGAAAATGAGGAAGGAAATCCATTCCAGGCACCAGCAAAAGCCTAGGCAAGGATGCAGGGTCAGGGGTGATGAAAGACCGAGTTCAGGGCACTCTGGCTTGACCTGGTAGTGTGTAAATAGTAGCAAGGACAGGATAACCCATGTTATACAAAGGAGAAAACAAGGAAAGGAGTGACACAGAGAACCCACTTTCATCTTCCTAATGAGTGGAAACTCAACCAGTGGAGGCAAATTGAAAGATCATGTAAAAGGATGGGGGGTGGGGGCATCCATTCCTTTAACGTGTATTCTTTTAAGCCAACACACATGAAGGGATAAGAGAGAGAAAAGCAGGCAGCACAAAGCCATGAATATCTGCAACAGCATGACTATCTCCGCAAGGCAGTGTTGAGAGAAAAAAACAACCCCTTGCGTGCTGTTTTGAGTTGCAGATCTGTTTGCAAATGAGCTTAGAGCACGTTGGGTAAAAGGGGATGGTTGGTAAATTCCATTTCACTTCACCAGTGAGCTGAAAAAGTATTGGATAATGTGTTATGAGTTGTAGATCGGTTTGATTGCATTGTTGCAAAGTGGGAATTGTTTTGCAACATAGATTCTTAATCACTGAGGCATCTATGATTGAATGCGTCGAAAATTGGTTGAAATTGAAAGTTAACTATACTGCAGACGGCTTATTCTGGTGTATAATTGAAAATAAATTCTAATAACTCTTCTAGAAAGAGCTGCTCAGAGGAAATTCCAAACCCCCCGAAAAAAAAAAACACTTTCTCAAAGAGACTCTTCTTCTGCATAATATAGTGATGAGAATAAAGCTCTCCTCTAAGCCTGAGTTAGCTTTTCTGTGGTTTAGATGCACAGACCCAAAAGAAAAAAAAAATGCTGATCATTGAGTACTTTGTAAGTATTTTGCAGTGGATTCCCCAGGCCTTTGCAGTGAATTACTATCAGGCTTCTTCCATGAGGTGACTGCAATTGTGTATTATAGAAATCCCAGTATTTAGAACTGGAAGAGATATTAAAGATTATTTGGGCCAACCATCATTTCCTTTTACATGTGGGGAAACTGAGGCCCAGATATGTGAAAGTCTGAGGTCACACAGAGTTAATGTTCCAACCTAAGGTCTCTGATTCCAAATCTAATTTCTCTTTACCCACAATGCTACATCAAAGGTAAACCTGCTTATCCTTAAGGGAATTGCAGCACTTTAATACTGAGAGAGGTAAAAAGGAATACGAATGTCTAAAGACCTAGGTTCTGGTCCCGATCACTACTAGCTAGCTTTAGCAAATCACTCACCATTTCAGAAATTCAGGATAATGAGGGTATTAAACTAAGTTCCCTTTTAGCTTTGTAATTCAAATTTCTAAGATCTAAACATGGCAAGCCATTAAATTCTTACATGCTTAGCCCATGACCTGTTTTTGTTTTTTTGTTTGATTTCTTTTGGATTAAGTTAGATTCTTGTTGTATTTTTTTTTCACCCTGAATTTATCATAGGAGGAACCAACACATTTAGCATCTTTTAGAAGCCCAGAAAGGATACAAATTGTCCATCAAAGATGGCTTCTTGCATGCCAAAAAAATTCAATCCATTTGTCTTTTCCTCATAGGGCCACTGAATTAATGATCCTTTTTCTTAATGAACATTAATTAAGCACCTATAATTAATAAGCACCCATGCTAAACACAAATGGTATCTTGCTTAATCCTCACAACACCCCTGGGAGGTAGGTGCTATTATTGCCCCTCATTTTATAGAAGAAGAAACTAAGGCAAATAGAGATTGAGTGACTTGCCCAGGGTGGCATCATGTGGGTAGCATTTGGCACCATTTTGCATGCAGTTCCTCTATCTTGCCTCTGACCCTGATTGTATTGCAACCTCCACCCTGTCTTCAACCTTCTGTACTGCAGAAACATCAAGAATGAAGCTAGTTACAAGAGATATCTACTCAAAGAAAGACCTTTTGGGTTACTAGCCTAGCAACAAGTCTATACAATCGAAGAATTCCTTATCCCTTATTCCTACCCTTGCAGGCCTTCAGAAACAGCTCTACCCAGTCCTGAGGCACCATGCACTCAACTCATCTCCTGCCCAATTTGAAACCTATACAAACTATCCTTTCGTTCTTTCAGGGAGTGGGTGGGGATCCCTTGCAGGCAAATTCAAGAAACACTCATTGGTTCCTAAATATATGGTACTGGGTTTGTGTTTGGATATGGGAATGTTCTGGTTCGAGTTTTTCCTGGAACTGAAAATGTTACCCACAATGGCCAGTAGGTATCTGAGACTGGTTTTAAACTCAGAGCTTCCTGGCTCTAGGCCCAGTGATCTATCCACTGCATCACACTACTCTACCTCTAAGTAAAACAACCTACTCCTTTTTCTCTCCCCACTCCAACTCATCCTCCTTTAAACCAGTAAAGTCATTTTTCCCAAAGTGTAGGTCACTCCTCTCCTCCATAAATTGTAGTATCTTTGTATCGCCTCTAGAATGAAATATAAAATGTTATTTATCATTCAATGACCTTTCTAATCCAAACCCCTCCTACCTTCCCAGTCTTTTTCCACCTGACTCTTCAGCAAATGCTCCCCTGTCCGCTGACAGCAGCCTCCTCTCTGATCCATGAACAAGACACTCCATTGCTTGTCTTTCTGCTTTTTCTCTCCCTCATGTCTAGAATATTCTCCCTCTTCCACTTTGCCTACTGACCTCCCTGGCTTCCTTTAAGCCTCAACTAAAATTCTACTTACTACAGAAAGTCTTTTCCAACACTTCTTGACTCTGGTGCCTTTCCTCCATTAATTATTTTCTATTTATCCCATATATAGCTTACTTTGTATGCATTTGTCTCATGTTATCTGTCTCATTAGACTGTAAGCTTCTTGAGGAAGGGGCTTCCTTCTACGTCTTTTTTTTTGTCCCCAGAGCTAAGCACAGTGCCTGGTACATAGTAGGTGCTTAATAAGTGTTTATAGATTGATTGATTGTCCAAATCAGACATTATTGACTTAAGGTATGTCAGCACTATCATCAGATTAGTTTATAGTAAACTGTGTCCTCTTCCCTTCCAAAAAATATAACCACTGATATCTGGATTGCATAGCTACGATATCAGTCTTTGGCTCATTATAGTTATTGTTTCTGTATTCTTGTCCATCAACCCAAGATTTGTTATTTGAGGCAGTTAATTCTGAGGCAGTTAGTGGATAGAGTGCTTGGCCTAGAGTCTGAAAATGTGAACCCTGAGTTCAAATTCAGCTTCGGATACTTACAAGCTGTGTGACCCTGGGCAAGTTACATGATCTCTGTTTGACTTAACCCTGTAGAAAAGGAAATGGCAAATCATGCCAGTATCAACATGACTGAACAAAGGTAGCGCAGTGGATAGATTATTGGGCCTAGAGTCAGGAAAACTCATCTTCATAGTTTAAATATGAACTCAGAAATTTACTAGCTGTGTGACACTAAGCAAGTCACTTAACCTATTTGTCTCAATTTCCTCATCTGTAAAATGAGCTAGAGAAAGAAATGACAAATCAGTATTTGTATTGTATTTTATTGTATTGTATTGTAAAGACAACTCCAAATGAAATCAAGAAGAATCTGAAACAACTAAAAAATGACTAAACAACAACATTAATTTCCACAAGAAAAAACCCAACCTTTGGAGAATGGTCACTAATGATGAAAGTATTTTTTTTCTTAGAAAATAAAAGGGTCGATTGTGCTGGGATATCCCCAGAAATCCCTGAGCATCAACATAAATGTAAAGATTTGCTCTGCCACCTATATGACCTTTCCTCAGCCACAAACTAAGAATCCTCAGGACATATCACCATGTCTGTCAGTTTAAATAGTTAGGACCCTCAAACAAAGAGGATAAGTAAAAATGGATAAGATGAAGGAGAAGCCCTTTGAAAGGAGACAGCTTGGTATTATAGAAACAGTCAATATTCAATTCAATTCAACTAACATTTAGTAAGTGCTCAGTTAGAGGTGAGAATAAGCATGGTGCCTGGCACAAAATAAGCACTTAAGAAATGTTTGTTGACAAGGTGACCTTCGGAATCATCCATCCAAACCCTCTCATTTTCATGAAAGTATATGATATGAAGACTGGCTGAAAGAAATGAAGCATTGGTGAGAGAGAAGGCTTATTGGAGAGGAGAGTTGTCTTCAAGTGTTTGAAAGACTGTCTCCTAGGGGGCTTAGTTTTTGTAAGAATGTTTGTTTGGCCAGATGAGGATTCTGGGAAGCTGCTAAGGAACCCCCCTGGCTTTGAGAACCCAGATGTCATGCTTCCCTTTCTGGTAACCATGGTGAAGCAGTTGGGGTCCAACTGCCTGTTTAATTCAGGCAGAGGAAACCATGTCTGTTAACTTTTAATTTTTTTGTATTTTCTTTGAGGTTCAGGGTATTGACTCCCCTGAATTAGGTGAATGACATATGTGCTTGACTACAGGATTTATATATGTGCTTGATTAAAGTAATTGTTAACACCTCAAAAAAAAAAAAAAGACTGTCTCCTAGAAGACTCTTAGGACAACTAAGGATGCAGTGAATAGGGTGCTGGGCCTAGAGTCAAGAAAACTAATTTTTCTGAATTCAAATTTGGCCTCAGACACTCACTAGCTGTTTGATCCTGGGCTAGTAAGTTAACCACGTTTGATTCAGTTTCCTCATCTGTAAAATAAGCTGGAGAAGTGATGACAAACCACTCCAGTATCTTTACCAAACGGGGTCATGAACAGTTGGACATAACTGAAAACAACTGAACAACCACAAAACCACCAGCCCTTCGATCAGAGAGGAAAAGCAACTGAGGGTGTTGAATATCAAAGCTAAGTTTAGTCCATAGTGATGAGATTTCTGGTGATGGACTTAGTGTAAGCAAAGCATGATGTTTGTGGAGTGAAAGTCAGACAGAGCTACTGATAGAAAATGAGAAATTTGGTCCTAGAGCAAGAGTCAAGTTACCTGCTATCTTGTCCATGCTCTTCGACTAACTAATAATTCTGGATGTGTCTTTTCACTTCTTTGGACCTAAATTTCCTCATCGATAAAATGAAAGAGTTGGACTAGACCAAGACATTTGAAAACATGTGGCCGCTGAACCTAGGTTTTCTACCAAATGGCAATGTGGATTCTGTGAGGAAATTTTGATGCTAACAATTTGAAATAGCATGACTTTTTGAAGATGTTCAAACCATTGAGAGTTGCAAGGAAAATTAGGAATAATGTAATCCAAACTCTTCATTTTACAGAAAATAAAACTAAGACTCAAAGATGTTGAAAGACTTGTACGCACTTGCATAAGAAATGAAATAACAGAGCTGAGATTTCAGACTCACCATGCTTCCTCTTACACCATATTTCTTTTGATACTTTGATGGTGGTGATTTCATCAATGTGAGAACCTTCTACTGAAGTACTGATCAAAATGTATCAATTCCCCCTCACCATAGCCAATTCTTGTCTTTGTCCAACTATAAATCCTTCATAGGAGTCCCATTCACCATGCTGAGGGACTTCTACATCTCCTAATTGCATGGATACCAATGGAACATGTTAACTGTCCATCAGGTCTCCCTTATCCTCACTTTTCTGGTTTCATTTATTAGAGGATTGTCAACACTGGTATAATTCATGTCCTCCTGCAACAAGTCTACTTGTGGGTCATTGGACAAAGATTTCACATGTAGAGTACCAACAGCTAAGTGAATACTTCTAGACATCTAAAAATTATGAGATTTCCTAGAAATTTCTGCCTTCTTTTCTGTCATTCAGACACTATCCCTGAAGAAAAGAAGAAAGGAGTCCAGATATGACAAAAAGAAATATTTCTTTATTCTATCTATCACTGTAAAACAGATGTCATTAAGTAAGCAATCTAGCCATGACAAACTTCTCTATTCTTAGCTAAGTTGATCCTCAGAAAATAAAGTCTGTGAGATATACTCTATTGCTTGCTCTTTTTAAAAAATGTTTTATTGATGCCCTTCCAAAAACATCCTTTTGACTACCTAACAATTTCTTTAGCCCTTCAGAAAACTCCACTTTTCAATAAATAAGTACAGTTTTACAAAACAAATCATCATCCTAAGCAAAATCTGAAAACGTTTGCCTCATTCCACCCCTGTAATGAGACACTAATGCTGAGAGGCAGGCAATACTAATGCTTCACTTCTACTTTTTTGAAACCATGATTGGTCATTATATTGTGATCATCATGAAAATTTTTCTTCTGATTACACATCAGTTCATGTCATCCTACCCAAGTTACCTTTAATTCTTCATGTATGTTATCTCTTTCACTATATTTATGTACCAAAATTTGTTCAACCACTTTTCAATTGATCGCTACCAATTTTCTTCAAATTTTTGCTACCACAAAAGTGCTGATTTGCATATATATGTATAAATATATGAATGTGTTTATACATATATGTGTGTATATATGTGTGTGCTGATTTGCATATATATGTGTACATATATGGATGTGTTTATACATATATGCATATATATGTGTGTATATATATGTGTACATAGATGAAAATATAGAAATATATAGATATCTAGATATAATCACTTTCTCTTTGTCTTTGACTTTCTTAGTTATTTTTGTTGTTCAGTCATTTCAACCATGTCTGACTTTTCATGAAGCTATTTTGAGTTTTTTGGGCAAAGATACTAGAATAGTTTGCCATTTCCTTCTGCAGAGACTTTCTTCAAATAAATGCTTAATAATGGCATATTATATTAGTGGGTAAAAGGTGTATATTTAGCCTGGTGATTTTTTTTTAGATAATTTCAAATTCTTTTCCACAATAGTTGGACCAATTTACAACTCCACCAACAATGTATTAGTATACCTGTCTTTAGCCCATCCTACATTTACCATTTTTATTTTTTGCCATTTTTGTCAGTCTTCTGGGTATAAGGTAAAAAAATCTGAGTTGTTTTAATTTGCATTTCTCTTATTATTATTATATATTTGAAGTATTCTCTCATAAGGTGGCTGATAATTTGAAATTCCTTCTTTGAAAACTACCTTTTTTCCCTATCTTCTTAAATATTGAGGAATGTCTCCTCTTCCTATATATTTGAATTATTTTTCTACATGACCTAGATATAGGGCCTTTTTCAGAACTGATGGCTGTGGAGATTTGCTCCCAATTGACTGCTTCTCTTGAGGTTTGTCTATCATGGCAAAATCTACCAGAGCTTAAGATACGCTGATTTTACCTTTGAGCACCCATAGTCACTTCTATATCGCTATGAGGTACAGGAATAGAATTATGTTTTTTAAATAAAATGTTATTGTATTTTTCCAATATGAAAAGTGACCTTTTTTTCCTTCATTTTGCAACAAACTTTCCCAGGCACATAACTCCAGACTTTTCAACCCCAATGTGTTCTGTGGTAAAACTAATTTGGGAAATGATAGACTGGTGGTTCTCTAGGTACTTTCAATGAGTGTGTGATTTTAAGAACTTTTGTATCTTTGAATGTAGTATTATGTCCAGGAATGTGTGAAAATAAGGTAGAACTGGCTCATGAGAGCCACTTGTTAAGTTTTCAGTGGGAGTATATTTATACCTTGGAAATCAGCAAAGGGCAAATAGTGCAAAGCAGGGCTTGGTTTATTGTTTTGTTGATTATCTAAGCTTAAGAAAATGATAGTGGAAATGTTAGTGTTGCAGAGTAAATTTAAATGCGTATCCTGAGAATGCGTATGTATTATATCTCTGTGTATACACTTACGTATTTAAATGGAGAGATGGTTGTTAAACATTTATCAGCACACTGATGGTTGTATCTTTTTTCAAAATGATGAAAGCTAACATTCATCATGATGTGAATCTGCCCATGCCCAAAGACCGTGCCCATCCAACTATATCTCATGCATGACTTAAGTCACTTAAGCCACTAAGACTTAGTAGCTCCAAAGGAAAGGATCAAGGGTGCCTCTGTACCTACCTCCATGCCTGAAAAAACAACCCAGAGACTATGTGAGACTAAAAGAGAGTCAGGGCATTATCGTTGTTATAAATGTAGAAGTGCAACTTGAGCTTATAAAGAAAGACCAAGGCTGGAAGTGAGGAGTCCTGGTTTCTAATCCCAGGGTCTGCCACTAAACCAGAACACAGTAGTATAGTATAGCATTCTTCTATGGACAGAGAGCTAGCTTCCAAGCCAGAAAAGTCTGGGTTCAAGTGCTGCTCTTGATAGACATTGGTTGAGAGATTTTGGGCAAATTACTTAACCTTTCAGGGGTCTAGGCAATTCCTAAGATGGTAAATTGCAAAGGAAATGTCAGGCTGGATTGTTAGGAGGACTCCCCTCACCAGATAACTGTCTATACCAGTGATATTACAGAGGCCAGTCCCTATCCCTATAGCACAGAATAAGTTTCCTCAGTTTCCTCATCTGTAAAATAAAGGTGGTTCCTACCATATCTCCTCAGTTTTTATAATGATGAAATGGATGATGGGCAGGGCGGGGCGCTTTGAGAAATTGAAAGCTCTGGTAAGGTGGCAGCGGTTGTTAACAGTTTATGAGAAGAGTGGGATGCTTGAACATGCTTTGGGAGTGTTACCAGGGTCATTAACCAAAACAGTAGTAGTAACACCACCCCTGGGAAACAAGGCTGGAGCAGAAATTAACTCACGTTCAGCCTTGGAGGCAAAGACTTGAAATTGTTTTAATGTGGTGGTTTCCTGAAAAGTTATTCACTTGACAGACTCTCAGGGTTGGTAAGGAGTTCAACACCCTTCCAGGCCAACCTATATCTGAACATTAAGCTACAGGTTCCATACCCCTGGCCTAAGGGCACTGAGAGGTCTGGTAACTTGCCCAGAGTTAACCAGCCCCCATAATCAGAGGCAGCACTTGAATACAGGTCCTTCTAACTCTGAGACCAGTAAGTGGAATAGCTTCTAACACAAAACAGTACATGATTATGGCATAGAGTCTATGATTAGTAAATGAAGGGAAGTATAAACCCAGTGCAATGTGAAGCTTGGGGGTAGGAGTAAAGCACTGTATTCCCCTGCATCATCAGAGCAGGAAAGGTTTCCTAGAGAAGGAATTATCACCCTGGGTAAATCTCTTGACTTCAGTGAGTCTCAGTTTCCTAGATGGTGAGGGCAGTGATTATTTTTTGGCTCTTTCTCTATCCCTAGTTCTTAATGCAGTACTTCATAGAGAGCAGGTGCTTAATAAGTGTTGTCTGATCTACTAAACTCGACACAATAATTCTAAGGCTGTGACCCTGTGACCTAACAGATAGCTACTTAGTAGTATTAGAACAATGTGGTCTTAGTTTAAATGTGGGCTAAAAAGTAGACCTTTCTTTTTCATTAAATTAAGCTTAAAAATTCTGTAAGTAAGGAAGTCAAATTCTGTAGCACAAATCATTTCTTTTCCTTTCCCTTTGTGTCTCCAGGGGTCTTTCTTCCACTCTCTGGAGCAAGGGATTTCAGTCTTTCCAAGTGAAAAAGTCATATTCTTTCCCATGGGAGGAAGAATGAAACTATGGGACTATGCTGACTAGCTATTAAAACCAATCAAAACATCACTGAAAAATGGCTAAGACAAGTTGTATACAGGATAAAATTTCACAGGGAAAGGGGCTAGCAGTGGGAAGAGATAGGAAACTGGAAGGCCTCTTGTAGAAAGGTTGGTATAGGAGTTGCAACTTGCAAAAATCCAGGAGCTAAGGATGGGGATGCCGAGTATTCCAGATATGGGATATAGCCAGGGATGAGACAGGGTCAGGAGATGGAATGGCTTGTGTGGGTTACAGCAAAGAGATCAGTGTCTTTGGATTAGAGAGTACGTAGAGGGGCACAAAGTGGAATAAGATTAAAATTCTAGAAGAAAATTAGGTAATGAAGAGTTTTAAAAGCAGAATATTCCCCACTACCACCATCCCCAGGAGTAATAGGGAACAACCTAGAAGCACCTAGAGAACCTGACCAGGAAGACCTGAGTTCAAATCCAGCCTCAGACCATTAGTCGCTGAGGGACCCTGGACAAAGCACTTCACCTCTATTTGTCTTAGTTCCCCCAACTGTGAAATGGGAATGATAATAGCATCATCTCAGGGACGCTGTGAGGGTCACATGAGACAATATGTGTAAAGTACTTACCCACGGTGACTACCACAGTCATCGCTTTATAAATGCCTCTATCCTCCCTTTGTTCCTTCCAGTGTAGTTTGTTGAGCAGGCACGGGACATAATCAAACCCTTAACCTTAAGAATATCACTTTGGCAAATGAGTGAAGGAAAGAAGGGAACAGGGCAGGGCGGAGGCAAGTAGAACAACCAGACCATGGCAACAACCTAGGAATAAGGTGATGAGGGTCTACACCCATGTGCGGCAGTATTATAGGAGAGAAGGGAGAATACATGAGAGATATAATGAAGGTTGAATCATTAGAACTTAACAAAAGATTAGGCATAGGGAGTAAAGGCAAGTGAGATGTTGAGAATGAGAGCTAGGTTGCTATCTTTGATGTCTGGGAAGATGATGATGAGGTCTGAAAGTGGAGTCAGGATTAAGGGAAAAGATGATTAATTCAGTTTGGGATATTTTGAGTTTGTGATGCATATATAACATGTCGTTGGAGATGTTCACTCGAGAGGCAGAGATGCAATCCTCTAAGTCCAGACTGAATAGGTAAATCTGGGTAAATTGATTGAAAGCTAATAATTGAACTAATTGGAGCTGAGGAGATTACAAAATGAGATAGTATAGAGGGAGAAGGGGGCCCTAGACAGACCCCAGTGAAAGAGACCTGCACTGTTCTTCTGTATAATTTTCTTGTTCTTCTGTATAATTTTTTTGTAATCCTCCCGTGTTCTTGTGTCTGCTTGTATCCTGTATGTCCAGGCAGAACTGTATTTCATTAGACCTCTATAATATAATAATATAAAAAAGTAGTTTGAGGATAAATCAATGAAAATACTACTCTTTGATAGGAAAAAAGAGTGAACATATGTAACTTGATAATCTCAGAGTTTATAAAGGTTTAAAATACAAGTAGTTTCAAATAAAGATTTCTAACATCTGAATGATAGATCCGTAACAGGTTACTAAGCAAAGTTAGGGAGGTTTAAGAGTGATCTGAAATTTCATAGGTACTTTGTGAGAGCTGGAATCAATCTGCCTATTATCCACGAATCCATCATTGAACAAACCTTGGTAATCATCTTGTCCAACTTTCCTTTTAAAGATGTCCCATGTACTGAGACCAAGAGAGATCCCATGGTTTGCACAAATTATGTGGCAGAGCTGGGAGGCAAATCAAAGTCTTCTCATTCCCAGTCTATTTTTCTTTCCACTGATTCATTTCATCAAAAAGAACTCTCCTGTCCTGCAACATACTATTCATCACTGCAACTCTAAGACTATGAGCAGCTACTTACTTCCATTGGCAGAGAGAATTTGCTTATTGGAGGTTCCACATACAATGAAATATTAGATCTAGTATATTTAAAAAAAGATGATTCTGCTATAGAAAACCTCATTTGTTCTCTAAGCCAGATCAGCATTCTCAATAATAGCTCATAATTCTCTAGCAATTTAATGGTTATACCATGTTTTCCTAATACATGCATTATGAGGTAGATTGAGCAAATGCTCTTATCTACACTTGAGAGATGAGTAAGGAAAGGCTTAGCCAAGCTCACACAATATGGGTCTACCAGGGCTTCAACTCTGGTCTTCTCATTCCAAGCTCAACATCCTTTCTACTCTAACTCCCTGCTTCCAGGGCAATAGTGGATGCAAATTATTTCTTAGTTTTTAGTCCCAACATTCACCTTCTGTCCTCCCTCAAAGATCTTCTCTTTTGGCTAGATTGCTGAGAAAGCTATGATGATTTTTTGCTTGAACTTGTTCCCTTTGGTCATGTGGAAAACCTTTGATATTACAGGACTCAATGACAGCATACATGACTGGGAGTAAGTGAATCTGACTTGTACCCTCAGAGGCAAAGTTGACTAAATGCTCTGACATCCTAGAACTTCCACTTCCTCCTCATCTACAATCAAAGGACCTTTATACCCGCCTTCTCTTTACATATCTCCCCAGTTATCTCACTGTGATGTGCCATCCTTGTATAGGGGTTCTACAGGAAGCATAGTAGAACTTGAATGCCATGGTCTGGTGCCCCTAAGTTAAAAAGAAAACAAACAAGCAAAATAAGTCAAAACACCAAACAACATTTTATGCTTAATCAAGGTTTGCTACTAAGATATACTGAAAGGAATTGTGAGTGCTTGTTGTCAATCCAAATAACCTGCACACAATTGAGAGTTCCATCTTTCAAGACAGTTGAAACTAGTTTAAACAAAACAAAGCTTTTGAGCAAGAGGGATGTCAGAATGTTCATATTGTATCTTAAGGCAAGGCTGAATCTGACACAGGCTTTTTACTCATCCATTTCCAAGACAGTATGATGATAGTTTAATAAAAATGTCTTCATAAATTCTCAATAAAGACAGGGTTACAGAATCATAGTTTTCAAGATGGAAGCACCCTGAGTTCAGAATTCTGACTCAGATTCTTCAATACCTCTGTGATCCTGGACTAGGTTGTTACCCTCTTTCTATCTCAGTTTCCTCATCTCGAAGTAGAAAAGTGGCAAAATGAATAAAATACCTGAGTTCAAATCCTTTCTCAGATGCTTCCTAATGGCTTGTGACCTTAGGCAAAAAGACTTAACCTCTTTCAGCCTCCTTTTCTTCATCGGCAAAATGGGGTTAATTATAATACTTACATGGCAGAGTTGTTAG
This sequence comes from Potorous gilbertii, assembly GCA_028658325.1. Lineage (NCBI taxonomy): Eukaryota > Metazoa > Chordata > Mammalia > Diprotodontia > Potoroidae > Potorous > Potorous gilbertii. The sequence continues at coordinate 25,418 of JAQQSK010003831.1, forward strand.
GAGGTCCAAATCAGACAACATACGCAAAGTGCTTTGCAAAACTTAAAGTTTGCAACCTACTACTGCATGTTGCCCTAGGTTAGGGAAAAGGAAATGCAGGTCTAGGGACATAATGGAATTCTGTCTTAATTTCCTTATTCGTAGAGCAGCTAGGTGATTCAGTGGTAGCTGAGTTAAAGTTAATTAAAGTGAGTTAGTCATATAGTTATATAAAGCTATTTAAGTAATTAAGGTTGAGCTAAAGTTACTCACCTATAAATTGATAACATGTTTCTCACAAATTTCTGTAACGGAGCAAATAAGATAATATGAAGCATTTTGCAAACCTTAAAGAACATTGTAAATGTTTACTATTGCGCTCAACACTTTACAAATATTATCTAAAATGATTCTCATAACAATCCTCTGAGCTAGGTACTATTATTCTCCCAATTTTACAATTGAAGAAACTGAGGCAGACAAGTTAGATGACTTGCCCAGGATCACAAAGCTAGTTGGTGTGTGACTTGATTTGAACTCAGGTCTTCCTGATTCTAGGCCCAGTCTTCTGTCCACTGAGTCATCTAGTTACCCCACAAGATAAAGAAACTAACACAGACATACATTCACTATTACCTAGACATACATTTCCTTTCCCCTAACCCAGAGCAATATGCTGTAGTAGACAGGGTGCTGCATTAGAAGGCAAAAGTCTGGTTTCTAGTTCAGGATCCACCAGTGAGTAGCTCTATAGAATGGGGGAAGTCATCAAACTTTTCCAGACCGTCGTCTTTTTTGTATAAAACTGAAAGATTTGTGCTATATTATTTAGTATGGTCCACCAAGACTTAACATTCTATAAGCATTTCAGTAATTCATAGATTTAGGGGATTCCAGAGTTAGAAGACATCCCTGGACAGTTTTATTCAAAAGTTTTTCATTATTTGATAAATCTGTCTGGTACTCAGTTTCCTCAATTATGAAAAGGAGAGAGAAGAGCAAATAATATTTGCTCCACCAACTTCACAGATTAGAGGAAAATGTTTTGTAAAACTTAAAAGATCAGAGAATGTCAAGCAACTATTAAAAGGGAGATCTTAAGGAGAGGTAAAAAACCAAATAGAAGTTAGCTATTCCCATGACAGAGCCACTGCCAGAGTCACAACTAGGGCAGACCAGTTCAAACTCTATCCAAGGTGTTGATATGTGAGGAGCTTCCTGCTTTCTCTCCTTGAGTAGCAGTCGCCACTTTTTCCATGCCTCTGTCTACAGATTGCTGTCTCCATACTTAAAAGCTGGGAGTTCTTTGCTTGCTTGGGCTGCTACAAGGGTTGGGAGGTGGAAGAAAGGCAATTTCAGATAAAGGTTAGAGAATAGAGTTGTTGGTAATGGAAGTTGGAAGAGAAGAGGGAGAGGGTGAGGCACTTGTCTCTCACTGTTATTACACCTACAGTAAGATGGTCTCTGCTGGATCCACCTGCCTTCCCTTGCTTCAGAAACCTATTTTTCTACTCTCTGAACCCATAACATCATCCAATTCAGCTCTAACTCGACACTTCCCATTTTCTCTTTTCACTATATTCTCTGGAACCTTCTTGTATGCAAATTCCTTCCTTGCCTTAAACTCTTTCTTTTACATTCTTTTATTATCCTGACACTCACTGAAACCCAGATTTCTATTAGAGACATCTTTAGGTACCCTCTCCAAAACTAACTATCCCTTTTCTCAAAACGCCTCACAAACAAGGGAAAGAAGAGATCATAGTTCCTTAAAATTATATATCTAGGGTTGGAAGTACCCTCAGAGGTGACCAAATCCAATTCCTTCACTTTTACAGATAAGGAAACTGAGGTCCAGAGAAATTATGTGAATTGACCAAGGTCACATAGCTAGCAAATAACTGAAGTAGCAATTGAACAGGTTTTCCTAACTCCAGGTCCAGTGCTCCATTCTTTAGACCACATTGTTGACCTGTTCCCTGATTTACACTGTTACTTTCAGACCCTGCCTCTGCTGCCATTACTCAGAAATCATCTTTTTTCAATTAAAATTCACTAGAGTCAGTCCAGATCCTTGCTGTAATCATCTATGGACCCCCAGGTCACTCTCTCTTTCCTAATAAATTCAGTACCTAGCTTACAATCTTTTTCCACTTTAATTCCCATTCAGTTCTTAAACCCTGACCTCCTAAGTTCTGTAATTCCATTCACAGTTTTGGAGATACTTTATACCATACTTTAGAATACCCCACCATCTCTCCTACCTCCAACTCAGTGGACTTTGCTCCAGAAATAAGAATTCCTAGTTTCATCTTCAATTAAAGTCTTTGGGTGCTATGGATTATAGAATCCTGGATCTGCAACTGGAAGGGACATTAGAGATCTTCTTTTCCAACTTTCTCACTTCACAGACAAATGAAGTGAATTTGCGGGAGGTTAAGTGATTTTCTCAGAGTGAAATCCATAGTTATCATATTTGGAAACAGTCTGAATCAACACTAATGGTGAGTTTGGCCACAGTTGGTGAGACTTCAAAGACTTTCCTTCCTTCAAAGACTTTTCCTTCTAAAAACATAACTACATGTATCAGAGAGAGGGAGAAGAGAGAAAAAGACATTTAGAATTAAGATCCATGCAAAACCAGCCTGTTAGATGCCTTAAAGACCATGAGAAGATTCAACCAAGCAAGTCAAAGCTGATCCTATGTATCTTCATTGAGGGGACAAGGAAATATAAGACAGGGGAAGTGGGAGAACTGACTTTGAAACAGATGAAACCAAATAAAACTCCAATAAACTCAGGTATCACTATGGAATTAATGGAGGACAAATTGGATCTGCTGTTAACTTAAATACCCATCTGCTCACATCCCCAGAGCCCATAAATTTGTGGGGCTAATTAGTTGCTGCCATCCTGAGAGCAGCAGGGGGCTAACCACTCTCCCTGGAGCTTCCTTGCATGGCCCACTTCCCCCCATGCTTTTTTTCCAGACACCTGAACAGGCAGAGGATGGAGAAATATGAGAGATGCCCATGTGATATGTACCCAGGGATGGTCCCATATCTGAAGAAGATAACAGGAAATTCCCAGCTGCTCATTCTAACCTCTTCATGATCTGAAGTAGGAAAAAACAAGTTATTTTTTTCCCCATTTTTTCTCCATTATACCATGCAACAGATTCTCCTAGATCCTCAGATCTTTCAACATTACATGACTTCTCTAAAAGTTAGTCTTTCTAGACTAAAACGTGGAGACTTTTAGTTTGGGCTTTTTAGCACAATGACTTCTTAATTAAGTCAGGTTATAGTTCTGTTTCCTAGAATCTATTTTCAGAGAGTTTCATTTTACTTCTATCTAAAATTAATATTTTACACTTTACTCTTAAAAGAAACAAATAAAAAGAAAGAATGAAAAAAAGGAAGCAGGGATGAGAAAGAATGGGAGCAGGAACAAGGAAGAGAGATGAATCACATTTCAGCTCCCATTACCAAAACGTTCAAGCTGCCAACTTTATTTTCAGAGTGGAGCCGCTCAATTTGTGACATTCACTTTAGCAAAACAAAGCATGAATCAAGGTAATTAAATGGCACTGTTCAGAGTGAATTAAGGGATGATTTTATCAGTACTGAGGACCTACTGATGTGACACCTTATAGGGGCTTTGCTTTGTCCCCATCATGCCTAGTGTAGCCTAGCTAAAGAGAAAGCTGCAGAAAGACGGTGGTGTGTGCGTGTGTGTGCATGTGTATGCCCATATCTGTATCCATGTATGTGTGTATATAACCACAAAATGTAGACTCACTGCTAACCTTTGCTGAAAATATACTCCTACAAAGCTACCTTCCTTCCCTATCTACTGCCAGGTACAATTGGCATGACTGAAAAAGGCCCAGGGCACGGAATGATTGAGGACAAGATCCTGGACCTCTTTCCTTGAGGGCTAGCCAACAGGGCAACCTTAGGGCAGGACATAGCACTCCCTGGTGTGTTTTGGTCACTTTTCTCTATTGACTTGGAGCTGGTAACAGCTAACTGGAGGCATCTGGGCTCCTGGGATTTAGAAATATACCCTGACGCATGTCAGGTCATTTCACTTTGTGAATGAGGGCATAGCATCAATGCTTGCAGCTATCCTTGACGTTCTTGTTGGAAGTTTCAGACACAGACGTGGAACTGTATGTATTCTATCTGTGTTGTGAGTAGAGTTATAAGGAAATAGGCAGATCAAGGATCCTCAAAATAGATATGAAAATCACCTTTCCCAGGAGTGATAGAATTTTAGATTCAGAGTGGTAGGGGACCTTAGAGACCATGGAATATGACTTCTTAATTTTACAGGTGAGGGGTCATATAACTGGTGGGTGTATGAAAGGGAATTTAAACCCTGAACTTGGTTCCAAGTCCTATTCACCACTCTATGCTGCTTTTTTTTCTCCAGTAGGGTCATAGAATCATGAAAGGGAACTTAGAGATCATCAGATTTAACAACTTTTTTTCGTTTTCTTTTTCTTTAATATAAATGAGTAAATTAACACTCAGAGAAGTGACTTTCCCATGTTAGCCAAGCTGGGATTTGAAACCAAACCCCCTGAACATGGAAATGGAGTCAACAGATGGCCTCATGAAATGATTGGGAGTATACACATTGAGGAATGCTATTTATATACAACATGGTAGCCCAACTTATTTTCAGGTTTCTGTTGCACAATCTCCAGATAGTCCTGGGTCTCTCCACTTAAAGCATTATGTAGGAGGGAGAGGACTCTGACATTTGGAGCTTATCCCCAGCTTATAGACAGGTGTGGGCAAATCTGAGGATAGGAGAAACCTAGACTTTGTCTCTCACATCACAGACTGATGATGGCATCAGGGGCGTGCTACGTAGTGGTTACAGCCCCAAGATTATTCTGGATTTTTAGAGGGGCATGAAAAAATGTTGAAAGGGCTCAGATCAGCTTTGGAACCAACAGGAATGAGTTCTGAAGAGATCAGGGAAAACCACTTACTTACCTGAGGATTTGAAACAGGGAAATATTACTACATGACACAGGAACGTTGTCTGCCATCCACCTCGCAATGGAGTCAGGTACTGTACTTCAGGGGATTTAACTATATAGCCTCTGATTTGGGATGGAAAAGGGATTCGCCTTCCCACTAAGCTACAGATACAACCCTAGCTATCAGCACCCATGCTTACCGACTTTGCTTTTCTTCCTGTCAAATAGAGATCCAGGTACAGGCAGTGAAATGTGGTGAAAAGATAGAAGTAAAAATGAAAATGATAAATATATATATGTATATATATATAATATATATATATATGATTCTTTAAGGCTTACACAGCACTTTATAAATATTATTTCATTTTATCCTTAAAACAACCCTTGGTGGTAGATGCTATCACTATCCCTATTTTACAGATGAGGAAACTGAGGCAGGGAGTAAGTAACTTGCTCAAGGTCACACAGCTGGTTAGTGGTTCTGAATTCCAGTCTTCTTGACTCTCTCTATCCATTGCACCACCAGGCTGAATCCTGCTAAATACCAAATATATATTGAACTCTGATTATGAAATCATATGACCTGAGCTGGTCCATGTCCTGGTTCTGCTGCATTCTTGTTGTGTGACCTTGTAGAAGTGTCTACTGCTCTATGGGCCTCAGTTTCCTCCTCTGTGAAGTGAGAGCTACAGATTATCACTAAAATCACTTCCAGCTCTAACATTCTGTTTCCAAGAGGCTGTACAAAATCTTTTCTTGTCCTAGAATTCTTTTATATTGGATATTGCTTAAAGTAAATGAGACTTTCTACATCACATTTGAAAGTATATTTTTATAGAGAGGTTTTTATTTTAATTTTCTTTGTCATCATGGGATCAGGCATAGTGGGTCTGACTTTACAAGTATTTCTCAACCTGTTTTTCCTGACTTCTTATCATCCTGGGAGATTTATCACAAGAGAAATGGAAAATATTTCACTCTTTTAGCAAGTCTGAGGGGGGAAAATGATTTTCTGAGGGAAGATGGCAAACCAAAGGGATAGACATGTACTATCATGAGCTCAGATGATTCTTTCATCACAGGAAAGTGCTCTTCGATATTTTGCCTTTAACTGGCACTATTGTCTATCTTGGTGACCTGCCTCCAGTGGTGGGCAGATGCTCCCAGGTATTCATTTGAGGAAAGAAACCCTGTAAATCCATTTCCTAACCTGTCCACTCTGTGGAATTTCCTTTCACTCTATGTCTGGATGACAGAGTCATGCTTTCTATAACCTGTGTTCACACACAGCCTTCACATCCAGAGAGAGATATGCCACCCTCTATCTCTGCAATTTTCTGCCATTCTAGCAAGCACACAGCCCCATGTGGCTCCAGAGACAAGTGGCTGGTGAGAAGCAGAGGGTGTGAGGCATTCTGGGTAGCGAAGGAAAGGAGCAAGCCCTTTTAATCATGCATTTCACATTCAGGCACATATGCTAAATAGGTAAGGGAATTCTGTGTATTAAAGCAAACTGTTAACATGCTGTAAAAGGCTATGCCAGGGTCACACTAATGAGTAAGATTTGCTTTCTGTGTGAAGTTTTCTCCTTTCCTCCTTCAAGCTATGTCTTTTTTTTGTTTTTTTTTAATCTTGCTTTAAGATTCACCTCTTCCAAAAAGCCTTCTTTAAGTAGCTTCATTCGGATCTAGTAACTTCAATGTCCTTCTAGAATATCTGTAGTATAGCCTATATAACTATATACTTTGTGTAGCAGGTCCCAAATAAAAGTCCAGCTTTTCCTTTAAATATAGGCCCCATCCCTAAAATGAAATTTCTTTGAGAGGACAAAAAAAAGCCCTAGCTTGCTCTATCTATCCATCTATCCCTTCTTCTATCTATCTATCTATCTATCCATCTATCCATTTTTCTCTATTTCTCCCTAAGCTATTCACCCATCTATCAATAAGTGCATTGTTAGCGATGTTCGGTGGTTTTAGTCATGTCCAAATCTTTGTGATCCCATTTTGGGTTTTCTTTGCAAAGATACTGGATTTGCCATTTCCTTCTCCAGCTTATTTTACAGATGAGGAACTGAGGTATACAAGGTTAAATGACTTTCTCAGAGTCACACAGTTAATACATGTCCAAGACTCATGAAGATGAATCTTCCTGATTCCAGGTCTGGCACTGTATTTCCCCACCTAGCTGCCTATCCATGCATCTATTCATATATATATATATATATATACATATATATATATAGATAGATATAGATATAGATATATATGTATATATACATACACATACATACATACAAATACATAAACTGAACCTTTGAAGCATATATTATGTGTGTATACATTTATTATAAAAGATGCTTTTAAATATTTCTTTTAATTCAAATAAAACTCTTTTATTAACGCTTCTTATCCCCATTATCTTCAACATCACTTTTGTTATTCTCTTACTGAGAGGATCGATATAAATTAATTATATACAGATTTTGTAAAAGCCAGGTTCAAAGGCAGTTAAGTGGCATAGCTGGTAGGACTTAGAGTCAGCCAGACCTGAGTTTCAATTCTAACTCAAACACTTACTAGTTGTGTGACTCTGGTCATTCAACCTCCCTATGCCTCAGTTTCCTCACCTACAAAATAAAAGAGTTGGACTCAATGGTCTCCAAGTTTCCTTCCAGACCTAAATCTAAGTTATTATGGTTTTATAGAGGAATGGGTGGCCTTTATATGAATTGATACATTCAAAAATGTGTTATATATTTTCATGTATCTACAGGTTCTCTGAAGGACCTTACTATCTATAAGGCATACTTCTTCCATTTGAACCTTATATACAACATCATCAATGGCAGTAATGAAAGTGTCTAGTGAGCATAGGTATCCCTCATGCCTTACTTGATGATCAGAGGCAGGGCTATTGAACTGAGTTCAATTAATTATTCTTGTTTGTCATTTGAGTTATTTATGTGCTTCTATCAATCAGTAAGTCATATGATCATCTATACACAGGAGACTCCTTTTGGATGAAGATTCTTTAAGTCTGAGTTTTGCTCTATAAGGTCAAATACTTTATTCATAATTAATAACAAGAAACCCAGTAGGATCTTGTATTCTTTTCAAGTAAGATGTGGTCTTCTGTAGAAACTCATTTGTGAAATACTGCCTGCTCTCTCTCCTGTTTTCATTAGGAATATACTCAATATGTGTCCAGATCATTTTTACAAAGATTTTATAAAGAAGAGAAAGTAAACAAATCGGTCCCTATAGTTATAGATTTTTTCTGACAATCTTCATTTGGAGGTAATACTATCATGTGTGATGTTTTTCCCCATTCTTTTCATTCCTCTCTGTAAGATATCTTGTAAAATGATCCTTTAGTGCTTTTAAGATTGTCATCTTGATTTACAGGTTTCATCGGTGTATACATGGTCTGATGCAGCTAGATGGTGCAATGGATAGAGCACCAGTGCAGGAGTTAGGAGGACCTGAGTTCAAATCTCATCTTAGACACTTGACACTCACAAGCTGTGTGACCTTGGACAAGTCACTTAACCCCAATTGCCTCGTCCTGGGTCATCTCCAATCATCCTGATGAATATCTGGTCACTGAATTCAGATGGTTCTGGAGGAGAAGTGAGGCTGGTGACCTGCACAGCCCTCCCTCACTCAAAACAAAGTCAAGTGCAAGTCATGTCATCATCTCTCTGATGGCATGGTCTTCTTTGGCAATGAAGGATACACACACACACACATGCACACACACACACACACACACACACACACACACACACACACACACACACACACACTTGGCCTGATCCATCAGTTCCCAATTTTATCTCCATTTGTGACATTTTAACTTTGTATAGTATATCATAGATGGAGGTACTAGGTTCCAACTGTGATTCCTCTGCCACAGGTTATAAAAATATATTGTAACAGAAATGCAAATGAATTTATTCAAACTTCCATTTATTCATTATCTTCATGAGAATTTCACCTACAATCACTTTTGGGATAATATGCCTCATATTAAGCTTTCTATAGATATATTTGTTTCCCCCACTTTTTCTCTTTTTATGAATCAATGCCTCTTGCAATCAATCTACTGTCATTCTTTTCCAAAGTGTTTTACAAAGAAGTTTGTGTTCAAAATCAATGATGCTTTTGGTTCCCACAACATCTCTTTCTACGTGGCAGAGATCAAATGTTTGCTAAGTAAGGCAATTTCTGGGTTATAGTGGTTCACCTTTTTGTGGCAATTGCTTTACATTGTTTAAACTTTAGAGAAAATGATAAACTCAAGATTTCTTTCTTGCTTTTTTTCAATTTCCCCATATTTCAGGGAAAACACTCATTTAAATAGGCCTCCAGATGTTCCTGCTTGTACATTGTATTGTGTTGATTTAATTAAGGCCTATAACATTACAGGCCTTTTCAGTGAGACTCATGATTACTCATTAAAATCATAGATTTAGATCCAGAAGGGAACTTAGAAGTCATCTAATCAAATCCTCTTCTTTTACAGATGAAGAAATTGAGGCCAATAGAGGTTAGGTGGCATACCCAAGGACACATAGATTTTAAGAGCTTAGGATTAAATCCAGGTCCTTTGACTCTAAACCCACTATTGTTTTCTCTTTCCCATACAATCCTGATCTCTTGTCCAGGGTATTAATAAGCTACCCAAAGGTAGTGTCGTTCAAAAGTTTGATAAGTATTCCATCCATGATTTTGATCAAGACATTGATAAAAGTTTAAACAGAAGAGCATTTGCACCTCATGCCTCACCATCTTGGAATGAAGTTATGTAGCTGCCATTGAGCATATGAATTCAATCCAGCTCTCAGGGTCTGAATCATCATTTGTAGTCATCCCCTGCTGCTACCAGGGTCTCAGACCTAAATAAGAGATCCCAAACTTCAAAGAGCCAGAGGCAGTGAGGTTCTGTGCCAAAGGAGACTCATAGCCATCAGAGAGGCCAAGTCTCAGGAATCCAGAGCTTATAGTAAAAGAGACAAATTCATCTAAGATCCTGAGCATTTCTATCACCAATCCCAAACATATGCAGAGTGCCAAAGGAACCAGAGGCCCTGTGCTTCCTGGGACTCAGAAGTGGGGGCTTGTTTCCCGATGTTTCCCTGTAGGCATTCTATGTTCCAACAAAGCTGAAAGACCTGCTGTTCCTTGAACTTATCATTCCAGATCTCCTTCCTGTGTCTTTCCCCAGGCATGGAATGCCCTCCTTTCTTGTATCTCCTTCTTAGAATGCCTGTCTTTCTTCAAGTTCAGCCTTCCTTGACCCCCTTGGTTATCAATGCTCTCTCCCCCACTCCTCTAATTAACTGTTTACATTTTATATTTTCCCTCTTTCTCCTCCTTCCAAAGAAAAGGTGAATTAAAACTCCATAAAAGGAAAGTATATTTTTCTTATTGTGTGTGTGTGCATGTTTGCAGTGCCTGTAATGAGCTGTTCCTTGAACACAGTTGGCACTAAATGCATGTTTTTAGGATTATTGCATTAGATGGGCTAATAATTAAAAAATAGTCTTCCTATCCCCAAGACTATCTGTAAGGAAAGTACTTTGCAAACAAATATTATAGAAATGTGAGCTTTTAAGCAAGAGGTCATCTAATCCAACCTCTTCATTTTACAGATAAGAAGACTGAGGTCTAGCAAGTTCACCTAGGTAGTAAGTAACAGAACTGAAGGGACAGCTAGGTGGTGCAGTGGATAGAACACTAGTGCAGAAGTCAGGAGGACCTGAGTTCAAATCTCACCTCAGACATTTATACTTACTAGCTGTGTAACCTTGGGCAAGTCACTTAACCCCAATTGCCTCATCCTGGGTCAACTCCACTCATTCTGATGAATATCTGGTCACTGGATTCAGATAGCTCTGGAGAAGTGAGGTTGGTGACCTGCACAACCCTCCCTCACTCAAAACAAAGTCAAGTGCAAGTCATGTCATTATTTCTCTGATGGCATGGTCTTCTTCAGCAAACAACAGAACTGAGAGTCAAACCCAAGTGCTCTGCATCAAACATTTCATCCCTCCCATTACCCACTGCTGCATTCTTTAGATGGGAAACAACAGGAAAAGGTGGGGTGTAGATCCCAGAGAGTGCCCAGAGAATCTCTCATTCAGATGGGGCCAGATGAGAAGTGATGAGCTATTTTTCCAATAAAACTGAGAAGGTATCATGGGAAAAATCTGATGGAAGCCTTTAACCCTTTTGAATCCTTCCTCAGGGTTTCAACTGGAAGTCAGTAGGTAGGCAAGAGCAAAGATGGTGTCTCTTGCTTAGACTAAGGGAAAACACAGTTGGAACTTCCTCTGGTTATGCCTTTGCAATTTACAAGTTTCTGCAGAATTCCATACTGAGAAATCTGAAAGCTCCCGCTGCCTTCCCAACAGCATCACCTGGTGCTTTCTACCTCTTTCATCTTCTACAAACATCCCTTTGCAGAGAAGGTACCTACTTGGTTTTAAAACACAAGAGAAAGTAATGAGGATCTCAGGAGCATTTGCTCCGGCAAATTGATTATTTCTCAAGATTTTGTACCACATTCTACTCAGAATTTAGATTGGGCCTCAGCTACCCACTCTTTTTCATTGATCTTTACATTTCTAAATTCCAACATCAATAATGTTTTGCATATGGTGGACTTATATGTGGGACTATGTTGCCAAGCCCTGAGGCCACTTCTGGGTGAAATGTGATGGTCAGACAGTTCCAAATACATGTAAACAAAATGGTAGGTTATAGAACTTAAAAAGAATAGACTGTAGTGAGGAGTTTTCATCCTTTTCCTTCCCACCCCCTGCTAGATTCCACTACATTGAGTTTTATTTCAATTTTAATGCACTACTCCCAGAAAGAGAGATTTTTCTGTCTTCCTTATTGATCTTTGTGGTCTAGGAGAAATAAAAACCTGTGTTCAGAATTGCTGGGATACATCAACACCATGTTTTGCTCACTCAGGAAGAAGTAAAGCCCCAAGTCAAGAATTATGAGATGGAACTTGAAAGCCACAAAGAAAACATGAAAGCAATATGCCATTATATAGACATTCCAGGCATGAGAATTTTCTCAAAACACCTCGTCCTAAGAATTGTGGAGTCTTGGAATCGTAGAGTTTTAGGATGGGAGGGGATATCACCAGCTATCAGTTCCAACCCATGATCCCCAAATCACCCCCAAACAAAGAATTCCTGCTATAACAGGTGGGCATCCAATCTCCAAAGCTCTACATCTTTCAAAGAGAGGGAACCCACAAGGCCTGAGGCAGTCCATTCCAGTTACAAGAGATGTTAGAAAGTTTGCCCTGAAATCTGCCACAGTATCTTCACACCCATCACTCCTGGTTGTGTCTTCTAGGGCCAAGTCTAATCCCCCTTCCTTATTTTCAGTCTTTTGGATTCTTGAAGATATCTACCATGCCCCATCCCCCAGCTTTCTCTTCCCCAACCTTACCGAGTATCTTGAGTTCAACTTTTCTTCAATCCCACAAATCTAATCAACAAGATGAAGCCCTCTTCTCCTCCCTTTACTAAAGGCCAGATGCAGAAGAGAGAGGGTCCCAAAAATAGCATCAAAAACCTCTTGAATCTCAGCTGCATATTATCCAGGAGGAAACATGAGTCTCTGAGCTCTGAATGAAGTTCAATGCTTATCTCTGCTCCCCCAGATGCAGCAATTGCACCTGTCCCATCAGCCAGGATGTAAATGCGGCTTATAAATAAATCCCCTTTCTTGTCCCTCCAAGAGATAGAATAGCCCCATTTGTGCCCATCTTTCCCAAATGAAGAATATAGTGTTAAGACCAGGAAAGGGAATAATTTCTTTACCTAATAGGAGGAGAAAAGAAGGTATCTAGGACTCAATTCAATTGAACAAACTTTTGTTAATTATTAGATGAAAACACTATAATAGGGGTTGATTGAGATAGAGATGAAAAAGATCTACTCTTGCCTTCAAGGATCTTACCATCCAGTAAAGCCAAATAACCATAATAATTAATGGAATGTGATCAGTTCATAAAATAAGTATACTATTTGCATAAGCTATGAATAGGTAGGGAAAGATGACTTTTTTCGCTTGGTTGATCATGAGGCTTCATGAAGAGAGAACATTTGAATTAGTTGTCTCTAGGTATGGAGAAGATTTTATTGAGATAGAAAAGCATGGGGAAGATATATTAATGATCATCTTGGAGAATGAATAGTATTAAAAAAGGGATTTGTCTTGGGAAAGTATAGTTCATGTTTGGTGGTAGTAAGACAGTAATGACAGCTTCTATTTCTACCGTCCACACTAAAATACATGAATATCACAAAAGAGGACAGAATCCAGTGGTAAAGAATGTTGGAATTCCTCACAGGAAGATTCAGTCTTAGGTACTACTCCTAACACACACACACACACACACACACACACACACACACACACACACCAGAGGTGAGCAAACATACAACCTTCTTTTGTGACGCTTATTACTTGGAATGTATGAAAGAGAGAAAAGTGAACAATAAGACATGAGCCATAAATTCTATCTTACTCCACTGCTCTAGGGACAAAATGTAGCAAGGTATAAACCAAATAAAGTCTCTCCTCCTTAGGTTGCCTACCATGATTCCTCCCCCATAAGCAAGCCCTCTTCAGCACCATCTCTGGAATCCCAAGGGGCAGACTTGGGGTCATTTCAGTTCCATCAAGGATATAAGGATCCATCTCTAAACATTATTCTATTGAGTCATATTGTGTTGGAAGGGAACTTAGACACCATCTAATTCAACTACCTCTACTACTTACCACCTGTGACATTGAGCAAATCAACCTCCCTGAGACTCAGTGAGGGCCTTATCTGCATCTGTCAAAATGAGGATATTGGGTGAGACGGCCTCCGAAGTCCCTTCCAGCTTTTAATTTATGATCCTAGTATCCTATGTGAAAACTAAATGCCTGAGGCATGCTATGACTTGCCCAAGATCGCACAGCTAGCTAGATTTCTTTTATACAAAGCGTAAAATAGGTTTCCCATAGGTCCAATCAAGTTTCTTGGAAGAGACATTGCCTCAATCTTTTTTAGAAATTTACAGCCTAATGACATTTCACCCAGGACCCAGAGTCTTTACTTATAATTATAGGTCTTCTTTACTATCAGGAACATCCCTTCCAAGGTGGCCCTTCCTTTAAGGCACTAAGTTATTCATGTCACTGTGCCCTATCTCCCAATCCCAATAGAGGCCAGGGACCAGTAATCTTCATTATTCAATTTGCCTCCACATTTATCTACTGTCTGTGTTTTCATTCAGTTTTTCTTTGATTTTAATTTTGGATTCAAGTTTTCCATGTTCATGTTGATCTTCTTCCAGAATTCCACTCTAGTCAACTAATTCCTATTTGGTTTTTGCTTTTGGCTCCTTCCTTGGGTTTACTGTTCTTGGCTCCTTCCCATTTTCCTACTTACTCCAAATGTATTCCCATTGTTGCCTCTCATAGAGACTCAGGCTTCTGGCCATTAACTCCTCCCCTCCATGAATTTGCTGGGCTCTGATGCACATTCACCTGATGCCTAAGAATTTACCATGAACTCAAATTGAGGGAGAAGAGAAAGCGCCACATACAGGCAGCAAGGGCAGAAAGAACAATCATCAAACAGGATAAAAAATGAATTGAACATTCCCAAGCTTCATTCAGTATCTGGAGAGAGCTCCATAATTCATAATCCTGAAATGCATGGACTGATAATTGCCCTAATCACCAGAGAAACATGGCTGAAATGTACTGGAATAAGCTATAAAACTCATTACAAGATAACAAGATTCTATCTATTCTCTGAGGTCACTTTAGAACTCTGCAGGTCAGGGAGTTAATCACCTTCATTCAGTGGAAGCAACATAGATAAGAAAGGGTGTGTGTGTGTGTGTGTGTGTGTGTGTGTGTGTGTGTGTGTGTTTATACACACTCCCTGGGAATGTTCTTTAAACCTTCTTGGACTTTAGACCCTAAAAGGATGATACAGATGCATGAGCAGGTGAAAGGGAGGCTGTTGACAAACATGATTGAAACAGCTCCTTAACTTTCCTGAGCTCTCCTAAGGTGCTTGGTTTCACTTTATAGGTTGGGTTTGCAAAGCTATGCAAATAGTTTTTGTTATTGTTGTTGTTTGGTTTTGTTTTTAAGCTTGATTTAGTGTCTGTAATTTGGGCTCCTGACTCAAGTGACTGATTTTGCTTGAATGAAAGCCCCATGGTCCCATCACGACTCACAGATATCATTAACTGAGTCAGAAGTTACATAGCCTAAAATAGAAAAACCATAGTCTGGGATTTGCCTTCTTGAACGTCTGGAAGTCTTTTCCTCACGGCAGGAGTGAATGAACCAGAAAGATTATACAGATATTCTACAGCACAATGGTAGGTACCTTTTGCTGGTGCATTTTGTCTCATCTGGTAGCAGAGGCTTGAGCCTAATGTCTTTGAGATACTGCTTTCAGCTCCTTTCCCCAGACACATACCATCCCTGGTGCTTAAGCTTCTGCCTTACCCCCAATGTTTTGCCAGGGTCTCTGTGAATACAAGATAATCAATCCATACATATCTGTTAAAAACCTACTATGTGTATAATAACACTGTATTACATACTAGGGCTAAAAATTTTAAAAATGAGTCTCAAAAACTTTGCTGAAGTCTAAGTAAACTGTATCTGTATCCCCTTATCTCCTACCATTCCTATTTTATTTTTTAAAGTTTATTTTTAGTTTTCAACATTCACTTCCATAAGTTTTAAATTTTCTTCTTCACTCTCCCCCCTCACTCCCCAAAATGGCATGCAATCTGATATAGATTCTACATATGCATTCCTATTAAACATATTTTCACATTAGTCATAGCATTTCTATTTTAAAAGGAAATGAGGTTATTCTGGCATTGGCCTCTCTGTCCTTGATGAAACCCTTCTGGCTCTTTGTAATGACCACTTCCTTGATCTCAAAGAGTTCACATTCTACTGGATAAACCCCAAGCCTGGATTCCCTAGATAACTCCTTGAAGAAAACTTCCTGGAATACATCCAAGAGATAGAGGGGGCTTCGTGGCTTGTGCCATGAATCTAGTTGGGTAAATAAATCTTCACAGGGTTGTGGGACAGTGAGAGAGTCTACTTTCACCCGGTGGTTCTCCAGCTTTTAAAATCTAAGCATCCTTTAGCACTCTTAAAAAGTATTGAATCTTCCCCCTACCCCCAAGAATTTTTGTTCATCTGGATTATATCTGTCAATATTTGCTTTATTCAAAATTTAGAATATCTTAGAACTATAAAAGTATTTTGAACTCATAGACCCTCTGAAATGATCTGGGGAACCTCCAGAATTCCCTGGACCACATTTTGAGAACCACTACTTTAATCATGTGGTCAAATATTTATTAAGCACCTTTTATGACCCCTCAGCTATTCAAGGCACCATGGAGTATGACAGAATATCAGTTACTTTCCTCAAGAAGCTCAGAAAGGAAGTTGTGTGTGATAAGCATCACAACAAGCTTGTCCCATAACTAAGTTGATTTCTTTTTGTTAATTGTTGAATGACCTATGAGCATCTCATTTTTTTCCAATACTGAGCATAAACTTCCAGGAGCCTGGCCTGAGTCAAGCATAGCCCCCAAACCCTGTCTTTCTTCTAGCTAGGAAAGAGGAAATAAATTTTAAACTATAGCAGAAGTCTGAAGAAGGCATTGGGAATTAGAATTAAGTTCCCAAGGAAAGTAAAGAATTTCCTGTGGCATCCATTTGGCCAGAATGGACCAGATGTATGCAGCCATGACTGGGGGTGAGAAAGGATGATCCCAATGTATGTAGCCATGACTAGGGGTGAGAGAAGATGGTTCAGATATATGCAGCTATGATTAGGGGTAAAGGAGGGGTGAACCTGATGGGGTGCTTGGGTGCATGTACTTGGGCCCAATTCTAAATTCCTGTTTCTCTTTAAAAATCACACTTCTTCCTAGTCTCAAAATACTATCTCAGGCAGTTTCTCCCTCAAGGATGCAGCCTGCCCTAGCAACCACTGTTATCTCCCTTCCTGCTCCAGTAGCCAGCTGTACCTGTAGAACTCATTAGTTTGAACCAGCTGTGTACTGGCTTAACAGGATGTATACTGGGTCATAATGACATTTACTACTCACTGACCAATCATAAGTATCCTAGACTTATACGCACCTATCTTCCCTTACATTAATCTTGTCTAATGAAGGAAACCTGTTTTTTCCTGGTCAGCCCTGATCATTGGTTGACTTTGAGATGTTTCAAGCCTAAAACCACACCTCCAGGTAGCCCCTACTTGGGCTATTATTTCCAGATGAATTTTGGGTAAAATACCTGGCCAGTAGATACCAAAAGTGCATACTCCTTTAAGAACTGACTATTCCTTAACCACTCCCTAATCCCATCCCAAAACATCTAGTTAGTATATTTGGCACAAGTAATACTATAGAATATACTATATAAACTTTCCCTGTACGCCTCTAAGGTTGCAGGTTCCCTAAGAACTCTTGCCCGCTGAAAAGTGTAATAAATCTTTACCTTAATTTCAGCAATGCTTGAATCTGTGAGTTCTTCTCCAGATGCCCTGCCCCTGGTACCCTTGTCTTTGTGGGGGTCTCTCATCCCTTTTCCAGCCCTCCTCAAACCCAGTGACACCTCAGAATATGCTGAAATTGTTGAAATCACAGAACTTGGAATCTGGAGGAGACATCAGGAACGAACTTCTACAACCTATACATGAAAGGACTTCCCATTATAAAGTACTTACCAGAAGGGGTTGAAAGACCTCAAAGGATGAGGAACATACTGTCTCTTAAGGCATCCCATTCCACTTTTGGACAGTTCTAATTACTAAGAAGTTTTGTGTTTTTTTTCCTGATGTAAAAGCTGAAGTGATCTCTTTGCAGCTCTCATTCTTGGTTCTGCGCTCTAGGGCCAAAGAGAAACAGTTTAATCCCTTCTTGACATGACAGTCCTTCAGATAATTGAATATAGATCTTATGTGCTCTCTAAAGTGTCTTTTATGCAGGTGAAATGTGTTCACTTCCTTCAATTTATCCTCATGATATGGATGGACTTAAGGCCTTTCACCATCCTGGTAACTCTATTTTGGTTGTGCTACAATTTTCAGTGTCTTTCTTAAATCATGGTTCCCCAGACTGAACAAAGTACTCTAGATGAGGTCTGACAAGGGCAGAGTAGAGTGGTATTACCCTCTCTTTATTCCTAAAAACTATGCCTCTCTTAATGCTACCCAATCACTTTAGCGTTTTTGGCTGCCACATAACACTGCTGATTCATATTAAACTTGCAGCCTGATCTAATCCTAGATATTTTCAGAATAATTACTATCTAACAGTATCTCACTCATCTTGTACTTGTGCAATTGATTTTTTGTACCTAAGTTAAGACCTTACATTTATCCCCATTGGATTTCATTTTTTCTTTTTTTCAGATTTGACCCAACGCTCTAACTCAGAGCTTCTTAAACTTTTCCCACTGGAGATCCCTTTTGTGTTTGGCAGTATTTGCTGGTGTTATGTGGCCTAAGGGAATATGCAGTACCAGTGCTTTGTGTTCAGAACCAAGGATGCAGTGAAATTGTGTAATACAACATTCAGCCCTCCCTGACTCAAAACAAAGTCAAGTGCAAGTCATGTCATTATTTCTCTGATGCCATGGTCTTCTTTGGCAATGAAGGATGAACAACACATACAACATGGACAAGTGTTGACAGAAACACTTTACTATGCCTTTGACTTTTAATGAATTTTGGTCATTGTGCTTTCAGAAATCTTTTACTGCTGCCAAATTTTTCACACCCCCATATGGGGTCACAACCCACAATTTAAGAGGCTCTGCTAACCTGCCAAAGTCCTTTTGTATTTTGACTGTTGATCAGCATGTAAGCTTTTCCTCCCATCATTTTCCTTTGCAAATTTGATGAGTGTGTCACCTATGCTTTGTCTAAGCCATTTGTAAAAAGATTTTTAGCAACAGAAATGCAAGCACAGATCTTTGGGGTACTCCACTAGCAGTTTTCTGCCATGTTGACAACAGGCCATTAAAAAATTTTTGATTCCAAACATCTAACATGGCTTAATCTGCCTAATTCTATCATCTAAAACATATTTCTCAATCTCCTCTACAAAAATTGCACTAGATACTCTATCAAAAGCTTTGCTAAAATCTAGATAAACTATTTCAAGATCATTCTCCTCATCTTCTATTTTAATAATCCTGTCATAAAATGAAATGAGTTAGTCTGGCATGACCTGTTCTTCATGAAACCATGCTGGCTCTTTGTAACACCACTTCTCTTTCTAGATTTATGCCAGCTATCTCTTTGATGATCTCCTCTAAAATTCTAGAGGAATAAGAGCCAAGTTCACTGGTTTATAGTTTGCAGAATCTGTTCTCTTCCCTTTTTTAAAAGTTGGCAATTTGTCCTTACATGACACTGATATCTTTTAGTCAAAGATCCCCAAATGTTTACAAATATGTGATTTCTATTGCTCTCTAGATAAGGGAAGGGAGGATAGCAATAATGGTATAGATAATAGGTGCAAAGATTAAATTGAGGCAAAAATTCATGTCCCCTAGCCCCAGGTCTCCACTCAAATCACTCCTTTCAAAATTCTATTCTCCAGGCTCACTTTGTGAAATCAATTTACCTTACCTTCATGAATATGAATTTATTAAGAATCTCCTATGATAGATATTGTGTAGGTTTTTATTGCATAATTAATCTTCAATACATGCTTTAATAACCAGTCAGTATTCATTTAACATACAATAACCATGCTATAAAATCTAACCATGTGTATCTAATGGAATTGCATTTCAAGTAAATACTATTTTTTGAAATATTTATTGAGGCATCATGGGATAGTCAGCTAGCCTTTGAGTCAGCGACACCTGGGTTCAAATCCCACCTCTCACACATGCTAGATGTGAGACCCTGGACAAGTCATTTGCTCTTTTAGTGCTCCTAGTCAACTCTCTAAGAGTATGAGTTACAAATGAGTAGCCATTCCACATTAGTGGAGGAAATATCCAAGTCAAGTGTTCTTCACATTGATAAAACCACAGCTATAGACAAAGCAAACAATCAAACAGTACAACATATAATCACTAACTGTAAATTAATCCCTGTGGACATCTACTGAACAGCCAGTTTTACAGATTTCAATTTTCTACCATCCTCTATACCAGTCCATAGCTAGGACAATGGAATTCATCTGTCTACTCTTGTCAGGATGTTGACATAGGCAGATGAGTGTCCATGCCTGTGAACAGGTTTGCAATTCTCTGTTCTTGAGCTGGTGAGAGGTAAAGAAAGAATAAGAGGGAATGGGCACCCAGGAAAAAGAGGTTCCCAGGGTTTACACTCAGCAAATCTCCCCTAAGTATATTGGGGATCGATGGACACCCAAGATCATAATGTAAAATAAGCATTTCTTAATGCTATCCTTCTTCCACCAAAATAGCATTGCTGACCTGCATCAAGGGAGTATCTCCTGGAGTTGGGGTTGGGTGCTAAGGGGCAGAACTGTTACTTTCCATTTGTAGGGATTACTGAGATAATCCATTTTCTCTCTCTGACTCAATCTGCCTGTCTTACACACACACACACACACAAACTCACATCATAAAATATTAGAGCTCAAGAGCCCCTGAACGGTTTTCAGTTCAAACATCAGATTTTATAAATTAGTCACAAAAAGGGAAAGGGACTTGTTCAAGGTTACCAAACCAGACTGTGGCAGAGTTGAGAAAAGAAACCAGGTTTCCTGACTCAACTCAATGATCTTTCTACAAGATTTCCCCATTTTAAATAACTGCAAGAATTTGTGAGAGGGATGGTCCAGGCTTACGGTTGAATCTGAGGCCATGGAATAGGGTGAAGCAAGCTGGCACATACTATACATGGAGCCCACACTGGAGAAGCCATTCATGAACACATTGCCTAGACCAGGTGAGCTAACAAGCCACAGACCAAAGTCAGCAGGGCCAACAAAAGAAGAAGATCCCATCCAGAGGCACAACCAGTAACCCCAGGGTGCTAACTAGTCTCCAGCTTCCTTCTGTCCCTCAATATATTTGTCCATTGACAAGGTTGTCTAGTTCCAGTGTTGGCAAATTCATTTGGTCCTAGAAGGGGACTGAATACTCTGTGGGTAAGGACAGAAAATGGTGGTGGGTGGGAGGTAAGAAGTAACTGACACCCATCTATTCAATTTATTTTTATGGAGCTTCCCAGGAGTCTATGGCAGCCTGTTGGGGGCTCTGGGCTGTGAAAGCATGTTGTGCATAAAGCATAACTCCATCCAGTTATTCCTCCCCTGAGAAAAAAACAGTTCAAAGCAGCAAGGATAGAAACACACACTAGCTGCAGAATAGGGAGGGGGGAAGCTCACAAAACACAGTTGCTAGTACCTGACCATCAAAGCGTTTCTAAAGAATTGTTTAGGGTTGGGAGAATGAGAGGACAGCACAATACCCAAAGATCTACCACCTCCCAGCCCCACCCTGAGAGAAGCCTTAGTAGCTAGGCTTGCTGCTGCCTCTACAAGTCACTTGGAGATGCAATCTATGCTATTGCCTTCATCTTTTACTGCGTGCCGCCACACCATTTACTGGAGCAGCCTTATTACCCGATTCCTTCAAAATCTCCATAAAATCTATATATCACAGACTGTAGCATGATTGCACCTGCCGGTCCATATGAGTGGCCTCTCTGCCAACTCACCAGAGGTTAGATTGATCAATCTTCTTTCAGACAGACACCCCCTTCACACATACAGCCCCATCCGATGTGGGGACTGCAGGAGCAGAGAGGAAAGGAAGAAAGAGAAGAGAGGGAAAAAGAGAGAGAGAGAGACAGAGAGAATGGAGTTTATATTTTTGTACAGTGGCTTTTCAGTGTTTTCTTCTCTGTTTTCCTTTCTTGACCCAAGATTTTGCTCCCCACTTTTAAAATTTATTTGTTTATTGTTAGTTTTCAACATTCACTTCCACGAGATTTTGAGTTCCAAATTTTTCCTCTTCTCTCCCCTTCCCCCACACCAAGATAGTATGCATTCTGATTACCCCTTCTCCCAACCTGCCATTCCATCACCCCCCTACTTTTATTCCCTTCCTTTCTGTTTTCCTGTAGAGCAAGATAGATTTCTATGCCCTATTGCCTGTATATCTTAATTGTAAAAACAATTCTTAACATTTGGTTTTTAAAATTTAGAGTTCCACATTCTCTCCCTTCCTTCCTCCCCACCCACCCTCATTGATAAGGCAAGAAATTTTATGTAGCTCATACATGTGTAGTTATGCAAAATACTTCCATAATAGTCATATTGTGAAAGAATAACTATCTACATTTCCCTTCATCCTTATCTTGCTCCCCATTTATTTTATTCTCTCCTTTGACCCTGTCCCTCCTCAAAAGTGTGTATTTTTGATTACCCCATGCTCCAATCTGCCCTCCTTTCCATCATTCTTCCCTCTCTTATCCCCTTCCCATCTACTTTCCTATAGGGTAAAATAGATTTCCATACCCAGTTGAGTGTATATGTTATTCCCTCCTTAAGCCAAGTCTGGTAAGTAAATATTCACTCATTCCATCTCATCTCTCCACTTTCTCTTCCAATGTAAAAGTTTTTCTTACCTCTTTTATGTGAAATAATTTACCCCATTCTACCTTTCCCATTCTCTTTCTCCAAATACATTCCTCTCTCACTCTTTAATATTTTTTTAGATATCATCCCTTCAGATTCAATTCACCCTGAGCCATATATATATATATATATATATATATATATCTCTGTGTGTGTGTACGTGCATGTATGTGTGTGATATACACACACATATATGTATATATACATATATAGGTATATATATGTATACATACATATATATACCTATATATGTGTGTGTATGTGTGTGTGTGTGTATTCCCTCCAACTACCCTAATACTGAGAAACATCTCATGAGTTACAAATATCATCTTTCCATGTAGGAATGTAAACAGTTCAACTTTAATAAGTCCTTCATGATTTCTCTTTCCTGTTTATCTTTCCATGCTTCTTTTGAGTCTTGTATTTGAAAGTTAGATTTTCTATTCTGCTCTGGTCTTTTCATCAAGAATGCTTGAAAATCCTCTATTTCATTGAATGTCCATTTTTCCCCCTGAAATATTATACTCAATTTTCCTGGGTAAGTAATGCCTAGTTTTAATCTTAGCTTCTTTGACCTCCAGAATATCATATTCCAAGCCCTCTGATTTCTATAGAAGCTGTTAGGTCTTGTGTTATCCTGATTGTGTTTCTACAATACTCAAATTATTTCTTTCTGGCTACTTGCAATATTTTTTCCTTGATCTGGGAACCCTGGAATTTGGCTACAATATTCCAAGGAGTTTTCCTTTTAGGATCTCTTTCAAGAGGTGCTTGGTGGAGTCTTTAAATTTCTATTTTACCCTCTGATTCTCACATATCAGGGAAGTTTTCCTTCATAATTTCTTAAAAGATGATGTCTAGGCTCTTTTTTATCCTGACATTCAGGCAGTACAATAATTTTTAATTTATCTCTTCTGGATCTATTTTTCAAGTTAGTTGTTTTTCCAGTGAGATATTTTACATTGTTTTCTATTGATTCATTCTTTTGGTTCTGTTTCATAATGTCTTAATTTCTCATAGAATCGTTAGCTTCCCTTTGCTCAATTCTACTTTTTAAGGAATTATTTTCTTTAGTGAGCTTTTGGACCTCCTTTTCCATTTGGCCAATTCTACTTTTTTAAGGCATTCTTCTCCTCATTGGCTTTTTTGACTTCTTATACTATTTGGGTATGTTTTAAGGTGTTATTTTCTTCAGTATTTTGGGGGTCTTTTTAGCAAGTTATTGACTCATTTTTTCATGATTTTCTTGTATCACTCTCATTTCTCTTCCTAATTTTCCTCTACTTCTGTTATTTCATTTCCAAAATCCTTTTAAAGTTCTTCATGCCTATTGACCAATTCATGTTTTTCTTGAAGGCTTTGAATGTAGCAGCTTTGACTTTGTTGTTTTTTTCTGGTTGTGTTTTGATCTTTTTTGTCACCAAAGTAAGATTCTATAGTTTGAGGGTTTTTTGCACTGTTTGATCATTTTCCTAGCCAATTATTTGACTTTTTAACTCTTTGTTAAGGTAGGACTCTGATTCCAGTGTAAAAGATGTAATATCCCAAACTTCGGGGGTTTTGCACAGGTTTTTCCACAGCTATTTCTAGGGACCTGTCCATTTTCAGTTCTTCCAAGGTTGTATGATAAAAGGAGAGGTATTTAACTCATCTTTTGGTCAGTGATCTGCTCTGTGTGTAACCACAAGCACTCTTTCCTGCCTTGGAATTGTGAGAGATTCCCTCTCCATTGCAGCCACAAACTCTTCCTCACTCCAAAAGTGCCACCCAGGACTGCAACCCAAATCCAAGCAGGGAAAAGCAAGAGATTCCTGCCTCAGCACCAGCCAAGAGATCCCTGAAATCCCCCTCTGACCAGCCACTCAGTAGCCCCATCATCTGTGGGCTGAGAGCTCTGGAAGCAGCCACTGTCATAGTCACCACCCTGGGGCTGGAGCCAAACCTCAGTCCTCTCTCATCCAAGTCCCACAGACCTTTCCTACTGATCTTCTAAATTTCCTTTAGCATTTGTAGGTTGAGAAGTCTGAAAACCACCACAGCTGACAGTGATTCAGTCCCATAAGGGCTCCTCCAGATTTCCTGAGTCCCAGTCTGTCCCTGCACAGCCCACACTGGATTGCGCTCCTCTTCCACCCTGGTGCAGCAGACATTTCCTGTTGACCTTCCAGATTGTCTTGGGCTGGAAGTTTGCTTCACTCTGTCATTTTGTGGGTTCTGCTACTCTAGAATTTGTTTAGAGTCATTTGGTACATGGAGCAGTTTGAGGGGAGAGTGCAAACAAGTTCCTGCTTTTATTCCACCATCTTGCCTTCACCCCAGTTTTGGCCCTTTTTAAAACCATGGCATTTAGTGTTAAAACAGATCCTAGAGAAAATCTGCAACTACTCCTTTATTTTATGGATAAGAAAACTGAAGCCTATGGAACTGAGGAAGCTCCCCCAAGATCTCCACTCCATATGTCCCATCTCATCCTCTAAAAATTTCCTTTCACCTTCTTTTCCTCCCCAACTGTCTCTGTCTCTCTCTATCTCTGTCTCTGTCTCTCTCTCTTTCTCTGTGTCTCTGTCTGTCTCTGTCTCTCTCTCCCTCCCCCCCCCCCAATCAATTACTAGGGACAATGTGAAGATGTTAAAAAGATAACAGCTTCATAGTATTTAGTTCTTCCCTCTAGATGACAGGCACCAGTAGCCCCTGAAAGAGACAGTCTGTCCTGACTGGAGTTCAGAAATATGAGGAAGAGTCTCTGATGAATTTCAAAACCTGTCTTGGCTGTGGATATGATCAACACACTCAGCAGGGGCCATGTTTTACTAAATGAACAAGCTTAGGGAAAAAAAACAGTTTCCCCTTCATTCCTCCATGAATGCCACTCTGTGGCTGAGTGAAGTGCATATAAAAGTTCCTTTGCATGGCACTCTGAGGTCTTTACTTTTAGTTGAAGGAACACAGGAGCTAGGCAAGAGGCTGTCAGCAAGGCTTCTAGCTGTAGTTTTTCTCTGTTTTGAAATATGTGTAAAATGAATAATTGTGTGTGTGATATGCATCTCATTCAACTCCAGAATCACACAACTTGGATTGTGTGTGTATGTGTGTGTGTATGAGAGAGAGAGAGAGAATATGAAAGTATATGCATAAAATGTATGACTCAAGCCCTCACCCAATTCTACCAACATACTAGGAAGGGATCGTATCTCAAATCAAAGTGTCATTTCATTGGTTTGTTGTTGTTTTTTTAAAAAAAAATAGGTCTTCCTATTTTGTACAGTTTGGAAGTTCATGGGCTACTGACAGGAACCATAGCTCTCTTATTGGCACAGGATCTTTGACCTGCTCTTTTATCTACCTCAGCTAGTTTGTCCCTCTTTAGTCATCCTGATAATTCCCGTTCCTGGGAGTTGGCCATGTTAATTCCAGACTTAGTGCAGGCACAAGATCAGCTTAGCCCACTGTAGCTCAGAACTTTCAAGTCCAAAAGATCCACTGGCCTCAGCCTCCCACATAGCAGGAATTATAGGTGTGTGACAATCCCCCAACCAAATCAAAGTATTTTCATTGTAACAGAATATTACATCAAAAATAAAAAATAACAGGAAAAATCATCCATGTGATCATCCATAGCTCCCATGCACAAATGAGTACTGTTTCCTCAGATTTGTGGATTGGGAGAAGTAAAGAAATCCCAAGAAAATTCGCATCCAAGGGTGGGAAAGTGTTTTGACTTTGATGCCATCTGCCCTCTTTCATGGCTGGGAAAACCTCTCCTGCCTGAGTCCTCATGGCTCCATCTCCTGGCAACCAGTTGTGCTTCACTTCTGCTGTCAGCTGTCTCCCACAGCTCCTTGGCATGATCCCAGGACTCCCTTGCTCTTGCTGATGCACTTTTCTTCTAAAGCCATGATCAGCCCTAGTTCTCTACCCTCTCTCCCCACAATCTCCCTCTTCTCCATTGAATATTTACTTCCCACCACTCAGTTATCTGCTCACTCCACTTCATTCCTTTGCGTCTTCTTGCTACTATTACAACTATTATCAGAGATGTGTTATTGCGCTCTTAAAATAGGACCACCTGGGCCACATACCATGAAGCTAGTCAACACATTTTCTGGAATTCCTTTGAATAGCCTCCTACGTCTGCCTAACTGAAATATGTTTGCGTAACCTACTTATCCCTCTTGATGGAAGTTCTTTAGCTTTTACTTGTAGGCAATTCTGTTGTTTTTCAGCTGTTTAGTCGTGCCCCACACCTTGTGACTCCATGGACCATAGCATGCCAGGTCTTTCTATCAAATACTTTCTCCCAAAGTCTATCCAAGCTTATGTTCATTGCTATCTGTCTATTCATATCATCCTCTGTCATTCCCTTCTCCTTTTGGCTTCTGTCATTCCCAATGTCAGGGCCTAGGTGATTTGTTGTCATTGTTGCTCAGTCATCTCAATCATGTCTGACTCTTCCTGACTCTGTTTGGGGTTTTCTTGACAAAGGTATTGGAGTAGTTTGCCATTTCCTTCTCCAGCTCATTTTACAAATGAGGAAATAGAGGCAAGCAGAGTTAAGAGAATTACCCAGTGTCACCCAGCTAGTAAGTGTCTGAGGCCAGATTTGAATTCCAGAATATGACTCCAGGCACAGTGCTCTATCCACTGAGCCACCTAGCTGCCAATCATAGGTGATTTAGGACAATTAAATTCCTTCCTCAATTAAGGATGCAAGAAATGTGTCCTTTCCCACTACGGTCAGCATCTTTCTTAGTTTACAGATGCACACCCCTTTTTCCATGTTCCCTTTCAATTCCTATTATTTCCCATAGCAAATAGTGATTGGCCATTCAAGTTGTCCTAAAACATAAAGAAAGGAAACATCAAGAAAAGACTAGAAATACAATGGTATTGGTTTGGAGAGCAGGAATGGGAAAGGCACAAGCTGATGACCTTCCTTTACAGTCATACAAGCACAACATAATTTAAGTGCAGAAAAAAGATCCTTGGCTTCATCCAGGACTTCCAGGGCAGTGTGTAGGAATAGACATAGATATGAATATCCTAACTATTTCCAGGAAGGGGGTTCACCCCGGGATTTTTCCTGAGCTGTGAGACATCCTTCAAAAGTGATGTAGGAAAAGAAAGGCCTATGTTCTGAAGATGAATAGGGAAGGAGGGCAATGAATGAAAAGTAGGGGGCACCTGGCACTTCTTTCATTCAATTAGTATTTGTTAAGTACCTACTCTATTCCAGGCACTGTGCTAAGCTCTGGGGATGCAAAGAAATACAAAATCTATTCTAGCCAAATGGATAAAACCCCCTTAGGGACAAGGCAGCGTGTATAGTGTAATGAATTACTTGAGACCTCCTGTGTATAATCCTTTGTCACTTAGTCTGTAAGCCTATATGGCCTATAGGGAAGGTAAGTATCTTAGAGTCTTTTCTCCCTCTGAATTGTATGATTAGCACATTATTTCCCTTCTTTACATTTCAGTTTCCCTTATGTAACATAGAAAACAAATCCCTGATCTTCCTAACTTCGCAAGGGATTAAATTAGGACAATAAATCTTTATCCATGAGAGCACTTAAAGTGCTGGGGGGAAGGGAGTTGTCATATAATTACCAAGTCAGTCTCATGTTTTCAGGTCAACCTGCCTATATATGATCTCTGAAGTCTGAAATAATGAATTATAGTTTAACAAAAGACACCCTCCATTGTTAAGATTATATATTTCACACTGAAGTTCTTTGGGACTGCTTCTTCCCTTCTTTTCTTCATGTGTTTGAGACTCTACTTCCCTTTCCATCCCAAAACTCCAAAAGGGATGGGAGCTAGGCATCACTGGCATTAATAGACCTGTCATTGACACCATTCTTACTGTTTAGTTGTGTTCAACTCTTTGTGAACTTATTTGGGGTTTTCTTGGAAAAGATACTGGAATGGTTTGCCATTTCCTTCTCCAGCGCATTGTACATATGAGGTAACTGAGGCAAACAGAATTAAGTAACTTGCCCAGGGTCACACAGCTAAATAAGTGTCTGAGGCCAGATTTGAACTTAGGAAGATGAGTCTTCCTGACTCCAAGACCAGCTTTCTATCTTAATACGGTACCTATTTGCCCCTTGATAGGATTACCAAGATATATGGTATGTGTGTATGTGTGTGCATGTATGTGTGTATGTGTTTGTGTGTGTGTATGTGACAGCGAGAGAGAGAGAAGGGGAGAGAGAGAGAGAGAGAGAGAGAGAGAGAGAGAGAGAGAGAGAGAGAAAGAGAGAGAGAGATTGTGCAGACAAATCTCTGTCCACATTCTCAGGGATTAGCTTCTTAGAGAGTAGCATATCTATAGTTTATTCTTCATCTGTCTGTGTTCATCCATCATTGCTGAAGAGGACCATACCATCAGAGAAATGATGACTTGGCTTGCACTTGACTTTGTTTTGAGTGAGAGAGGGCTGTGCAGGTCACCAGCCTCACTTTCACCTCCTGAGCCATCTGGATCTAGTGACCACATATTTATCAGGATGACTGGAGACAGCCCAGGATTCAATGGGACACCTTGGCCTTTTCAGGCACTCACTTAGAGGGAGGTAAAGCCCATTCAGTGAACAAGGGAGCAGTTAACAAGGAGCTTTGCAGGCTGTAGGCTGGAAGTCTGTCTATACAGACTTGTCAAGTACTGAGGAAATTAAGCCACAGAACATGAACTAGTGTCAGCCATACTTTGCCTTATCTTAACCAGGATTCCAGGTTAGGACATTTCTCTTTCCTACCAAGTCTTCATCAACAGAATCCCTACCCTCAAGTAGCTTACATGCTCTTCAAGAGACAATATATAAATAGCTAGGGACAAATATGACATATACAGAGTAGATGAGCGGTAATCTGTGAAAGAGAACAGATCTCCCACAGAAGGGGAAATTTGAGTTGAATCTTGAAAAAACCAAGAAAACTAAGAGTCAAGAACTCAAAGAAGACCTTTTCTTCCTTTCTCTCTCCCTCCCTTCCTTCCCTTCCTTCTTTCCCTCCTCCTTCACTCCTTCCTCCCCCTCCCTCCCTCCCATCCTTATTTTTTCCTTCTTTCCTTCCTTCCTTCCCTCCTTCCTTCCTCCTTTTCTTCCTTCTTTCTTTTTAAGGGAGATGAGAATACAGGATAGGAAGTATGGTAGATCTTAAGACAGAAGGAAATTACTGACTTCTAGAACTGATGGATGATGGATGTTTGATAATTCAGAGTAACTGTACTTGTGATTAAGAAATCTAAAAACTCTGCTTAATCCCTTTCTGTTACCCACAATTTAAAAAGCAGACAGAACTATAATTATCCCAAACAGGGATTGAGGCAAATTCAATTGGTAGAGAGGGTACAGAGGAGCATGGATGGCAGTCCAAGTTGGGGAGGATGTGACACAGGAGTGGCTCATTCACCAGAGAGGCCCACTCTATAACTTCAAAGAACTGTAAGATGAGATGCAGGGATAGCCCTCATGGCAGAGAAGAAATGCAATTGCTCCCTTGTTATCAAAGCCCTGTTAACCTATGCTAGTTACAGGTTTAAAGACAGATGAATTGAGTTCTAGGAGCAAAAAGGAAGCAACTACTGCCCATCATCCTAGTGAGGGCATCAACTTCTTTCCTAATTTGGGACTGCCTATAGGCAATGTATAAGATTAAGAAAAGTTTTAGACCTGGGTGCTGGAGTTTGCTAAATTGGCCTTTATAAGATGCCTATGGAACTGAGTGTGTTGACAGGAGAGTTAAAAATAAAAGGAAGCTAGATAGGACCTCATGGCATATTCAGTTTTAGGGAATCTAGTCTGCATTTTCTAGTGCTGTATTGCCATCAAGTTTTTGCACACTATGCTGTGCTAGGGGTGGGGAACCTGTGGCCACAAGGTCATATGTGGCCCTCTAGGCCCTCAAGTGTGGCCTTTAGACTGAATCCAAACTTCCCAGAATATATCACCTTAATAAAAGGTCTATGAGCTATGCTATGCCATGCTATGAGTGGTCAGAGGTATTAAGTATAGTGTGTACTAAAGAGCTTGGTGATGAAAACTACATTCTAAAGTCAGAGACAACAGCACATTTGAGAGCACCTACTGAATCACTGGTGAATCTGTGGGTCAAAGGAAAATGGTGGTGCAATGAGTGTAGCTGTATGCTAGGAGGAGTAGCCACCAGCTCTGTTTAGAACTTACTACTCAGGTCTCCCTCTCAATTCCCTATTTGGAAACAGTCAAAAGGGAAGAACAGGCTGGCACAGAGGGAAACTGTGATTCTCTAGGTGTTTAGTACACTGCTTTCTTCTGAATGTGAAAATCAATCAATATGTTCATAGAAAGAAAACACCCACACACATTCTAACCAGCCAAGTTCAAGGTGAGGTAATGAAAGAAAAGCTTGTTTCAGAGGAATTCTAGTTTTAGTTGAAAACTTCAAGATGGCCTAATAGCAGGTGGTGCCTGGGATTCAGTAATCCAAACCCAAGGAGCATGTGATCGTTCTACAACTTACCCAGCATCCTCCATTTGATTCGGTACCTACCCAGGACCAAGTCCTCTCATATTCCATGACAGAATGTTAGGGAGAGATCCTAAGAGGAATCTTTCTTTCTTCCTTTTTGCTCACTGTAAAGCCATACTATCCTTTCAGGGAATCCTAGAAATTGAATTGGAAGAACATCAGAAGTCACCTAATTCAACCAATAACTGAGCAGGAATCCCTCTCCCAGTCTCCCCAATGACTAGTCATCAGGGATCTACCTGATTGTCACTGCATTCTATTTACCTATTTAAAAAGTTTTATGTTCCATCAAACCTAAATCAACCTCTTTTCTACCCCACTATTCTTGATTCTACCATCTGAGCTCAGAACTGCTTTGACATCTAACACTTTGCATATCTAAGTATAGCTGTAAGTTTTGCCTAAGTCTTCTCTAAGATAAATAACTCCATTGCCTTCAAGAAGTCTTTTAATCTTTTAATTTCTTTTAAGAAGTCTTCATCATCCTGGTCTCCCTCTCCCTTCCATGTTTGTCAATGTCCTTCCTAAAATTAGGACACCCAGCAACTATTACCACTCTAGATATGACTAGACCAGGGCAGAGAACAATCCTGGGTCCCCCCCTACCATCTGTCATCTCCATTGTCTGTTACTACTATTAAATGCTAGTGGACAAAGTCATACTAACATCGCACAAATTTATGACTGGGTCCACCAAAAAAGCGCATTATCTAGTCCCAACTAGGCCTTTACTGTTTCATGAAATTCCTTTTATTCTTTGAATATTAGTAATCATACTCTCCCTAGGAGCTATTCTGAATTTTCTCTTTTCTCCTCATAATCCCTGCACTAACTAACCCCCTTTTCAATTCAGCGGGGGACTTTACCTCCTACTTCACTAAGAAAATAGAAACCATGTATAATGAGGGGATTTTCTGCCATACTTCCCTCAAAATTTTTCTTCATCATCTTTTCTCCTCTCCTTCTTTTTACTAGTCTCATATGACCCTTCTTCTTGCTAAGGCCAACCCCTATACAGCTTCCTTTCAATCTTTTCCCTCTCATCCCTTCAGAAGCTTTCCTCTCTCTCTTTTATCATCAGTTTCTTTCACTGCTGTATTTTTCCCCTTCTAATCATAGATGTGCAAAATAAAAAAAAGTTTGATTTTGCCATCCCCTCAAATTATCATCCTGTATTTCTCCTACCTTGAAATTACCATCTGATCCTACCCCTCCATTGAAAGTGCTGTCTCCTAAGATCTCTTAATTGATAAATCAAAAGACTTTCCCTCAACTTTCATTCTACTTGAACACTGCAGAGTATGACATGGTTGATCACCCTCCTCTCCTAGATATTTTCTCTCCTCTCTTGGCCTCCATGATGGGAGAGATAGTTATCTCTCCTAGTTACCTGACTGGTCCTTCTCAGTTCTGGGCTATCATTCATCTCTCTCCCTATGGAATAAAGAGCCCTGGCCTTATGCTTATATGGACTAGAATGAATCTTGGTGGCCACACCAAGAGGTCACTAACTCTGGCTCAGAGTACACTCACTTACAATTTAATCTGGGAGATCTCTGGGTATAGTTTCACAAATGTGGGCAAGAAGATCACCAGGTGCCATAAAAGTGCTCAAGGTAACAAATGCCTCTAGGTAAAGGACAGCACTTATTTACTTTACAAATAATGAAGGCACAAAAGACAAAGAGTACAAAAACATGTAAAAAAAATCATGAAGTAACCATAGTAACCTATAAGTAATACATGCAATTCTCCTTCTTCTGAGGTAATTCCTATTTTTTCATTAAATTTTTAAAATCTTTTACCCTCAGTGTCACCAAATAGTTTATACTCCCTCAGGAAGGGAAGTGAACCTTGTGTTGCAAGCAGGGCAACACCCTGACACAGTAGTGAATCCACAACTCTCCCACAGGACTCTATTTAATTGCTCTCAGATTTGTACTGTTAATCTTTGGTTAGAACTTTTCCAGAAGGCAAACATGCCGTTCAAACAACTCTTACACAACAGAACCCTACCGTCTGAAAAATGCAGGGTCATATTTGAGGGATGGGGGTGGTATCCAGGACCCAGATACTTTACCCTTTACATAATGGTTTAAGTCCCATAATACACCTCCGACTGCAGAGCCCACCTTGGCACTTCTAGAAGACTAGATCTACAAATGTTTTAACTTGGGATTACTTTCAAGGTACTAAGGCTAGTACTTCCTAAGACATCTCCTTTCTTCATTGCCAAGGCTGATGGGTTTCCCTATTGCATCATCTCGCCTATATAAACTCTTTTCTACTTTGACACTGTTACCACTCTGGTTCAGGTCCTCATCACCTCCACCTGGATTATTGTAATAGACTGCTGGTGGGTCTGCCTGACTCAGGTCTCTCCTCGCTTGGATCCACCCTCCATTCAGCCACAAAGGGATTTTCCTAAGGCTCAGCCTCAATCTTGTCTTCCTCCTATTCAATAAACTCCCATAGTTCCCTGTGCTCTCCAGGATCAAACACAAAATCTTATATTTGAAATTGTAACCTAGCGACCGCCTACCTTTCTAGTCTTCTTACACCCTCCTCCCACCAGGAATTCTTCCATCCGTGGGACTGGCTTCCTAGCTGTTCCACAGACAAGACAGTCCACCTCTCATCTCTGGTCATTTTATCTGGCTGTCTTCTATGCCTATAATGTTCTCCTTTCTCATCTCTGCCCATCAGGTACCCTGGCTTTCTTTAAGTCCCAAGTGAAATCCTATCTTCTCCTGGAAGCCTTTCCCAACCTCTTTTAATTCTGGTATCTTCCCATTAATTATTTCATATTTGTATATACATATATATATATGTATATCGCTTGTATGCATTTGTTTATATGTTATCTCTCCCATTAGAATACAAGATCCTTAAGGTCTGGGATTATTTTTTTCCTTTCTTTAATTTTTTTAAATTTAATTTTTATTTCTTTAATTTTTTCCCCCAATGCTTAGCACAGTGCCTGGCACATAGTAGACATTTAATAATTGTTTTTTTCATGGAATAACTGACTACCTGACATATATATCTGTGTGTGTGTGTGTGTGTGTATACACATGCCTAGGATGAAGGAGAAGGTATAATAGCCCAGGGGGAAGATACACATCCCTGATTAGTTTCTAAGAGAAATCAGGGCTCTATCTTGTCCCTATTGCTTTCCAGACCATGCTTAATTGACACCATCAACCTTCCCCGCCCCCATGCCCACCCCCAACCCCAGCACTGGTTTTACACCACTCTCATGCAATAATAATATAACATGGGATATCAGAATCATATATAACTTTTTTTTCCTTTTCCTAGACTGTATGGTCCAGAAGGATCTTATCTGGGGGCTAGCATGGTAGAATATAAATATCCAAGTTTCACCACTTTCAAACGTGGCAAGCCACTGAATCCCTCCTGGCCTGTTTCCTTAATGATAAAACAAAGGAGTTGGACTACTTGATCATTAAGGGACATTCTAGTTCTATGATCCAAGGATCCCACTTCTAAATAACTCAGCTCTGCCCCCTCTCTCTCCTAGGCCCTGAGTTCAACTAGTTGGAGAATTTAATATTTTCTCTGGCTAATACAAATGAATGAATGCTGCTGGGTACACAAAGGCAGAATACAGTTTTCCAAGTCTTTTGTAGGGTTTCTGGTGGAAAGATGGGGGTGGGGAAGAGAGGCTTTTGGTAGGGTGTGGCTCAGGATTTAATGTTCTCTTCTGCCTCAGGCTCTCTTCTTTTATAAGGAAAAGAGGCTGCTGGGACAAGAGAGCCCTGGGGGTGTCTGAGAAACTGAGCTGAGTGTTTGTAAGTGTGCATGCCCTTCAATAGATACTTTTCCCTGGATGATCATAAATTCCAAACAAAAGCAATTGGAAATGCATTTGTAAATGCTCCAGAGTCCCATATGTAGTATCTCTCATAGATATACTTTAGTCTGACTTCTTGTAGCCTGAGGGGTTTACCTGCCTGGTAGACAGGAGGGGGTTAATTGTGTTACATATGAATCAGCTATTAAAATAAAGGAACTGGGGCAGAGATGGGGAGAGAATCTCTTCAGTTGAAACTGATTGGGAGCAGTTGGCCTGTCATCACTTCTGATTTTATGAGGAGCCTGTAAAGAACAGCCAGGAATTCATTGAAATGAATCTGCCTTGCAGTGCTCTGAGCTAGGATTGCATGTCAAACAGGGTCCCCAAGTGCTCCCAGGAAACCTCTCCCCAGGATTCCCAAGAGATGTGGGGCCCTAACTTGAGGCGTCTACTTCTGGCCAAAAAGAGACTGATCCTAGTTATTCCTGGGTCCCCATTCCCCAGCAGAAGACTCCAGTATTCCTGGGGGGGAAAAGAAAAAAAAAAGGAACAATGGGAAAGTTTTCTGGTTTTCTAGATGCTAGAATGAAGAAGAGACTGAGAGCAGGTGGTCTGCCTCCAAAGAGCCCTCCCTGAGGACATCTACTCAGATCCAATCATTCCTTTCCCCTCACTACTCATAGTTAGCACTGGTTTTGAATTAAATGTTTTATAAATATTCCCCCATCTTTTGTATTTAGGGCTCTATCTCCAGAACTAAATTTCTTGTGGTACAACTAGACTGTGCAATTGAAACCTTGTTGGGTTTTTGAATTTGGGGAAAGAGGCTTGAGTTTGAATCTGGCTTCAGAATCTTACTAGCCACATGGCCTCTCTTAAGCTCAGGTATAGTATTTGTAAAGTCAGTCAGTCAGTAAGCATTAATTAAGTGTGCCCTATCAGCTAAGCACTAGGGATATAATGGAAGGCAAAAGACAGTCCTTGTTCCCAAGGAACTCATCATCTAAATGGAACAGATGACATGCAAACAGCTCTGTACAAACGTGCTACATTCAGCATAAACTGGAGATATTCAACAGAGGAAAGTTACTAGCATTGGGAAGGGTGGGAGGGGAAGACTTCCTATAAAAGATGGGATTTTAGTAGGGCATAGAAGGAAGCCAGGGAAATGGGGGTGGAGGTGAGAGTGGAAGGGGATTCCAGGAATGAAGGATAGATAGTGAAAATACCCAGTTTGGAGATGTAAAAGGGTGAGCAAGAAGGCCAAGGTCACTGGACTGCAGGGTACATGGAGGAGGCAGAAACAGAGAACCCCTTAGAGGGGTGTAAGATGTAAGATGATCAGAAAGGTAGGAGGTGGCCAGGTTGCTAAGGGCTTTGAATGCCAAACAGAATTTTATATTTGATCCCAAAGGTGATAGGAATTGTTTAATAGTGGTCAAATCTGTGCTTTAGGGAGACCAATTTGACAGGTAAGTGGAAGATGGACTGGACTGGGGGGAGATTGGAGCCAGGCAGATCCACTAGCAGGCTATTGCAGTAATCTGGGTATGAGGTGCTGGGGACCTGCACTAGATACCTCCTCTGGTGTCAGATCAGGGAAGGGGATGGATTCTGGAGATCAAAAAGCCTTAACAACAGATTGGACACTGGAGGAGCAGGCTGTAAAATGGGGTCAATATTATCACCTGTTTCATAAAGTTGTTACGAGGGTTAACAAGATAATCTATGTAAAGTGTTTTGAGAATTTTATAGTGATATATAAACACTAGCCATTCGTAGTAGTAGTAGAAGGGCAGCTGGGTGGCCCAGTAGGTAGAGTGCTGGGCCTAGAGTCAAGAAGACTTCATCTTCCTGAGTTCAAATCTGGCCTCAGACATTTACAAGACAAGTGATCCTGGGTGACTCACTTAACCTCGTTTGTCTCAGTTCCTCATCTGTAAAATGAGTTGGAGAAGGAAAGGACGAATTGCTCCAATACCTTTGCCAAGAAAAAGAGTTGCACATGACTGAAAAATGACTGAACAACACTAGGAATGGTATTCAATCAACAGTGGTCACTACTGTTAAGAACTTTTTTGTAATTTTGTCTTATTTTATTTTTGGTCCAGATGTATAATTTCATTGGTTCTTCTTCAGGAAATTCCCTTTACAGAGGAACAGCTGCTTTGTAATTTAGAGATGAGTTGCTTGGATCACTGACGTATTAAAGACATGCCCAAAGTCACAGAGCCAAAAATAAGATTCAGGCCTGCTGAGGATGTTCCTTAGACAAAAAGACATTCACCTCCAACACCTCTCCCTCCACCACATCTGAATCCAGAGAGATATGGAACATGCTAGTGGCAGCCTCCATGCTCCCCAAAGTAGGAAGTAGGCTGTGCTACTGACTACATGACAGTCTTTGATCTGAAAGCAACACATACAGCTCCCTTCTGGTCAAAGTCTTAGACTTAGCCCTTCCCCTTCTCTTGCTGAGAAATTTCCTGGGCAGCAAAGTCATAGAGAAGAAACAGAACAGGATTACAAGCCTTTGAATGGTGTAAATACCAAGAAGGCAAAGAAGTTGTTTCTTGTATAACAGGGAGAAACTCACAGACATAGAATGTTAGAAATGGAAAAAAGATCTGTTAGATCAGCAGTCCCCTTCAGAACCCAGGACAGGGGGTGTAACTGAAGCCACTCTGGATGCTCACTTGGCATTGACTAGGAAAAAGAAAAGAAGAAAATCCACAATAAAACAATTCTTCAACTCCTCCCTGTGGCTGATGAGATTAGGTTCTGTAGCATCCAGGCTAGCTACCCAGAGGCATGATGGTGAAGAAATGTGGGAGCAGTGACTCTAGGATTCCTCCTGGTCCTGATTAAGCTAGTAAGCTAGTAAGACCAAAAAAGGTACAGCTTTGTCATTTAAAAACAAGCAAGGTAGCAAAAAAAAGCCCATACACATGCATGCAAAAGAACCCTACTAAAGCAACTCTT
This sequence comes from Potorous gilbertii, assembly GCA_028658325.1. Classification (NCBI taxonomy): domain Eukaryota; kingdom Metazoa; phylum Chordata; class Mammalia; order Diprotodontia; family Potoroidae; genus Potorous; species Potorous gilbertii. Next base: position 63,428 of record JAQQSK010003831.1, read on the forward strand.
ATCTTGATCCACACATGTTGTTGTCCAGTTGTTTCAGATTCTTCTTGACCCCATTGGGGTTTTTGACAAAGATACTAGAGTGGTTTGCCATTTCCTTCTCCAGTCATTTAACAAATAAAGAAAACTGAGGTAAACAGGATTAAGTGACTTGCCCAGAATCTGCTAGTGTCTGAGGTCAGACTTGACCTCAGGAGAATGACCCTTCCTGATTCTAGGCCTTGCACTCATCCCCTGCACCACCTCGCTTCCTGATATATGTTATCAAGAAAAGTTGAATAGACGAAATTGTCATGACCAAGTCCCTTACCATTCCAGCTGTCAAAGAGGTCTCCATAAAGCCCATATCTGACCATGACACCCTCTTATGCAACAAATTACAGTGGCTTCCTCTTCCTTCCAGGATTAAATAGAAAATTTAAATAGAAATACATATTCCATTTTTATATATAGACGTTAAATGAAGTAGAAAATTTTGAACAGCTTTTAAAGCCCTTCAACACTTGACTCCACTCCTATCTTTCCAGTCTTCTTCCACTTTACTCCATCTACATACTCTATGATCCAGTATCCTTGACCTCCTTAAGGTCCCTCATAAAATTCGACTCTCCATCGATCTCCCAGCTTTACATTTTCACCGGTGTGTGCTCCATGCCAGAAATGCCCTTCTTCTTTGTCTCTACCTCCTGGCTTCCCTGGTCTCCTTCAAATCTCAGCTCAAAATCCTTCTGCAAGAAGCCTTTCCAGATCTGCATTTCCTCTGAAATGACTTCCAATTTATCCTGCATATATCCTGTTTGTTCATAATTGTTTGCATTTTCTGTCCTTCATTAGACTATGACCTCCTTAAAAGCAGTGTTTGTTTGGTTTTGTTTGTTTGTATGTTTTGTCTTTTTTTTTATCTCCAGAGTTTAGCGCAGTGCCTGTATTTATTAAATGTGTGTTGACTAGATGGAGTGCTGGACTTAGGATGAGGAAGAACTGCATTCAAATCCTGCCACTGTAGGACTAACCTCTTAACCTTTTTTGGATGTTGAGGTGTTCTCTAGGAGTGCTGAAAATCAGACATTTTAGTTCTGCCTTGGTTGTATGTGTTAAGAAAACCATGCCTCTTTTTTTAATAGGATCATAGATACAGAGTTATAAAGGACCTTAGAAGTCACTACTCATCTTAGAGATGAGAAAAGTAGGAACCAAGAAAAATAAGTGTTTTGCCCAGAATCACATAGTCATGAAGTGTCTGAGGTGGCATCTGAAGCCAGATCTTTCTGACTTTAAGTCCAGGGGTCCTACATAATCTGCCTTCTCACAACCAGTTAAACAGCCATCTGTTGCATATTTATTTCTATAGAGAACCTAATCAAAGACTGTGTTCAAGTCACAGGAGCCAGGAGGGTCTAGGTCATTTAATCCAGCTCTGTCATTTTGCAGATGAGAAAACTGAGGCTGAGACAAGATAAGTGACTTGTCCAAGGTCACGGAGAGTTGGCGATTCAAATGGAAAAAGAGAATAAAATAGTTGAAGAAGGCTATGAGGAAAAACACAGACAACTAGAAAATGAAATCTCTGAAAAGAGGGTAGAATTTAATCTATAGAAAGAGAACTCTTGGGTATCTTTTAAAAATATGGTCTTAGGATAGCAAGAGATTTTTATACGTTTAGGCTGAAGATTTTGATCAGCTCAGTAAAATTTACTCTGAGTGAAGGGTGTGAAATCCTGAGATGGGTGATAGAAGCAGAGATATTTCTCCTGGAATTTTCTGATAAAATTAAATTGGCCTATTTGCTGTCCTCTCCACCCCCAAGTGACATTCCATCTCCTGTCTCAGTGTCTTTGCAAAAGCTTTCCACAATGCCTGGAGCACTCTCCCTCCTCACTGCCTCTCTGATCCTCTGGAGACTCCTAACTTCATTCAAGGCTCAGCTTAGGTAGCACCTATTACATGAGTCTTTAAAGAATGCACCACCTCCAATTGTTAGTGCTTTCTCCTGCCCCCTAAAAATTACTTTGTATTTACTTCCCTGCCTACATAGGTATAGGCATATCTATCTATCTTTCTATCTATCCATCTATTTATCTGTCTATAGATATATATATATATATATATATATATATATATATATATACACATACACATATACATTTGGATATAGGTATCTATATCTATCCATATATGTGTGTGTGTGTGTGTGTGTGTGTGTGTGTGTATTTTTTTCTGCCTCTCCCAAGAGAATGGAAGCTCCTTGAGGTTATGGAATATTTCTGTCTTTATATCTTCAGCAGTTCACAGAGTATTTGGTACATAACATTTTTTATATATAGGTATCTATATCTATCCATATATGTGTGTGTGTGTGTGTGTGTGTGTGTGTGTGTGTATTTTTTTCTGCCTCTCCCAAGAGAATGGAAGCTCCTTGAGGTTATGGAATATTTCTGTCTTTATATCTTCAGCAGTTCACAGAGTATTTGGTACATAACATTTTTTATATTAATTAATGTTAGTTAATATTTAATCTTAATTAATTTTTAAATGAATTTAATTGGCAGTTATTGATAACTGGAAAGCTCATCTGTCTATGACTGCTTAGGGCTGGTCTTATTTAGAAATGGGGGGATAGATATGGTGAGTGATTCATGTCCTTTCTAGCCCTGTGATTCTCATGATGAAAATTATCACTATCTCTAGGAATGGACACATTGCCAGATGTAATAAGTTGAAATCAAGAAAACACTGGTTAGCAAAGCATAATCTTTGATGAGATTGCAGAGGAAGGGAGGGGTGGACAGAAGCAAGGACAGAGTGGAGAAAGAGGAAAGACGAAGAGCAGGAACCATTTAAAACTAGCCAAAGGCAACCTTTTGGAAGTCCCTCTGTGGGGAATTAACCTGTTACTCCCGTGCAGAGCAGGGGCCAGCACTGATTTGCAGGTCCTCTCCACCTCCCATGCCTATGAAGAAAAAGCCTCTTTCTCTGTCATAATGTCAGCGCACACGTTTGAGGTTTTTCCCTTGATGTCCATGGTCTGTTTTTCCCCTCAATCTTTCTGACCTTTTCCCACTGAAGTGAACAAGAAGGGGGAGGGGTTAGGGGAGGGTACAGACAGGAGGATGAGCTAGGACAAAACAAAAGGGGAATAATGAAGGGAGGCTGGGCTCTGGGGATGTACTTCTTGCAAAATCTGGAGTTTCATTAAATATAGAAAGGGAGGATGAAAAAATAATATCCATTCATTGTTGCAGTTTCAAAGTCTAAAGCATGCCCTGATTTCAAAGAACCTGTGTGTAATGTAATGCTTAGCTTTCTCCTCTCTCTCTCTCTCTCTCTCTCTCTCTCTCTCTCTCTCTCTCTCTCTCTTCTTTCTTTTTTTTTACAGGTAAGTGACATTTCATTCTGCTCATCCCCAAGGCAAAGTTGGATGTTTTTAAACTGGAAAAACAAAATTAGAATAAAAAAAAGAAACGGGGAAGGTGGGAAGAGGTGGACTGAAAGGGGGCACAACAGGTAGGTGCCCACCCAATTCATCTTTGTCTATAAAACTGGGTGCCAAATATCCCCTCTTGTGGTGGTCACAAAATCAATGTACTCTGTTCTGCTCCCCTGTGACTCAAGGTCATGCTTGTGACTGTTGAAAATGAGATGTCTTTGCTGCTGAAAAAAGTCTTGGAAGGGGGTAGATAGTTCTGTGCAATATCATCTGAAGGATGACCTGTGGTTCATATCATAGGCAGTTTTGATGGTAGGGGGCCAGGGGAGGAAGCAGATGGGGTTGATAGGAGAACTCTCAACTTTCAAGAAGGCAGGACTGAAACATTCCCAGGACCAAATGAAAATAGGGAGCATTCTTGAGGGAAATTAGTTTGTGATGTGGAAATTCTTGAGACAAAAAAGTATTGACTTCAAATAATTGACAGTATGGAGTGAGGGAAATGATAAGGTGTCCCCAAGGACACCAGTTATTTTCTGGGGAACTCTGAAACCACTCAGGAGAATTATCATGGCTCCTATTTCTGGGCCTGAAAAGGTAGGTGTGTGAAGGACGAGTAAGTCTGTTGGGGCAGGGCAGAATAGATGGATAGAGCTGACCTCTAGTTGAACATCTTGAAAATACTCAATGAACATCCAGGTTGAAGAAAAGAGCAGCAATTCATTTCTAGGCATGGTCCTTGGGGACACTGCTAGTCTTGGTTAAGGGTTATCAAGACAAATTCCTTCCTGCCAGATTCCTGGCTATTTTCTGGAGACCCTAGGCAAGGATGGTGATCTTTGATGTCTTTTGGCACAAGCTGTATCATGCTCCTAACTTTCCAATCCATTGACCTGTTGACACCATAACTATCCACCTTGTCTAGTCACTGAGGTTGTAATACCCCCTTCTTTTCTTCTTAGTCTGAAGGTGAGTGGCTATCTATAGAACGAGAAGACAATTTGTCATTTTAATGACGTCTCGAATTCTTGGAAAGGCATGGAATAGATTTTGAAGTGCAAAACAATGCAACTTACTCTGTCTGTAAACCACATTACTACCTCCCTCTAGAGAGAGGTTAAGAAGATTTTATTTCTATGAGGGGCCCAATGATGAAAAGTTATTAAGGACTCCAGAAATAAAAAGGAAATGACTTTAGGCATGGTTATGTTATTTAAAAAAATATCAAAATTTAAAATGGTATCAATTTGCAAATCAATAATTGGGAACATAAAATTATATAAGGATATAATAAATAATGTATTCTATAGTTCTGCTTTTGCTAGTTTAGGGTAAAAGAAAACAGTGGGCAAGACAACAGTGAGAATGAAGAGGAGAGTTGTAAATTTTGTATTTGCAAAAGATTTGTGTCAAAATAAATTCATTTTTTAATATGAAATTTTTGGAGAAAATAGTTTTTATATGTTCAAAAAAAAAGGGCCAACATTGCCAGAGTTTGTTGTAAGAAAATATTTCAATTCCTACCTAAATTTAGAAATTTAGGCATTCTTGAAATTTCCTGTTTTCCCTCATTTTCAACAAAGCAAAGCCCTAAAATTTTGCTCTGGAAAGTGATTCATTACATCTCATTTAGTTTTACTCATTTGCAATATCATGTCCCAAATATGTGTGTGTGTGCTTAAAGAATTAAAGCCTAAATTAAAGCATTTAGAAGTCAAGTTATACTTTTGTGAGGATAGGCATAAATCAAAATATTCTTTGGTATTGATCTGGGCTGAATGGAAATTAAAACAAAAGAAAGATCAGTCATAATTCATAGATTTCCTATCTCCATTTTGAGATCAATAAGCAACCAAAAGGTTAATCAACTAAACCTCAGCCCAGCCACTTTCCCCATATGGCAAGAAAATCTGGAAACTCCTCAGCTGCCAGCATCTATGGTTTTCCTCAGTAACTGAAGCTTTCCACAGCTTTCACTTTGCTCCTTGTGGTTGTTGTTCAGTTATTTTCAGTTGTTTCTGACTCTTCATGGCCCCTTTGGGGTTTTCTTGACAAAGATACCAGAGTGCTTTAACACTTCCTTCTTCAGTTCATTTTATAATAAGGAAACTGGGGCAAACTGAGTTAAATGACTTGTCCAGGGTCACAGAGCTAGCAAGTATCTGATGTCAAATGTGAACTCAGATCTTCACTCCAGGTCAGGTTTTCTATCCATTTGCCCCCCAGCTGCCCTTTGCCCCCTGTAGGATTCAGATAATCTCCCCTTCTCCGGGAACTGGCAGTCAAAGAAGTGATATCATACAATTTGGCTTTTTTTTTCTTTTGGTCACTCGACCATTCTTTCAAAGGTAAGTGGGTGATGCATCCAATAGTTTAATGAAGTATGAAGGAGGTAGGACACTTCTCTTATGACTATGCCTATAGAAATGGATTGAAGCAGGTGGGATCTATTTTATGAAATGTACTTTTACTTGTAGGCATGGGAGTTTGGAGTCATCCATAAGTCTCTATTATTGTGAATTCTCTTCTTAAATACAGTTCCAGTTTCAGTGTTGTGCCGGTATTTCATATGATATGAGATATGATGTCAAATATCTGAATATTATTAAATATGGTAAAATTCATAAAGCCATGATTAAAAGAAAAACAATACTAATTGACATTACCAATGACAGCTATCCATATCAAGAACATTATTAAATTGGGGGAGCTTGGATATGATCCAGTGGCAGGGATTAGTTGGTGAAAAGTCCAAGGAAATAGAAAGGATGTGGGGCCAGGGTGGAGATGGGGCAGTGTTTTCTCTCTACCACTTACCTTATTTGAATCATTCAGACAGAGAAAAGCCTCTCTAAGCCTCTCCTTAGAGAAGAATCTGTGACAAACTTGCTAATGATGTGGAAAATCTTTATCCTAAAACAAACACAGATAAGTACAGATTCATCTTATGTTCTCTCCCTTTCTCTTCTCTTTTTCTTGTCTCTGTTTCTCTTTGATTCTTTTTCTGTCTCTATCTCTTCTTTGTCTTTCAATCTTTGTGCCTGTCTGTCTCTCTTTCTTCCTCTCTCCCTTTTCTTCTCCTCCCATCTCCTTTTCTCTAATCATTGCTCCTCTCTCCCCCTCTTCCTCTCTCTTCTTCCTTCCCTCTTTCCCTCCCTCCTTTCCTCCCTCCCCTTTCTCCTTCTTCTTTGCAGTCTACTTTTCCCTTTCCCTCCTCCTCTAGTTTTTCCCTTTTGTCACTTTCCTCCATTTTTCCGCTTACCCCTCTGTCTCTCTGAAATTGCCCTCCTCTTCTATTCTTTCTTGTATATTCTCCTTTATCTCTCTCTCTCTCTCTCTCTCTCTCTCTCTCTCTCACACACACACACACACACACATACACACACACACACACACACACACACACACACACACATACACACACAAACAAACACACTCCCTCTCTCTATCTGTTTAGGATGCAGTTGACGGGACCGGACAGATAGAAAGTGTCTAGACAATGTTGTTTGTTCAATGATTTTCTGTGTCCAACTCTTCATGACCCCATTTGGGATTTTCTTGGCAAAGATATTGGAGTGGTTTTCCATTTCCTTCTCCAGTTCATTTTAGAGATGAGAACACTTAGGCAATTGGGGTAAGTGACTTCCTCAGGTCACACAGCTAGGAAGTGTCTGATGCCAGATTTGAACTCACAAAGAAAGTCTTCTTGACTCTAGGCCCTGCACTTTATATATTTTGCCACCTAACTGCCCCATCCAGACAATTGAGACCTACTACGGTGAGACTACAGATCATACCATATGTGGATTAGCTGAAAGAACTGGATATGTTTAATTTAAAGGAAAAAAAATCTTAGGAGAGGACATGATCACTGTCTCAGGGACTTGAAGAGGTATGTGAAAGATGGATAACTCCTTGTTCTACATGGACCTTGAGGTCAGAGTTAGGGTGAAAAGTGCAGGCTTATGCAAACTTAGACGTGATGTATGGCAGAATAAAACCAAAAAGAAACATTCTAATAGTTAGAACTGTGTAAAAGTGGTATTGGGTGGTTCTGCATTCTTCCTCATTAGAAGTCTTTAAGAGGGGGTTGAATGACCTCTGGGAGCTTGTCTTTGGTATTCTTGTTTAGGAACAGATCAGCCAGATGCCCTCGAATGTCCTTTCCCATTTGCCAATTCTATAACCCCAACTCTGAGATTCTACTGGTCTGGCGTAGGTGAGGGAGGGGAAGGGGAACCTGCAGCCTCGAGGCCACACATGGCCCTGTAGGTCCTCAACTGCCACCTTTTGATTGAATCCAAACTTCACATGACAATCTCCCTTAATAAAAGGATTTGTTCTGTAAAACTTGGACCCAGTGAAAAGGCTATACCCAAGGACCCAGAAGGCCACATGCCTGGAGGCAGCAGCTTTTCCACCCCATACTCTGGGGATTGAATGTGGTTTTACCATAGAAGGGTAACAGGAAAGAGAGTGATGAGAGCTACAGAAATCCTGCTTGCCCTTCTCAGCACGCTTCACTTGATGGGTGGGATCCAGGCCCCCTCTCCCATCTTTCACCAAATGTCTGTGCTAAGGTTCTGTAGTTAACTTCACAGCTTGGCTGTGAGAAGCACCAGGTTCTTAATTTGCTTGGAAACCACTGATCTGGCCACCTCCGCAAGCTTCTCCAGCTTGGTTTAGGCACTCTTCATCATTCCTTACCCAGCATTAATCTTCCTCCTCATCTTTTAATCCTGGCTCAATGACCTCTTCTGATTGTCTAGATTCTTCTGCCTATCTATGGTCATCTACAATAACCATCATGTGGATAAGGGTCACTGAATAAATCTGTCTGCTACTTTCTCCCCTTTGTCCTTAGTTGGTGAAAAGTTCAAGGAAATAGAAAGGATGTGGGGCCAGGGTAGAGATGGGGCAGTCTTTTCACTCTTAATGTCCCTGGTTTCCTAGGGATGACTAGGGAAAGAGAAGCATTCCACTGGGGCTGAAGACACACTTCATTCCTCATCTTTCATAGCCTTACTCCTGCCCCATTCATGAAGAGATGTATGTACGGTTGCTTTTAGCAAGATCCTTATGGCAAACTGGAAAACAGTAAATGTCCCTGAGGCAAACAGGGGCTACTTCAGGTCACATGGTTAGGAAGTGTCTGATGCCAGATTTGAACTCAGGAAGTCTTCTTGACTCTAGGCCCTGAACTTTATATATTGTGCCACCTAGCTACCCCATCCAGACAATTGAGACCTACTATGGTGAGACTACAGATCATGCCATATGTGGATTAGTTGAAAGAATTGGGTATGTTTAATTTAAAGGGAAAACAAAATCCTGAAATAGACCAGCACCCAGACTATATGGCAGTGTGAACCTCTGAAGACCCTTGTCTGTAGTGTCTTTGAATTTGGGGGAGTGGAAGGGATAAAATATTTAACAATTGAAGATTAGACAAGGGTGGAGAAACACTCACTGAAGGAAGATCACTAGCAGGTAACAAGCATTCAGTAAGTGCTTACTATGTTCCAGGCTCTGTACTTGGGATCTAAATACAAGCAAAAAGAAAGACAGTCCCTGTCCACTAGGAGCTTCCATTCTGGAGAAGATGACCCAAAAAAAGGGAGCTAGTGAGAGGATGGGGAACAGTAAGGCAAAATCCTTAGAGTCAGAAGCACAACTGGGAGGGGAATGAAGCATGGCCCACTTAGGGGCTGGAGATAAAGCTGTGGAGGCAGGGTTCCCTCTGCCTTTGTCTACATAGTACCAACTCTTGCCTACAAAGATAGAGTCAGCCCGGGGCTGTAGGAGGATTCTATGAAATGTCCTATTCCAGGCCCCTCCTCATTAGGCCTGGGTCGTGGCTCTTCTGATGAAACCTTGAATCCCTACAGACACAAGGTACAGCTCTTGGCAGTTTCCTATGCCTACAGTCCCTCTTAATATCAAGCCTAGTGGAGAGCAAAATTAACCTGCCAATCACCCAGATATTTGTCGCCCCCAGGAAATTAAATTCCACCCTCCTGCTTCTCTAGCTGTCTGCCCCCAAGCTCCAGGTAACAAATTTTAAAAGTGTATCACATGTTTCCATTCCAGGGTCGCTTCAGGATAAAAAGGTAACATTAAGAAAGAATAATAATAAATATATTTGTTGATTCCACAATCAGATTTGGGATCTACTTCATTATCATAGGATCATAGGTTTAGAATTGGAAAAGGCGTTAGAGATGGGCCAGTTCAAGCAGCTAGGTGATGTAGTAGATAGAATGCTGGGCATGGAGTCAGGAAAACTCTTTGTGAGCTCAAATCCAGCCTCAGAAATGTACTAGCTGTGTGCCCCTGGGCAAATCACCTAACCTTATTTACCTCAGCTTCCTCTTCTGTAGAATGAGTCAGAAAGGAAAATGGCAAAACACTACAGTATGTTCGCCAAGAAAATCTCAAATGGGGTCACCAAGAGCTGTACACAACTGAACAACACCAAAAGTTCAACCTTCTTCTTTGATAAATTGAAGAAACTAAGGTCGAGAAAAATTGATTAACTTTCAATCAGTTAATCAATAAGCGTTTGTTAAGTACTTACTATGTGCCAGGCACAGTGCTAGGAACCAGGGAGGGAATATTCAAGGAGGTAACATGTATATCTGTGTGCGTGTATCCATAACCGTATCTGTGGATAAACATGTGGATATTATACATCTGAAGTCATACAAGCAGTAAGTGGAGAAACAAGGATTTCAACCCAGGTGCTCTGACTCAAGCTCCATATGCTATAATTCTTACAACACCTCAGCGAGAGAGGTACTGCTATTATGCTCATTTCCCAGATGAGAAACCTGAGGCTTCTGGAGAAGTGGTTTACTCAGGATCACACAGGTACTAAGTGTCAGAGGCAGGATCTGAACTCAGAGATTTCCTGATACGAAGCCCAGCACTCTTTCCATTATATTAAGCTACATTGCTAGTAAGGTAAGCCTCTGTTTGAAAACTCCTGCTAATAGGAAATTCATTATTTCCTAAAGCAGCTCATTCCTCTTTTGGATAGCTCAAAATGTTAGGAAACTTTTCCTTGAATTGAGTCAAAACTTGGTTCTCAGGAACTTCCATCCTCTCCAATTATGTCATCCTCAACCAATCATTTCAACTAATCCAGTAGATAATCTCAGAATAAAAGCTACATGTAGGTAGTCAATTTTATAGGTAATTGAGTTAGTCTCAGACATTTGTTTAGCATAATTCAACACATCTAATCTTTTTTCCCCAAAAAGTTATTCATTCCAGAGATAACTAATCTCAGCTCCTAGTTCTGGGAGAAAAATGAGGTTTCTTTCAAATAGCCAGCAGATGTAATTTTTTAATTCATGAAAAACTCTTTCTCTGTCTCTTTTTTCTCTATCTCTTTTTTGTCTCTCTCTCTAACTTTATCTCTCAGTCTTTCCTCCTCCTCCTCCTATTCCTCCTTCTCCTTTTCTCCCTTTCTTTCTTTGTCTCTTCCTCAACTCAGCCCCCTTTCCTTTCTCTCTCTTTCCTCTCTGAATCCAATGTTGTATCAGAAAGCACTCCAACATACACAAGGGGGTTGCTATCACAGGTTCTTAGATCTATATTTATAAGAGGAAAGGCAACTTTCAAGGGGTCAACAATCACTTGAAACAAGCACATGTATCATTCATTTAGTTTGGGGCAAAACGTCAGCACCCTGAACTTCAGAGACTACAGAGAAATCAAAAATCAATAGACGGTGCTTCCAAACTGCCTGAACCATATATACGTTGTTACTAGAGAGGAAAGCACCAACATCTGGGTTTTCAAAGTAGGGGGCTGCTTTGCGGTTTCCCAGAGTCTCATCTGGTACACAAACCTTCTTCCAAAACTAAGCCCCAAAGTAAAGACTCACCTCACTTAAACATTTTTTAGAGTCAGAGGGCAACACAAACCTTGGCCTTCCGACAAATCTTCCTAGGCCTATTAATGGGTGGGGAAGATCTTCCCATTAAGAAGCAAAATTCTATTAAGAATAAATAAAAATGCTTTATCAATATAAATGCCTATTATCTTCTTCCAGTGTTCTATTAAGCCAACAATCATTTATTAAGCTCTCATCGCATGCAAGATATTATGTACTAGACCCTGGTAGAACAAAAACAAAATAGTCCCAGCCCTCAATGAGTTTATCTTTCATTGAGGGCAGGGGGGAGTTGGAGAGGTGGAGTAAGAATACAACTAAGTAAAAACAAAATACACACAGAGTAAACATAAAGTAATGTCCATAAAGCAGATATGAGTAATTGAAGTTGGAGGGATCATGGCAGGCCTAATGTAAGAGGCAGCATTTGAGTTGAACTTTGGGGGAAGTTAGGGATTCTATGAAACTGAAGTGAGGAAAGAGGATATCCCAGGCTCTAAGGATAGCAAAGGAATGGTGATGAGAAATGAAACACTATGTACAGGACTAGCAAAAGGCCAATTTGACTGGAAAATAAGATATGCAAAGGGGGAGGGGAAAAGAATAAGTATTTATTTAGTACCTACTCTATGCCAGGCACTGTGCTAAGTATTTTTTATAAAAAGTATCTCATGTGATCTTTGTAACAATCCTGGGAGTTAAGTGCTGTTTTAATCCCCATTTTTCAGATAAGGAAACTGAGGCAAACAGAGGTTAAGCCCAGGGTCACACAGCTAATAAGTTTCTGGGGTTGAATGTGAAGTCAGATATTCTTGATTTTAGGTCTAGCATTCTATCCATTGTGCCACCAGTTGTCTCTAAGGAGCTAATATTCAATAATCCAAGAAAGATAGTCTGGAGCTAGAATGTACAGAGATGCCAAGCAGAAGAGCTTATATTTATTCTAGAGGCATTTGGGTGCAATTGGAGTTTCTTGAGCAGTGTTACAACATTCCCAGACAGAGCCGTGTTTTAAGAATTCCACTTCAGAATCAGCATGCCAGATGGATTAGAGAAAAGAGAAACTGTAAGGAAGAACACCAACTAGGAGACTATTGCAGGAAGGAGATGATATGGACTTGAACGAGGATGGAGGAAGATGGGTAAAGAAAAGGAGAGAGTGGTGCATGATGCCACAAGCAGGAAGAGACCTTCCTGCTTGTGGGCTTTGAAGGAGCCAGAGAAGTTCAAGATTAACCCAGCTGACTGGCAAGATGGTAATGCCTTGACACAAACAGAAAAGTCAGAAACCCAGGAGAGTTTGAGGGAAAAGATTCAGACATCTAGTCTTTCCACCCTAGAAACCTACCACTCAAAGAATCAGCATGCTTACAATTCCTTCCTTGGTACACCCTTACTGTCTGATTCTTTTTGTTCCATTTTTGTTTGTTTTTCTCTTCATCAATTACTGTTGTCTTCCTTTATCTAAATTCTAATTTACATGTCCATCCCTATATTGGATTGTAAGTTAGGGCTGAAAGAGGCTGAAGAGGCTGTTCTGGTCTCTTAGTTTAGCGGTGAGGAAACTTAAAGTGACTCCTCTGCAGTTCTATAGCTAATAAGTGTACAAAGTAGAATCTGAACCCAGGGTTTCTTGATTCAGTCTAGAGATAAAACTATTACACCAATGATGTCAAACTCCAATAGGGGCCACCAAACTGTGTATAAAGATTCCTGGGTACCACCTATTGAATTAGAAAAACATATATTAATATTATCTATTGAATTTTTTTTTTGATGTCGTAAAATTTACTTGTAAAAGTGAGGGCAGGGGATTGTACTAGATAATTCCTAAAATCTCAGAACCTGTTACCTGGGACCAAAGTCTCTAATTGTACTTCTGGGGCCAGTACACTTTCATGTAGATGAGCCCCCACCAAGAATAATTCTCTGATACTGTACCTGTACCCTACCACACAATGGTACCCTTTAAGCAGGGACTAGATAACTAAGGCAGGACGTTGTAACGGGAATTCTTTTTCAGTCATGGTTGGTCTAGATGGTGGCTGAGACCCCTTCTAATGCTAACATTTTATAAGTTGATGAACACTTCTTACTAGTGTCATATGGAAGTTATTGCTTAGGTCTTCACTATCCAGGTGGCTCAGTGGGTAAGGTCAGGAAGACCAGAGTTCAACTCTGACCTGAGACACTTACTACCTCTGACCCTGGGCAAGTTACTTAACTTCTGTTTGCTTTAATCACTGGAGAAGAAAATGGCAAACCATTCCAGTTTCTTTGCCAAGAAAACCCCAAGGTCAGTATGATCCATAGGGTCACAAAGATTTGGACACAACTGAACCAGTACATCTTCCTTCTCTCTTTGATAAACTATACCATAAGATCCAGGGGTCATCTCTTGCCTTCTTGATCTTTATCTTGTCACTATCTCTGGAGGATATAGTGAGGCTGATGGCTTTGCATAGCCCTCCCTCACTTAAATCCAATTCACCTGCAAGTCATGGCATCACCTTCCTGATGTCATGGTCCTCTTCCAAGACAAAAGAACAAAGAACAACATACCATAAGCTCTAGGGATTTCTTCTATTTAGTTGATTAGTGGATCCTTCAGGGAAAACAAAATCAATGAACATATTAGAGGCTTTGTTACACTTAGCCTAAAGCACTGCCTGACCACTGCACCATACTGGTTCCCCCCTCACCCAGCATGGCCCAGTTCTCAGCACTCTGCCTGTCTCCTTCTGGAGTTACATCTGTCTTAGGAAGCTCTTCTGGCCTCTGTTCCTTGCCAAACAGCACAGAGGTTGATAGTGCAGAGGAACTGAAGCAAGCTTTTAAACAACTAATTTTTTCCCCTTCTAATCCCCAGTTTTGGACAAACATGGGCCCAGAAGTAAGTGAGGGAATTAAATTAACGAACACAATTTCTCCCTGTCATTGAACTCTGACTAATGAGTCTATTTCTGGGTAATAAGAAGGAGCAGGAAGTGACAAGTCAGTGTAATGAATTAGTGGCCCAGAACCTCGTTAGTCAGAATAATCTTTCCACGAAAGATAAATGATGCAAACATTAATTATAAACCCAGTGTGGAAATGCATCCCATTATTTGGAATCCTAAGAAATCTATCCCAGTTATTACTGAGGCATTTTCAAACAATAACAATAATTTTTTTAAAAACACTCAGCAAGAACCTTGGCCCCTGGGGAAACAAAGTCTCCACTGCTTCTCTGGCAAAGCGGGGGAACTCTTTTTTAAATTGGTAAATAGAGCTGATTATCATGAAAACTGAGCCTGGCTCCTTAAGAAGGCTAATGGTCCAAATCCTGAAGGTGCCCCAAGCAGGCCATACCAGATCTGAATTGGGGTGGGGGGATTTGCTTATGAATAGCCTCACTCACTCAACACTTCAAGCTCCAGGACTCTCCAAGGTTTATTTATTTGTTTTTATTTTTTGAGCTGGAGTTGTCCATCTGAATGCTGTAAGACAAATACAAGAGATACAGATCTCAGTAAGGGTGACCCCACAGCAGGAGAAGACCACAATTTCTGCCTAGTGAAAGGGAAGGAGCAGCAGCTCACAGCTGAGACAACTTACTTTGGGGGCCAGAGTAGTACTGAGTTCAAGACCTGCCTCTAAGGCCTTGGGCAAGATATTTAACCTCTCTGCGCCCCAGATGACTTTCTAAGACTGGGGTTCCTAGTCTTTTATTGAGTCAGAGACCCCTTTGGCAGTCTAATGAAACCAATGGCCCCCTTCTCACATTAATGGTTTTAGTGCATGGAATAAAACACATAGGATTACAAAAGAAAATTATTATAGTAAAATGCAGCTGTCGTTTTTATTTTAAGTTCACAGACTCCAGTTTAAGAAGCCCTCATTTCAGACCAAAAATTGCAGCGTAGGTGCTGATATCAATTTGTTAAGATAGACAGAGCTCTATACCCCCTCACAGGGGGTATCACCAAACCAAGGAAGTCCCAGATCTAGTAAAAACAGAAACAGAAAATCTATGGAACTCTACCCCAGCCCCATGCCCCTTAAAGCTCACTTCCCAGGTTGTCTGTGTTCTCTAGGATAAATGTTAGTACCAAAGTTGGGAGGTGCATTCTCTAGGCTGAAAGGGTCCTTAAGGGTAATCTAATCCAACTTCTTCAGTTTACAAATGAGGAAACTGAGGTCCAGAGCACTTAAATTACTTGCCCAAGGGCTCACAATGAATTGGTAGCAGAACCAGGATCAGAACCCAAGGCTCCTGGTTCCCAGCCTAGAACCTGAAATAATCCATAAAGTCATTTCAGAATTCTAATTCTTGTTCTCTCTCTTCTGGTAGCAATATGCCAGGAAGGGGGCGTAGAGCCAAGGGACAGAAGGCTGAATCAGTAATAAGAAATGTTATTGCTGAGATCGTTACTCTGGAGAGTAAATAAACCAGAATTAAAAACTTATAAAAAAAAAAAGCACTCTGCAGTGTCCTGGTAATAAACTTGTCCGTGACTCCACGGTTTAGAGGTTCCTCAGCTTCCAAGGATTTTAGCTCTCACTCTCTCAAGGAGGGATTGGTTAATTCACTTGCTGAGGAGAAAAAATTTGAGCCAAAGAGACAGAAACCATCTTGAGTTTCCATCCAGGCGGTACCTCTATGGCAAGGAGAACCCTTGTTTGTTTTTGTTCTTAAGACTCTATTGCTATCTGACTGAAAACTCTTAATAATAGAAGAAGAAAAAAACACAATTAATTGTGAATGAATTTTAATCGTCTCTGATTCCTCATTTGTAAGCCATAAATGAACCTTTTATCAAGCTATTAAATTAGGTTGCACTTTCAAGTAACAGCAATGCACCCCCAAAGACTGTCTCAATGCACCCTCTCCCCTTCTGCTGACTGCAAATTCCAATAGGCTCTTGAGTTTTCATTTTTATTTTCTTGCTTTCTGTTGTTTTTATTTTAAATGGATCAAATGGGGAAAAAATAAAAGATGACAGAATCACTTTTGTAAAAAAGCATAGAGCAAAGGCATGCGTGTGTGGTCATTGTTCTGGGTCCTTTGGTTTCTTCCACATTTGCTCTGGGAACAGGGCACAGCTGGATTTATGTCTGTTCTGATGTCAGGATGTTTTATACTTCAAACCAGTGGTGTTAAGAGGTTTGGAACAGGGGGAAAGGCAGAAGACAGAACAGGACTGAGACCATATTCTCTCATTTTCTCCCAGTCTGCCAGTCTACACTATCTTCTCGTTTTATTTAGGAGAGAGGCAAAGAGGGCAGAAGCATTTGGACCTTTAAGATCTTAAAACCTGTCAGGCAATACTGATTGCTTCTCATAGAGGGGGAACCCTGGCACCCTGCATCTTATTTCTCTGAATAATATTGGGCTGGAGTGGAAGTAATCAGGTCCTCTCAGCATCCAAGTGTATTGGTTCAAACAGTTCTGCATTTAGAATCAGAGGGCTCAGCTTCAAATACTGGTTCTGCCACTGACTAGCTGCGTAATTTTAGAGAAATTCTTGGTATCAATTTCCTTTTCTGTGAAATGAGGGGGTATGGACCAAATAATTTCTAAAGTTAAGTTTCAGTTCTAGATCTATGAGTCTAAGAAATACAATTTGAGGAGGAAAGCCCTGGGGTTGAAAGGACAAAGGTAGAAGTGGGGAACCTGTGGCCTTGAGGCCACATGTGGCCCTCTAGATCCTCAAGTGTGACTCTGACTGAATCCAAATTTGAGGACCTAGAGGATTACATGAGGCCTTGAGGCCACAGGTTTTGCAGCCCTCTACAAAGGTATTGAAGCTAAGCATTCCTCTTCCTGGAAGGTCATTGCCCTATGGGTGGAGAAAGAGAACCCAGGACATAAAAGGCTGTTGATGATGCAGATTTCCCTTTTCCCAAGAGAAGAGAACATTTGGCATCTTCATCTTTGTATTATTCTCAGTAGATGATAATGTCAGTTGTTTCCTTACATTTGTCATTGGAGAATTTTGATAACTTGGAAGTGAAGGAGGAGTGGTAACCCTTTTATGTCAACTGGGTAAATCACGTAACTTCCCTGGGCCTCAGTTTCTGTATTTGTAAAATGAAGAGTTTGCCTACATGACTTCTGAAGTTCATTCCAGTTCTACATCTAGGAACTTGTGACCCCTATAACACACAGGTGGTCTCTCTCCTCCCTGCTAAAAAAAAAACAAAACACAAAAAACCCTCCACCACCAACAAAAAACCCTTTAAATTGTCATAGAAGAGTAACTTTGAGATCCTCTAGGTAACACCATTTTTATAGAGCATGAAACTGAAGTCTAGAAGAGGGAAGTGACTTGTCCAAGGTCATACACAGCTCTCACTGAAGCTGAGATTGAGTGGAAATAAAACCTAACAGAGTCCAAAGCCTTATTAATTCACAGACAACTAAGGTTAGGAGGGAGCACAGAGACTCCTTTATCCAACCTTCTCATTGAATCACAGGAATGAATATACAACTTTCCATTGGGTCTTACAGCCCACCTGGACTCAGGAATGTTTACAAAGTCAGGAAAGGCAAAACTTCATGATAAAGAAAATGGCCTTTGATTAAATATACAAAGGTATCCCCAGGAAATAGTGTTTTTTCCAAGAGGGGCTAATATATTGTTTCCCTTCTCCTACCTTGTCTTATCCTGGCCTTTTTCTGTGGGTCCATAGTTGGTGTTAGGAGATTCTCCACTTATGGTGATCCTCTTCTTATGGGAACTTTACTGCCCTCTCTCTACAGATTTCAAGAAGTAGACCCAGAAAGGCCATTGTTATAGAATTGAGGGAAAGGACCCACTGTCCTAGGCCAGGCCTGCTTCCTTATACCCAGGCTAGAGCAGAAGTTATTCCCACAGGTCCTTGGGGTTCTCAAACTCAGGTCTGATGAATCCAGCTTCAGCAACCTAAGTTTAAGTTTCTTCACTCTCACCATGAGAACCAGGAGGAAGAGATGCTAAGGACTAAAGGAAGGGCCTAAAACCCAAGAGGAAACAACTTTAGGATGGAAGCATCTTTTACCTATAATTGTCAAGGGCAGGAGAGACTTTTCTAGTCAAAGGATGAGGGTGAGGGGTACCTTAAGAAATTACTGAGCGATTATTGAAATGCCAGGAACCACTGAGAAAATATTCTTAAATGAAAACTCCCAAATAGAGTTGCCTTGTGTTTTGGGGCAATTAAGGGGTTCCTGGGCTAGAGAGGCTTTAAAGGGAAGATGTAGGCCCAGCATCCCCCAGCCTATAAATAAAAATTGGAGGAACATACTCCAAAAGATGGTGTTACAAGTTTGACAAACCTAATTCATAACAAGAGCTAAGATTTACCTCACATCAACCTGTTAGGTTCATGTGATCATAGATTTCGAGAAGGGAAGGACCTTGGAGGTTATCTTATCCAAACCCCTCGTTTTACAGGAGAGGGAATTTAGACTCAGAATAATTAAGCAACTAAGGTCAAAGAAGTAGAAAGTGGCAAAAATGAGATTTGAACCCACGTCCTCTGACTCCAAAAATCAATGCCTTTTGAAGTGCTCCATTTGTTCTCCAGAAAGACAGTGGGAGTTATGAAGAATCGATCTACTATCCTTCAACTGAGACTCAGAATAAACATTAAACAATTTTTCCTTTCCCCCTTTCTTCTTTCACCATACATCCACCTGTACTGTCTGATCTCTTTTAAAATACCTGAGAGGGTAGAGTACTGTTACTAAAAGGAGTTAGAACAGGGACTAGACTTGTGATTTCATTGCCATGGGGAACTTAGAATCTGAGAGAGTTGCCTAGAGCCATGACAGACTTGCCCAGGGTCAGCCAATATGTGGCAAAGAGAAGACTTGGTCCTTGTCTTCCTGGATTCCAGACCAGGTCTTTCTTCACTCTGCCATTCTTACTGAGAAACAGGGAGAGGGAAACAAAAAACCAAAAACTATAGCCTTCATTCCATATGGGTCTTGGGTAGTGTCCCATTATGCCCAAGGTTTGTGGTCTTTCTTCCCATCCTGACACTATATACTTTGGCACTGACTACTCTATAAAAAGCTTCTGAAACCTCCAGAAAGAATCCTCCTCCATTTCTAAAATGAAGTTTTATAGAAAAAAATATTGATCTAAAATATGTCATCCTCCAATCTTCTTTCTCTGTTGCCTCCTTTTCTGGCCTTTACTATAGCACAGGGGTGGTGAACCTGTGGCCTCAAGGCCACACGTGGCCCTTTAGGTCCTCAAGAGCAGCCCTATGACTGAATCCAAACTTCAAAGAACAAGTCCCTTTGTTCTGTAAAATTTGAACTCAGTCAAAAGGCCACACTCAAGGACCTAGAAAGTCACATGTGGCCTGTAGACTCCAACTTCCCCACCCCTGCTCTAGCTGGTTTCCTTCCATCCCCTTCCATTTGCCCTACCTCTCTCCAGATTCCTTTTCATACTTTCCATCTCATCCTTTTCCCCTTATTCTTTAACCTTGTTTTTCTCTTCCTCTTCTCATACTTTCCTGTATCTTCCATTACCATTCTCCTGCCTTCTCTTACCCACCAAAGGCCCCCTTCCTTGCACAAAAGCGCAGGAGATCCCTATGTGGGAGGCTTAGCTCACAAATGTCTTGTCAGTGGCTCTTGGCACCTTGCCTTTCCTAGCAGGCTCTTTACTCTGCAACTTTATTGCTGTCAAGAAGGAGACATTTCTAGCCCCTTTGGGCAGAGGCATAATCAGCCTGGAAGGCCAGCTCCACCCCTCTGCTCCTTGGGGCTCCCACTCCCCACTCCATCTCCTTTACCCATCAGAGCAGATTTTATTTATGAAGGGCCAGTAGCACCTGTCTCCTTCCATCTAAATTACCTGCATATTCAGAGGCCTTAATTCACAGCTCCTGCCTGCAATCTCCTTCCCCTTAGCTCCTGGCTCTGTCATGATTTCCCACACACATGACATCTTAGCTCTTAGTCTCTTTGGCCCAGTCTAGCTACACAATGCGATAGAGGGATTTTATTCCTATCCTCCTCCTCCAAAAAAAGAAAATGAAGTGTGCTAATGCAGAGATGTCAAAGAGATCTGAAAAGAGATGACTGAGTATGAAAGCTGTGTGTATTCTGGGGACAGCACATTGTAATAGGGAAAGAAAGCAAAACAAGCAAACAAAATGAATTTGAAATCCAAGACCAAAGTTCAAATTCAGCCAAGTGACCTTGGATGAATCACTTTAACCTTTGTAAACCTGAGTTACCTCATCTGTAAAAGTAGGTAATTAGAATAGCATTAGATCAGGAGTTCTCAACCTGAGGTTAAAAGTAAATTAATTTTGGGGGTGGAAGGGTAGTGTCCATGAACTTGGATGGGTGGAAAAAAAATTTCTTTATTTTCACTAACCTATCAGTTCCTTCAATTATGAATTTTAAAAAAATATGCTGAGGAGTTTATGAGCTTCTCAGACTGCCCCAGGGGGCTAGGACACAAAAAGGTCTAATATACCCAGACTAAATGATCTCCAAGTTCTCTCTAAGCTCCAGGAGTCTATGATTCAACCAGAGTTAAAGGAACTCAACCCAAAGCACCTAGAACTAATGAATTGAAGGGTAGCAAAAGAAATTACGAGTCCCAGCATTACACTCTTTGGAGAAGGGTAGGTTTGCTCAGCTCCAAACATTACTCAGTGTTTGCCATGTGCAAGGCGTTATACTAGGTGCTTGGGACACAAAGACAACTTTTTTTATTTAAGAAGAAATGTTCCTTCTCAAAGAACTTATATTCTAGGGGTTATATAATTATTATATGTATTATGATTTGGGGAGATTGGAAAGATTCTTGGCAGCTAAGGGAATCAGGAAATGTTCTGATGGACGATGTCATTTGGTCTGAGGTTGGAAGGAAGCTAGGGACTCCAACAGGTGGAAGTAAGGAACCTGTGCTTGCCAGGAATAGGGTACATCCTGTATGAAGACATGAAGACCAGAGATAGAGGACTGAGTTACGGGAGATGCAAAATGGTGAATTTGGCAGGAACACAGAAGGTGTGAAGGATAGAAATGATATTGCCTGGAAAGGAGGCTAGAGCTTAAAATGCCAAGCCAAGGAGGTTATATTTTTGCTGTGTTTTGCTTTGTTTTTCAATCCTAGAGGCAATAGGGAGTACATGAAATCTTTTGGAACAGCTGAAATAGATCTGTGCTTTAGGAGGATCACATGGGTAGCTACAAATAGGATAGATTGGACAGAAGAACCTGGAAGCTTGAGATGCTTTCAATGGTTCAGGCATGAGGTGATAAGAGCTGAATCTAGAAGGCTAGCTGTGTGAGTAGAGAAAAAGAAAAGAATCTGAAGGACGTTATGGAGGTAGAATTAATGAAATTCAGTAACTAACTGCATTGGAAGGTGAGGAGGAAGAGAAAGGAGGAGTAAGATGACCCAAGGCACTTGCCCCATAAATTTGTCGATGAGTCACTTTACTCCTGAGTGACTTTGTGACCTCATTTGTGCCCCATAAATAAGTCTCAAGAATAGGTCTGGAATCCCCAGGAATGATGATGTTTCTCAAAGTTGGGCTTCAGGAGGCAGAACAAGTTTTGAGGGAGAGAGAAGAATGCAAATATATGTAACTATTGAGTAGAAACCAAAGCTCTGCTCCAAGAGCTTTACCCTCTCCCACCTCCAAATCTCCAGGCAGGATTCTCCATTTCTTTGCTTTACTGCTTAAGTTGTTTTGTGTAATGAAAAGAGCTGTTTCTATTACGAACTCTGTTAATCATACACTCATTCTTCCCTTGTGCTAAACAACAGTAGCGGCTCGCAATTCTGCAATATTTTAAGGTTTACAAGGTTCTTTCTTCAGAAAAATTCTGGGACATAGCCAGCGTGAGTATTATGATGTCCATTTCACAAATGAAAAGAAAAATTAGACTCTGGTTGTTGGTTATGGTCACATAATTAGTAAATGCTTCAACATCATGCCTTTTGACTCTGTCTTACCCTTTTCATCATAATGCCTAGCATGTAGTAAGTTATTAATAAAGGCTTTTTCATTCATTTGTATGTCACATTGGACTCACTCCCTGAGAAAAATGCTGAAAGTTGCTAATGCTCACGTCACTCTCAGTCTGATTCACCAGACTGTTTCAAGTATGGATAGCTGTTCAGGTTTTATATTTCCCTACTAGAAAATAAATTCCTTGAGAGAAGGGACCAACTTGTTTCCTTATATGCCTGGCACTCAGCACAGTGCTTGGCTGGTGCATAGGAAGCACTTAAGACTACCTAGAGAGAACATAGGACATCAGACATTTGCTTTCTTTTGTTATCATTGTTCATTTTTTCAAAAATTATTTTATTTTTAATTCACAGAACAAAACAAACATTCCCGTAACAATATAACAAAGAGATCATTGCACTTGAAAGTACAAATCTGTGATGTACAATTTACGATTCCCTCCAAATACACCACAGAGTTATCTTATGGACTCTGAACTTGGTATGCATTCAAGACGCCGCCATGTGATTAAGTCAGAAGAAAAACAAGGGAGTCAGAAAGTGCATACTTTAGCTGTGAGAAGTGTAGAATTCTTTCTGCTGGACCCAGAAAACAAGGGAGAGGTCCTCCATGAGCAGATGAGAGAAGAAAGAGGAGGAGGAGGAGGAGGAGGAGGAAGAAGAAGAAAAGGAAGAAGAGAAAGAAGAAGGAGGAGAAAAATGAAGGAGAAGAAGGAGGAGGAAGAAGGGAAGGAGGAGAAAAAGAAGAAGAAGAGGAAGAAGAAGAAGTATTTATATCTTTTATCAGAAGTTTACTGAATGCAGTTATCTCCATTTTGGTACTTACCTGCCTATGCATAATCAAATGTTAAAATGTTAAATGTTAAGATGTGAATAATCTGGCCAGGACGTAGGGACAATATGGTCCCAGAAGCAATGATCTATTAGTGAAACTCAAGGAAGGATGTAGAGCAGGAACCTACTGCACTGTCCATTCTTTCCTCCCTAAACTGCCAGTCCCCAGTCTCATTTTTTTTTTCCTGCCATTACATATTAGGGATAAGGAGCATGGTAATGAACATACATACTAAGGATAAGGAACAAATGATGTAACATAATTAAAAGCTGCCAAGTCATAGGCTTAGAGCCAGAAGGGACCTCAGAGATCATCTCCTGTAGCCTTCCTCATTTTTATAGATGAGAAAACTTTGGCTCAAAGAGGTAAAAAGACTTTCCAGAGTCAAGTAGGTACTGAGTATCTGAGCCAGGATTCCAGCCTACATTATATGACTCTAAATGCATGTGCTTTCTTTTTGACCCCCTCTTACGTCTTTACCTCATTTTTCAGTTGTTCAGTTGTGTCCAACTCTTTGTGACCCCATGGATCATACTGTCCATGAGATTTTCTTGGCAAAGGTATTGGAGTGTTTTTTTATTTCCTTTTACAGTGGTTTAAGGCAATAGAGGTTAAGTGACTTGTGCAGGGTCACACTGCTGGTAAGTGTCTGAAGCTGGATTTCAACTCAAGTGTTCTTGGCTTCAGATGCAATGCATTATTTACTGAACCACCTAGCTGCCTCTTGGAAAAACAGGGGTTAAGTGACTTGTCCAAGGTCATAGAGTCAGTAAATGTCTGAGACCAGATTTGAACTCAGATCTCTCTGACTCCAAGCCCAGCATTCCATCCATTGAACCATCTAGCTATCCTCTTCACCTCTTTACATGTTTTTAAACATTGAAGAGGAAGTTTTGGTGATGACTCTTGGCCTGTGATGAACCATGTTAAATCTGGACACCAACCAATAAGGAACCATACCCTAGGAAAGCTAAATACCAACAAGTTCTGACTGAATATGATATAGGGGAAGGAACACTGGTTTTGTATCAGAGGAAGTAGGTCTGAATTCTCCCTCAATCTTTGTGCCTTATACATTGTAGTGTCCAGGCATTGATTTCTAAAGTCCTTCCCAGCTCTCAACTAGCATCTAAGCTATCCATGATGTCTATGATATTGGACATATCCATGGGGGCATTGGACAATCTATAATCCTACTAGCCAGTGAAAATTATGCTGCTTCTGTACTCACTGTGTGCTCTTGTGTATTGATCTTCATGGTGGAAATGATTTTTTAGATGTTTGGTCACTGTCTTTATGACTTCAGAATGGCACCTAGAACTGAGTATCAGAATGGCACCTAGAACTGAGTAAAGTGGTATAACAAAATTCTGGTGATGATTGAGTTATCCCTCTCCTTTCTGGAACTAGGCAGAAGGTAGACTCACTGTATATTCATGGTTTTCTCTATAGAAACTAGCATAGTTCCTTTTTCATTAAAAAAAAAAAATTCAGGTCTGTGAGTTCATGAGTACAGGGAATTTCCAATGAAGGAACTTCCTCAACCAATTCATATCAGCCCCTGCTTTGCACCTTATATCCTTGAAATGTTGTTTGTACATCATAGATCCTTAACATTTATTAAACTGAATAAAATTAGAAGTGTGATCTATCTTCACAACTTGATAGTAAATTTCATCATGGCTTATAATTAGATAATATATTAGAGCAGGAAAGGACCTTAGGGATGGGCTAGTTCAACCTTCCACCTAGTGTAGAATAAATATCTCTACAGAATACCTGACAGTTGATCCCATCTTTTCTTGAATGCCTCCAACAACAGAGTACTAACTAGATTATAAAGCAGCCAACTCCTATTGTTAGATCAGTCTAATTAAAAAATTCTTTCTTATGTTTAGTCTAAACCTCTTTAACTTCCACTCATTGAACTTAGTTTTTCCTTCTAGAAGAGAGTTTCTTAAACTTTTGGGCACCATAGACTCTTCTTGTAGTCTGGGGAAGCCTATAGACCCCTTCTCCAAATAACATTTTTAAATATATAAAATAAAATATAAAGATTTACAAAGGAAACCAACTCTATTAAAATACAGTTACTAAAATATGATTTTATTAAAAAGTTCCTAGAATTCCAGGTTAAGATCCCCTGATTGTAGAGCAACACAGGACAAGTCCATACCTTCTGCATGACTGTCTTCAAAAATGTTTAAAGATTATGGGGATGTCCAGAGAAAGAACTACGGAGTCAGAACGTAGAATGAAGCAGACTATTTTCTCCTTTGTTATGTTTTGTTTATCACATGGTTTCTCCCATTCGTTTTAATTCTTTGATACCACATGACTAATGTGAAAATGGGTTTAATAGGAATGCATGTGTTGAACCCATATAAGATTTCATGCCATCTTGGGGAGGGAGGGAGGAGGAAAAAATTTGGAACTTATGGAAGTGATGGATGAAAACTGAAAACAGATTAATAAATTGGGGGGGGGGCGGTGAAGAGTATGGGGATGTTCCACCTTAGCCTATATTTTTTCCAGTCCCTAGTTCCCTCAACCCTTTTCATAGGACAATTTTTGGACCTTTCTTCTTCCTCATCCCCTTCCTCTGTGTATGATTTTCCCCTTCACCTTGTCATTTCATTTATGAAAGAACTTCTAGTGAATGTCAGGGTTCATCTCATTCTACCTACGGAGTTCAGCAGCTTAGAGAGTATTCTGAGAACGGTGAGAGGGTGATTTCCCATAGCTGCACAGCCAATGTTGCTCACATCAGTAGTGGTCATACACCAATAATGGTCAATGTATATCGAATACAGTGCTTGAATCCACTGTCCACAGTATTGAAATGCCTCTGGTTATGGATGCCACACTTAAAATGTGCCCGGAGTTGAAACACAGTTACTTCTATGTGTTCTCTCAGTTAATATCACTGATGGACCTTTGAGTATTTATCTATCACCTATCTATCATTTGTCTAATTATCATTTTATCCACTTGTCTATCTGTCTGGTATAGATCTGCCATCCATCAATCTTTCTATTCTATAACTTATTAAGTCAGTCGTCTGTCTATTCTATCCATCTTTTCTGTCCATCTGTCTATCATCTATTCGTTATCTATCTGCCTATTCTGTCTGTCTGTCTATCTATCTATCTATCAATCATCTATCTATCTATCACGTACTATCTTTTTGAGATGGGAACACACCAGAATCACTCTAGAGTTTAGAATTGGAGCACAGAGGTAGAAATAAAAGGGAATTTAAACATTATCTATTTCAACTCCCTTATTTTATAGAGAAGGAAAATGAGGTACTTCTAGAAAGGTTAAATGACTTACACAATGTCACATATGTAAAAAAAAGTAGTAGGGTTATAATTCAAGTCCAGGTCTTCTGAGCCCTACTGCAACTGTCACCATTATAACATGTCGGTCTATTTCCCCATCCATCCATTCATGCATAAGCATTTATTAAATGTCCATTGTGTGACAAGTCTGTCTGTAATGATGTGAAGAAACATAGTGTTTAGATGGGACAGCCCCTGGTCTTCTAGCGCTTACCATATATTAGTGGGCAAAGACACAACCATGCACTGTATAGCTGCATGTTGTCAGCACCATGAATCAGAAAGATTTGTATTTCCCTTGCAGTAAGATTACTTGCCACCCAAACAATTCAGAACTATATACAACAGGAAGTTCAGTCTTAGAGAGTCACCTGATGCTCAAGGAAGTGATTTGGTCATGGACACACAAGCTTTTAATGTCAGAGCAAAAATTGGGATCTCAGGCTTCCTGACACTAAGTGCAGAGCTCTGTCCACTGTGCCACTTGGGCTCTTTAAGTATAATACAGTCTTGAATAAGAAGCACGTTATGGAGGTGCAGAACAAAATTCTATTTGTGGTCCAAGGGGCAAGGTCATTACTGACATGGAGGCTCTCAGGAGGCCTTCAGAAGAAAGTGGTAGGCATGGGCTTTTAAAACACATATAGGGACTCAACAGAAGGGAGCAATGAAAGGCATTTCAAGTATAGAGAACAGAGTGAGGAGATAGAGAGAGAAAAAGGACAGTGAGAGAGAGAGACAGAGAAAGAGTGAGAAAGACTGTGAAAGTCAGTGTGTGTGTGTGTGTGTGTGTGTGTGTGTGTGTGTGTGTGTGTGAGAGAGAGAGAGAGAGAGAGAGAGAGAGAGAGAGAGAGAGAGAGAGAGAAAGGGCTTGTTAGAAGGCAATGCGGTCAGGAGGCTAGAATTGCAGGGTTGAGGAAGGAGGGGTCAAGAACCTTGAATGACCTCCACTACCCTCTCTTCACCAGCAGGGGATGGCAGTGAGAAACTTGACAGCTGAGATTTCCAAGATGATTTGTTTCCAACCACAGGAGCAGGCTCCCCCAAAGTAGCAGTCTTCTGATCTACAATGTCCCCTAAATCTCTCCTATGGGGGGAGATAAAAGAGGCCTTATATCTGCAGACTGTCTTTTTAAATGTCATCCCAAGGATTTGACATCCCCAGTTAGAAAAAAAAAAGTTTGTTGTGTTGTTGGGTTTTTTTCCTTTCTCATTTCCCAGCCTGTTGGTGTCAGACTATGATGTGTTGAAAGGCAGAACAGAGAGGGAAGCAGGGGAGAGCAGCGTCTCTGGAAGATAATTGACTTCGGAAACGCTATGTCTGAGATCTGGGAAGAAAACAAGTGAAAATATGTTATTTTACAACCTTGATACTCCTGACCTCATTGAAAATAAATATACACATACAATATGGAGAATTCAGGTAAGGCTTAGGAAGAGACCTAGATGTGGGGTACTTGTGCCCTCTTGTGGCCACTTTGAATAGTGCTATAATTCAGAACAGTTCAGGATCTCGAGAAATCTGTCATATTTTTTCCAGAACCTTGGTTGCTGTCTTTACTGAATCTTGAGTATATCTTTGAAGGTGGTCAAAGGGATACAACACAGAAGGTCTTTATTCCAAAGACACACACACACATCAGCCCTGTCCCAGTTGTTTAGGCCTGGTACTTATTGGAAGGCTGCTAGGTGGCGTAGTGAATAGATTTACTGGAGAAGACTCATCTTCTTGAGTTCAAATCATTTACTAGCTGTCTGATCCTGGACAAGTCACTTAATCCTGTTTGCCTCGGTTTCCTTGTCTGTAGCATAAGCTGTAGAAGGAAATGGCAAACCACTCCAGCATCTTTGCCAAGAAAACCCCACGTGGGGTCATGACTGAGAAATGACTGAACCACCTTATGCAGAAGCCCCATATGCAATGAATTAAGTTTCCTCAGTTTGCTAAGTCAGAGGAGGACAAACTGGTAACATCAAGAAACAAGATAAGCTGGTAGAAAGCTTTTATTAAAGTTGCTCCATTTAATTATAGGAATTACTGATATTATCCTATTAGAACAGAGATGAACCATGGGTCCCTGGGAACCAGGAGACTGATGCCTAATAGCCATGTAAAAATGAGCACTTCTCCTAGCCTTGAGTTTTCTCCTCTATAAAAGAAGAGGGTTAATAAGATCACAGGTCTAGAATTGAAAGGAATCTTAGAAACCAGCTTTTCCACTTCCTTCATTTTACAGATGAAGGAAACAGGGATCAGGGAAGTTCAATGACCTGCCCAAAGTCCATAAGTAGTAAGTGGTGGGACTCCAATTTGAACTAGAGCTCATGTTTGAGTCAATTTTTCTGAGCCCAAGAATAGTATCCTTTAATAATATCAGGTTGGTCAGATTCCAAAGATCCTCTCCAGTATTGACATTTGATATTTGTCTTACTCTTTTGAGAAAGATGGAGTTACATGACTTCCCCAGGGTCTCACAGCTAGTAAGTATCTGAGACTAGATTGGAATTCAGGTCTTCCTGACTCAAAGGCCAGTGTTCTATGCACTGCACCATGTAGCTGACATTTGATATTTCTATGGAGTTAACTCACTATAACAGAACAGACTGTATTGTTCATACTCATTTTTATATTAAAAACTCAATAGTTAAGCTGCCTCTCCAATCTGCCTTCTCCATAATAGATCCTCTAAAGCTTTATGGGGGGATACTTAGAGAGGGGGCTCACATGACCTTTGTAAAGGAAAGATAAATTAATTCTCCCCCATGTAAACTCATAGGTTTCCACAAGTGGTTTTAAAATGCCTTAAGGAAAAACCTTACTATTATTTTTCTTACATTATTTTCCAGTTTTATCTGTTTTCAACATATAATACTTCTAACTACTTTTCTTGGTTCTCTTGAAAAGTATTTGGGAGTAGCTTCCTGAGTTAACTATTCTGTTTTCGAATATTTTAAGTAAAGTGTATATTACATCCTCTTTCATCTTCCCCTATACCTCTCTTTATCCTCAATTTCTGACCTTGCCTTGCTTTTCTTCAGACTCCACATTGGTTGGTTTCTCAGATCACCAGGGCCTAGACAGAGGAGATAAATGACTTTGTGAGTCTTATACATTTAGCAGGCAGCAATATCATCAGATCCAACTGCCTTACAAGATTTACAAGATGACAGGATTTTTTAAAAGGTTTTTTAATTGTTTGATTATTTATTACTTATCCTCTTTCTAGTTTGCTTGTATATCTTTTAATATATATATATATATATATATATATATATATATAATTTATTTATATTTCAATTCTCAACAATCACTTTCATAAGAGTTTGAAATAAAAATTTTCTCCCCATCTCTCCCCATCCCCCACCTCAGAACAGTATGGACCCCATCCACCCCTTCCTCCAGTATGGACCCCCCCCTCCCTGTCCTCCCCTCTATTATCCCCTTCTTCCCCTTCCCCTCTATTTTCCTGTAGGGCAAAATAGATTTCTATATCCCATCACCTAAGATGTCAAGATTGTTGTTGATCAATAAACATTTATTAAGTACCTGCTACGTGTTAGGAATTTTGTTAATTGCTGGGGATACAAATTAAAAAAGAGAGAGAAAGAAAGAGGGAAAAGAAGGAAGAAAAAAGAGAGAAGGAAGGAGAAAGGAAGGAAGGGGAGAGGTAAGAAGGAAGGAAGGAGAGAGAAAAGAAGGAAGGAAGGAATTGAGGGAAGAATGAAAGGAAAGGAGGAAGAGAAGGGAAGGAGAGAAGGAAAGAAGGAAGGTAAGGAGGAAGGAAGGAAGTCCCTGCCCTTAAGGAACTTGCAACCTAATGAGGGAAGAAAATAAACAAAAGAAAACTGGAGCCAGGGGTGTAGGAGCACCAAAGAGTCCCTGGAAAACAAGGGCATGATGTTCATGGAATCAAAACCAAGCAGAGGTGCTGATAGAAAATAAAGAGGATTTAGAACTGAAAAGGAATATTCTAGTACAGTCCTTTCATTTTACAGAGAGGTCATAAGACTTTCCAAGATGACACAGGTAACAAGCATCACAGCTTCCCAGGACCCCCCAGTCCCAACACAATGCTTTCCTCACTATCTTGTGCTGTCTTCTCCCAATTACTATTCAGCCCACGACAGGCACTTAATAAATGTTTATTGAAAAAAGGAATGAATGAATGATGTTATTGATGTTTTTATTCCAATTAATTTGGTCATAACAGATCATTAGTCTGGTGCATCCTAATCATCTATTGTTGACTGCATGTCAGTTATCAAGCGACATCTCCTCTTATTAAATCATCCTGGTATTTCCTTCCATGCCAGGACAGGGCATTGCTGGCTTCAGAGAGAAAATCATCCACCAGGGGATCAGCCCAGACTCTAGCTCTGAAAACTCTTGCCTTAGGATGTCATCAAATTGTGCTGGCAAGTGGGGAAGATGAGGAGCGAGGATGAGGGAGGGAAAGAAAGGAGCTTGGAGAACTGCCGTTCTTTCCAGGATTTCCAGGCTGGGAGGCAGAGAACTTTCAGAGCCTCAGTCTTTTGTACCTGGTGTCTTTCCAAGGATAGGATTTCCCAGGAGGTCAAGCATGCTTTGTAAATACCTGTGGGATGATCTTTACTGTTTTGTCTTTTTAGAGACAGGAAAATTAAATGCCACTGTTCTAATGAAACTCTAGACAGTGGCCTGGGATTGACAGAAATGGCTTCCCTTGGGGGGGAGTTGTCTTACCTTCTCCAGGCAGAGGAACCGAAGGTAAAATGGTGCCTCATAAATAGTGCTTTGATTCTTGGCTGTTGTGAACTTAAGGCGATTTTGCTTCTTGGATAATCAAGGAGACCTCAAAAGATTCAGCAGCAATTCAAAGATAAAGGAATCACTACAGGTATTGCGTCCAGCTCCAAGTCAGGTAACGATCATTCTAGCCTGTGTTTTAAGCTTTACCCAGTGCTCTTCCTCTCAACCACTCTGTGGCATAAGAAACAACATTTTTATCCCCATTTTCTTTTTCAAATTAAGAAACTGAGACTTAGGGAGGATCAGTGGTGTGCCCAAGGTCACTTAGGTAGCAGGTGTGCCAAAGAGGTCATGGAATCACA
>JAQQSK010003831.1:97500-156135 GCA_028658325.1 Potorous gilbertii
GCCATTCTCCAGTTGATGGGTATCTCGTCAATTTCCAGGGTTTTGACAGCACAAAAAGAACTGCTACAAATATTTTTGTACATGTGTTTCCTTTTCCCTTTTTTTTTTAATGATTTCTTTGGGATGAATATCTTGAAGTGGTATTGCTGGATCAAAGGGTATGCACAGTTTTATAGCCCTTTGAGCATTGATCCAAATTCCTCCCCAGAATGGCTGGATCAGTTCACAACTCTACGAACAATGTATTAGTGTTCATATTTTCTCACATTCTCTCCAATGTTGATCATTTCCCTGTTTTGTCATGTAAGCCAATCTGAGAGCTGTGAGGTGTAGAAAAAATTTTCAACATTTTTTTTTAATTTTTGAGTTCCAGATTCTTTCCCTTCCTCCCTCATTGAGAAGCAAGCAATAGCAACGGTATTTACTAAGATGGCATACAAATAGCCACAAAACATTCCTCCTATAAACTTGTAATGTACTATCCAAGAAATAAACATACTGTCTGAGGGAATAGAGGGCACCACTTTTGAGTATATTGGTAGTGATGTTCACATGTGGCTGAAGCAACTTATGCCTCTTGTAGCACAGGGCCGCAATCTCTTTTCTCTGCTCATAGAGTCACCTCTGAAGGTCCTTAGATCAGCTTTTCTAAAAGGAAAGCAACTTTTGACGGGTCAACAATCACTTTAATCAATCACATATATCATTCACTTATTTCAGGAGGAAAAATCAGTACCCTAAACTTCAGAGAAAATACAAGGAGAGAATAAAGACCAACAGACAGGGCTTCCAACTCTCTGACCATAAGCAATACATAAATCACAGATCAACAGACAGATTTAACTGTATGACCATTATATACATACATAGTTAACAGAGAGAGAAGCACCAACATCTGGGTTTTCAAAGTCAGGGGCTCTTTAGCGACTGCCCAGAGTCTTATCTGGCCAAAGAAACACTTCCAATAAGTAAGTCCCCACATAAAATCTCACCTCAGAGTATTTATACAATTTTCAGAGCCCAAGGGCAAGACTCTCTGACCCACTGCCTCAACTGAAATTAACAAAAGGTATTGAGGTCTATTGATGGATGGGGAATATCCTTAACTCTCCCCCCTCCCCACTATTAACCTTACATTAACATTACATTCCCAGAACTAATTGTCCTTCAAATCTACAGTCAGCCCTCTTCTCTGCTTCTGGGAGGGATACTTCTTGAAACTTTCTCCCTCGAATCACTGGTTCTCTTTATGTGTCTGACTACAGCATTCTCTCTTGGAAATACTCAATCTGATAAAATTCAGGATGGATGAGTGGGTATGTCCTCCTTAATGAGCAACTAGGGCTTCTAGGTACAAAGATTAATTGTGGTAGTTTGGTGGCACAGTAGATAGAGTATAGGGCTTAGAGTCAGGAAGACCTGAGTTCAAACATGGCCTCAGACCTTGGACAAGTTATGTGACCATTTTCCTTTAGTTTTCTCATCTGTAAAATGAACTGGAGAAGGAAATGGCAAAATACTTCACTATCTTTGCCAAGAAAATCCTAAATGGGGTTGTGAAGAGTCAGACATGACTGAAATGACTAACACCAGCAATCAACAGCATCATGGCTGGTTAAAGGAGGGAGGAGGGAGAAGAAGAAGAGAGGAAAAAAAACTTCCTCTCTTACTGAAACTTTTTTGCATATGTGGACATGTCACCCTCTGTCTCAAAATGTCCTGATTTAGTGAATGAACTTTGACTGATTCTATGAAGAAGAAACTGTTTTCTTCTGTTTCTTCTGATTCTTGTATTTGTAAGTCAAATTTTCTGTTCAGTTCTGGTCTTTTCTTTAAGAGCATCTAAAATTCCTTTAATTTGTTATCTATTTTTTTTTCTGCTGTAGGATTATACTCAGCTTTGCTGGGTCAGTTACTCTTGGTTGCAAACCCAGCCCCATTGCTCTTTGGATATTATATTTTATACCCTTCAGTCTTTTAATGTAGAAATTGCTAAAAGATGTTATCCTGACTCTAGCTCCACAATATTTAGACTGTTTCTTTCTAGTTGCTTGTAATGGGCGTAGTAGTGGTGTAGTGGATAGAGTGTTGGGTCTGGTCTCAAAGTTGGCCTCAGACAGAGGTTAGCTGTGTGAACCTGGACAAGTCATTTAACTCTGTTTGCCTCAATTTCCTCATATGTAAAATGAGAGGGAAAAAGAAACCACTCCAGTATCTTTGCCAAGAAAATCCCAAAAGAGGTCACAAAGAGTCAGACACAACTGAACAACAACTAAAGTGGCTTGTCATATTTTCTCCTTCACCTGGGAACTTTGAAACTTGCTATAATGTCCCTATGAGTTTTCATTTGGGAATCTTTTTCAGAAGATGATAGATGGATTTTTTTCAATTTCTATTTTACTCTCTAGTTGTAAAACTTCAGTATAATTTTCCTTTATAATTTTTTGAAGTGTAGTGTCTAGTCTTTTTTTTTTATCATGACTTTTAGTTAGTCTGACAATTCTTATATTATCTCTCTTCAATCTGTTATCCAGGTCAATTGTTTTTCTAACGAGATATTTTATATTTTCTTCTATTTTTTCATTCTTTTGATTTTGATTTATTATTTCTTGATGTCTTATGAAGTCATTAGCTTCCCTTTACCCAATTCTAATTTTGAAGGAGTTATTTTTTCAGTAATATTTTGGATCTCTTTTTCTATTTGATTGACTTTCTTTTCAAAATTTTCTTGATTTCTTTGCACTATCCTTTTTTACTCCCAGTTTTTCCTCTACATTTCTTATTTGAGCTTTAAAGTATTTTTTAAGTTCTTTTAAAAGAATACTTTTTTGGCTTGTGACCATTTTACATTTTTCTTTGAAAGCTTTACAAGAAACTATTTTGACTTTGTCTTCTGAGTTTGAAACCTGTTCTTCTCTATCATCATATGAAGTATCATTGGTCAGGTTCTTTCTCTGTCATTTACTCATTTTTTTAAACTGTCTTATTTCTTGGTTGTTTACTTGATCATAGGGTCCAGCTCTGCCCCCAGAGTGTCAGGGATAAAGTCTCATGCTTCAGGTTTTTAGTGCTATCTGAGAGACTACCCTCAACTATTCTTTTCTGCCCCTGAACCACGACCAGGGCCCCCAACACCACTGCCACCTCCAGCAGTCTTGCTATCTGCAGACCCTCAGGCAGTCATTCCCTTTTCATAATTTCTTACAGCAAAACAATATTCTATTGCATTCATATGCCATAAATTGCTCAACCATTTCCCAATTGATGATAACATCTTAGTTCCTAGTTCTTTGGTAGCACAAAAAGAGCTGCTACAAATAATAAACTTTTCAGAAAAATGTTTGTGTCCTTTTCCTCTTTCTTTGAGCTCTTTG
Organism: Potorous gilbertii; assembly: GCA_028658325.1. NCBI lineage: Eukaryota > Metazoa > Chordata > Mammalia > Diprotodontia > Potoroidae > Potorous > Potorous gilbertii. Next base: position 100,875 of record JAQQSK010003831.1, read on the forward strand.
GTATTGGTATTACCTTGGGGCAGCTAGATGGTACAGTAGATAGAGCATCAGTGTAGGAGTCAGGAGGACCTGAGTTCAAATCTCACCTTAGACACTTGACACTCATAGCTGTGTGACCTTGGGTAAGTCACTTAACCCCAATTGCCTCATCCTGGGTCATCTCCAGTCATGCTGATGAATATCTGGTCCCTGGATTCAGATGGCTCTGGAGGAGAGGTGAGGTTGGTGACCTGCACAGCCCTCTCGCACTCAAAACAAAGTCAAATTCAAGTCATGTCATTATTTCTCTGATGGCATGGTCTTCAGCAATGAAGGACAAAGACACATTGGTATTACTGGAATATATACATACATACATATATATATATATATATATATATATATATACTTATTGTATATATATCCATATAAAACTCATACATACACATATATTGACATTTGTGTATATGTATATGTGTGTATTTATGTGTGTATATATGTATATATACATGTGTGTAATTTACTAATTTTTGTAACACATTTCCAAATTGCTATCTCTAAGGGCTAAACCAACCAATTCAGAACTCCTTCAACAGTTTTAATGTAGTTGTTTGCCCTCCAGTATTTGTCATTTTCCTTTTTATCAACACTGCCAAATTGATGGGTGTGAGGTGGAACCACAGAATTACTTTAATTTGCATTTATCTAATTATTAATGATTTAGATCTTTTTTTTCATGTGGCTACTTATAGCTTAGAATTCTTAGAAAAATTATTCATTCACATCCCTTATCCTTTTTTCAAGTGGAGAAGTTGTCAGGTCTCTTTAAAGGTCTCTGAGACTCTGATCAAACTTCCAACTAGCCAATCCCAAGAATCCCTTCCGATTTAATAAAGGAAACATTGTATCACAAGGTAGAGATGCATTTTTACAGTTGATTTAATACCTCATTAACATATTGATGCCACTTTACTTCTGTTATCTCCCTTTGCCTTCTGTCACTAGAGGGGAGAGTGTAATCAACTTGTCAAAGACCCCTCCCCCATACTAAATAAAATCCCTCCAACTCAACTCTCTTCTTTCAAAACCCAACTCAGTTTTTATCATGATGTCTTCTTAGATTTCCCATGAGAGAAGAATGATCCTTCCCTCCTTGACTCTAATTTTACTTTGAACAACCTTTCTACATCTCATAGTCCAATTTGTATAAAAATTATGTGTGTACATATCTGTTTTATTCCCCTGTTAGATTAGACACTTCTTGAAGAGACAGTGCCATTTTTAATACTTGGGTGCCCACAGCCTAGCACAATGATTGCATCTAATAGCTATTTAATATGTTTGTTGAACTGCATTGACTGTATAGAGAAAGCAGACAGCTGTCCTCTCTGTCTATTGGTAAGGGTAGCTGTACAATATTTCCAATTTCTCTCTCCCCAGATTCCCTGTTTACCATCCTAGGCTTAGAGACTGCTTCATTTCATTTGGATCTTTATTTAGTGGACCCCAAGTAGAGGAGTCCAAGTCAATATGAATTGGAATTGAGAGTTTCTGGTTATGTGCTAAGCAGAGATTAGATACCTAACTCTCTTCACAAGTTTTAGTAAGATAAATTGAATGGGAGGGGTGAAACTCTAAATTCCGTGCTTTTTTCAATAAACAAGTACTTGAATGAACTTCCCTGGGAGAAAATGAGTTATCTTCCCCTGTAGGTCTTTATCCCTAGGCTGTTTGCTGAGCAGTAGAGCTAGGTTGTGAGAAAATAATTGCTCAATTTATATGGTAATTTATAGTTTACTAAGCACTTTCCTCAAAATGACAAAAGGGCAGTATATTTTCATGCCCATTTTACCTTTGAGCAAGCTGAGGTTTAAAGTCTCAGCTCTGATTTGTTATTGATCACAAAGCCTTTAAATGTGGGGAGGTGGGATGTAAACTCAGGGTATCTAAGGCTAGATGAAAATAGATTCATGTATATTCTACTACTTCTCTGGCTATCAGGGAAAACATAGTAGGGTAGGGAAGAAATTGGAAACAACAAAGGTGGGCATCTGTTTCCCATTGGCTTGGTAATAGTTGCCAAAGCTGCCCTCCCCCAGGAGAAGAAGGAATCAGTCATTTTTCAATTATATCTGACTCTTCAGGACTCTTTTTGAGGTTTTCTTGGCAGAGATAGTAGAGTGGTTTGCCATTTCTTTCTCCACATAATTTTTACAAATCAGGAAACTAAAGCAAAAAAAAAGGCTAAGTGACTTGCCCAGGGTCACACAGCTAGGAAGTAACAGAAGGTGGATTTTTGTTTGATTCCAAATCCAGTGATCTATCCGCTGCACCACCTACGTGTCCTCATCCTTCCTTCCATCCCTCCTCCTTCGTTCATAGTTTCCATTTCCCAACGACTGTAGACAGAACTAGCCCCTGCATCGCAGCAATTTGGGTGGCTTTCCTGTTGAGCTGGAGACCCCCCTCCCCCACTTTTATTTTGTAGCAGGGTAGTTAAAGGTGTGAATTAGAGCTTGTCAGACAGCCCTACTTAAAGGTAATGAAGTTTACTTGAATCTGTAAATTTTCAACTCTTTTAACTGAAGCCCTTTTTTCTTCATTGATATGCAGATACATGCTAATGTGTGCCTGTTCTAAACAGAACTTGATGACCTTCTAATTTTTATTTATTTATTTACTTTCTGAAGTGGTGTGAATCTGGAGGACCCTCCAAGGAATTAATGAGCATTTCAGGGCTCCAGGGCTTCCCTCTGACAAGCTACTTTCTCCCCTTTCTCTTCCTCTGTGGCAAAGAGGGAGGGGAGTGATGGGGAAAGATGGGGAGGAGAGGAAGGCAGGGGCTCCAGAGTAGAGCAGTTACCTACTAAGAGCTCCGTGAAGGCTGGCATTTATTTAGGCTCTCCTTTCCTAACTCTGCTCCCCCTCCCTTCAATTATTTTATTATTCTAAAATTAATCATAAATCAAACAATCTCAAATCTGGAAGAAACCTCAGAGGTCAACTAGCATAAACCATAGTTCTCTCCAGGAATACTCTTTCCAAACTCTTTGGTTAAATAAATATTGTTTCAACAGAACTCAAAAAAGAAATCCACACTCAAGAAGTATTTGTTGATGGATCTGCCAAGAAGGATGACTTCTCCGCCTAGGCACACTCTCTGTCCTGAGGGTAGACTAAAGTTATCTACTACCAAAATAAAGTGTGGAATGGGATGGGCAGTGGGCATGTATCAGTTTATGGAGTGAGAGGGACCTGGGTTGAATTCTTATTCTGCTGTTTTATTCTTGTGTGTTATTGTTCAATCATTCCCGAATCTTTGTGATCCCTATTTGGGATTTTCTTGGCAGAGATACTGGAGTAGTTTCTCATGTCCTTCTCATTTTATAGAAGAAGAAACTGAGGCAAACGGGGTTAAATGAATTGTCCAGAGTCACATAGCTATCAAGGGTCTGAGTCAAGATTTTTTTTTTACTTCTATTTTTTCTCAAATTTATTTATTGATTTATTTTCAATTTTCAACCATCACTTCTATAAGCTTTAAATTTTCTCCCACTCCCTCCCCAGTCCTTCCCCAAGACAGCATGAAATGTTATATGGGCTCTATGCAAACATTCTTATTAAATGCATTTTCACATTAGTCATATTGCATAGAAGAATTAAAATGAATGAAAGAAAGCAAACTAAACAAAACTGAACATAACAAAAAAAAAAATAGTCTGCTTCATTCTGTGTTCTGACTCCATAGCTCTGGATGTGGATGACATTTTGCATCATGAGTCCTTTAGAAATGTTTTAGATTCTTGCCCTGCTATGAAGGACTAAGTCTACCAATAACAGTCTTCACACACTGTGGCTCTTATTGTGTATAATGTTCTCCTGGTTCTTCTGTGAGCCCACATTTGAACTCAGGTCTTCCTCACTCCAGGTTGGTTGCTCTATCCTCTGCATCACCTATCTGCCATACTTGTGTAACTTGGAGCAAATCATTTAATGGACTTCAGTTTTTGCCTTCAAAATCAGAAGAGTTTGATCTATGTGATTGCTAAGTGCTTTCTACCTACAAAGTCTATGAATAAAAGAGATATGTAAAGACACTAAGGAAGAGTAGACAGAGCTGTCCTTGGTGTCAGGAAGACCTGGTTCAAATACTGTTGGCAGTACTTTAATCTCTCAGGATCCCGAAGTAATCATCTAAAATTGTAATTTAAAGAAAAATTGTTGATATGTATCTGTGAAGGGGGTTTCTATAGGAGGAGTTTTGACACCAATGAAATCTCATCTCTAGATTAGATATAAAAAAAATACACAATCTATGTAAGCCCTCAAAAATGTCGATGAGCACATAAAAGTAATCTTACCTGTTATGAATGTACCTTCCTAGAATTTAGAGCTGGATAATACTGTAGAGGCTGTCAAACCCAAGCAGGTCATTTTAGAGAAGCACGGAGACATTAACTAAAATGGAAATGAAATGGACCTTCCAGGGTTTCATTTTCCTCATCTATAAGATTAGAGAGTTAGATTGAATGCCCTCAGAAATCCCTTCTAGTGCTAAATCGGTAATCCTATAAACCATGTGATCTAATTCCTACTGGCTGAAGGAATTACCTTTATAGTCCCCCTTTTCATGGGTCCCTTTGTATTTCCAATGAGTCCATTTAAACCTATAGTTTGATAGATGTAGACTTGGAAGGGTGTAATCCAACTCCTTTACATATGGGGAAACATGATTCCAGGGAAGCTGGTAAATGGAACTGAGAACTGAACCCAGGTCACTTTACTCTAGAACCATCTATCCATGCTGTCTCTCTCCCTGACCTCTCACATTTTCATTCATTCATTCATTCATCATCAAGTGCCTACCACCTGGCATATGCCGCAGTAATCACATGAGGCTTTTAGTCAAGTTCCTCCAGCAACTCCTAGGGATTACCAGATACCTTTGTCCCTGCAATGGTAGGTGAGTGGAAAGAGAAGAAAAAGTTGAGACAGAGGGAGGTTTGCTACTTTTCCACTTAGCCCTACTTTGGCAAAGTCATTGAAAGGTGAGTTTTCTGGTTTAGGATTCTCTGGGTGAAGCAGCTTTGAGAAGGACCTATATTTTATAGCAATATTCAGCTACAGATTTTATCGAGCTTCAGTAAATCCCTCCTGGACAGGAGAGGACAAAGCTCTTTGGGCGACAGCATAAGACAGAGCCAGACAGTAGACATTCCCCAGGAGCTCTTGACCTTCTGTTACTCTCCAGTATTTATGCTGGTTCCTCAGTCACCTTGTTTATCTTTCTTTCTCATCCCCAGGCTCCTCACTTGCTAATGACATTGGAATTTAAGATTTATTTGAACTGAATATGGGAAGATTTCAGAGTCAGTCATCATTCAGGATGCTGAAAATTTTTAAAGCTTTCATCTTCAGAGCCATGAATGTTGTAGCTAGACAGGAGGGAGACAGAGGAGGGGCAGACGGCTTATTCCTTTGGAAGACTTCCACCCACCCACCCCAACTCCTCCAGACCATTGCTTTGTAGAGAAAACCTCTTAATGAGCCAATGCTTATGCCCAAGTGGACTGGTCATCAGCTTCACTGGCACTGGTCCCTTCAGCCCCTGTTGGCAGCAGGGTACAGTAGATTGGGGAGGGAGGCTTGGACAGGATTCTGAAACAACATAGGTCCCATTTGGATCATTCCCAGAGTGACTTGCCCCTGCAGCTATGGTACATGCAGGTGTCCAGGCTCAGACAGTACTTGATGGTAATTATGCTGCGCATGTAGTCAGACTGAAAATTTCCCTTGCCCTTGACTCTGACGTCTTCATTGGCAAGGAATTTTGGATGAAAGAAGGAGATAGGAAATGTTTATATGACCCTGAGGATGCTCTTTGGTGTATATTGAAGGGAGAAATGAAGGTAGGGAAGGGAACAACTAAACTCCCATCTCCCACTCTGATGGTCTCTTTGCACTGCACCTAAATACATTGAGCATTCTGCATCCCCAAGCTTAGGATGCCTTAGCGGAAAGTAAGTGTGACATTGAGGCAAAGTGGAAACCGCTGAACTTGTAGTCCTGGAATCTGGATTCAGATCTCTGCTCTATTACCTACTGCCTGTGTGACTGGGCAAGTTGATGAATCTCAATTTCCTTCTAGTTAAAGTGAGAGCGTGGACTAGGTCAGAGGTATCAGGTTGCAGCCCACTGGCCATATTATGGCTAAGTGACTCTAACCAGATTAAAATGTTATTGGGAATTGTTTAACAAAACAAATAAAAATATAATAAAACATAGATAATGTTAATTTGTGATTTTCTAAGTCAATATAGAGCCCCCAGGGATCCATTCCTTTCTCAGTTCGACCCCACTGGACCAGATGTTATCTAAGGTTTCAAATATCTAAATCTATGGTCCTAAATCTAGTTCATGCTGCTATAGAAGTGAAACAGCTGATCTCAGTGTGAACTAAACTGCTACCTGAAGAAGAGCAGAATACCCTTATAGTCTCTTCTTCCTTGTTTCCAGGCTCCAGTCAATTTTCTTTCAGTAATCCAGTAACACTGCTTTTTACTGTGCTAACCCACTAGGAGTAGGCATCGGTATGGTGGGCTCATTGCAGCTCTGAGTATTTCTGTGGAAGGCTTTGTCTGTGTGCCTGCAGCCTAGACTCAGATGTCCAAACACAGAATGAAAGAATCCCAGAATCTCAGAACTGCAAGGTCTCTCAAAGGAGCTGGCAGTCCTACCCATAACTGAACAAAAATCCTTTGTGCAAGGGGTAATTCAATCTTTCCCCGATAACCTACAGTGAAGAGGGACTCACTACACACCAGGGCAGCCCATTCTATCATTGGATAGCTCTAAATATTAGAAAAGGGTGTTTTGTTCATCTGTTTCTTTGTTTTTCCTGACTTAAAGCCTAAATTTACTTCTTGCAATTTCCACCCAGTTCTCCCATTTCCATCCTCTGGGGCAACTAAAACAAGTTGAATCAATGATCCATGTGACAACCTTATAAATACTTCAAGACAAGGATTATCATCCCCCTTTCTCCCACCCCACCCTGCTGTCATTTTTCCCCCTAGCTAAGCATTCATATTCCCTTCTATTGATATTGCCTAATCCTCCAGGCTTTTCTATCCTATTTGTCCTCTTCTGGACATTTTCCAGATCATCAGTTTCAAGACAGCATTAACTTAAGATACTGCTTCTAAAACATGCTACCTCTGTGCCCATAGATCCCTCCCCTCCCCTCGCTAAGCCTTAGTCACTTCATCTGTAAAATGGGCATACAGTAGCAATCCCTCACAGGCTTGTGAAGGTCAAATGAGATATTGTATGTAAAGTGTTTTCTGAACATTAAAATCTTTTTATAAATGTTAATTATTATTAGGTATGAAAAGACTGGAATTATCGTATAGTACTATTCCCCCATTATTTGTCATCTGCCTACAAAAATAAATAACACTCTTAGTGCTATGGGGGAATTCCAAAGGAGAAAAAGAACACTTGCATTTTAATCCACTTAATTAGGATGGGGGGGGCAGTGAGGAGGTCAGGGGAAATGCACTGGCATGAAGGATTTCAATAACAAAAGAAGGCATAGCAGGGTGAAGAGAACCAGGGACTAGAAGAGTTAATTGACTTGTCCAGCGTCATACAAGTAAATGAAAGAAGAAATTAGACCACAGTCCCTGACTACTGCAGGACGTTGGAATAACATGGACATAGTGTCTAGAAGGAAGTAGGTCATAGTCTGACCACACTGTGTCCAAAGGAATATATTCGGTTCAGGGTGGCATGTTTTGGGAAGCATGTCGGCAAATCACAGCATTGCCGGAGAAGTGGAACCAGTATGGTGAAAGGATTGGAGATTATGCTTTTAATAACAATAAAAAAAACATTCTCAGGGTCTTGAAGTTGACAAAATTCTTTTCTTATATTGATAATCATTGCAACAATCCTCTAAGGAAGATGTTAATATTACCCTCATTTCACAGAGGAAGAGGCTGAGGCAAACAGAGGTTTAGTGACTTGCCCAGGGTCACGTAGCCAGTAGGCATCTAGGACCAGATTTAAACTCATGTCTTTCTAACTCCAGGCCCAGCACTCTATCCACTATGCCACTTAGCTGCTTTTGAGAACTTTTGAAGGAACTGGGGACAATTAGCCCATAAAATAGAAGGCACAGGGGCATAGAAGCTCCTTCAAGATTTTGAATGTGTCTTGTGGGGTGAAGATTTAAATTATATCATTTATACTAATGACATTTAGAAATCACTTTAAGACTTCAAAACTTTTCTACTTATATTATCTCTTTTAATCCTTAAAACAAACCTGTGAGGTAGGAACTTCTTGACTATTTCCATAGATTTGTGATCTTATCATTGTGGGTATTTCTTATAATAGGACACAATACAGTCTAACCATGCCAGCTCATCCCCATCTCATGTCTATTCATTGTTGTTCAGTTGTTTCAGTTGTTTCTGACACTTTGGGGTTTTCTTGACAAAGAACTGCAGTGGTTTGTTATTTCCTTCTCCAGCTCATTTTATATATGGGGAAACTGAGGCAAATGATCTTAAGTGACTTGCTCAGGGTCACATAGCTAGTAAGTGTCTGAGGTCAGATTTGAACTCAGGACTTCCTGACTCTAGGTCTGGCACCATCCACTTCAAACATCCCTCACATAGGAACTACCTAAGTTCAACTTCTTGTCACCTTTCACTCACTATTGCAGTAGACTCCTACCTGATCTCTCTGCTTCTTCCCACTTAATACATACTCCACACAGCTCTCAGTATTTTCCTAAAGCATAGGTCTGACCATGCAAAAGTTGTATAAATAAACTTCAGCAGCATCCTATTATTTCTGGGATACAAATAACTTCCCCTGGTTGTCATTCAGAACCATTTACAAGAAGGTTCTTACCTACACACTTCTAGACTTGTTCCTCCTCTTCATAAATTCTAGAGTCCAGCCAAAGCAGCCTCCTTGCTGTTTCTTACCCCCACCCCCATATATTGTTTTTCTGGATATCTAGAATCTATTCCTTTTCTCTTCCCCCTCTTACAAGCTCTAGTTTCTTTGCATTTGAAGTGTCCATAGGTGATGCATTGAAGAGCTTTTTGGTTTTGAAGTCAGAAGCCCTGAGTTCAAATTATGTCTTAGATACTGACTGGGTGTGTGGGCTTGGGAAAATCACTTAACCTTGCTGTGTCTCATTTTCCTTATCTGTATAATCACATGTTGGATTTGATGGCTTCTAACTCCCTTCTAGCTTGTCATCTATGATCAAGTGCCCCCTTTTACAGGAAATCTTTCCTGAGCTTCTCCAACTACTTACAATTTATCAAATTTGTGTGAATGTATAAAATATAGATGTGCATATGAATACATGTATATATGTGTGTATTTGGACACACATTTACATAATATAGGTGTGTGTATATGGACACACACCTATATGCACCCATATTTATATATACACATACATATAAACAGACAACTGTGTGGGTGTTTTATATACCTATATATATTTATATATACACCTATATGTGTATGTGTGTACAAACTGTGTTTATATAAACATACACAGAAACAACTGAGTGTTTTATATATGTATATATAGTGTTTCTATATTGTGTGTCTATATTTATACATATATACATATATTTACATACACATACCTATATGTGTGTATATCTAGATGTGTGTGTGTGTGTGTATACATATACAGACAACTATGTCTTTTGTATATGTGTATGTGGATATGTATGGATATACAGATATACACAGATATATACACTTCTATGTGTGTGTATATACAGACAACCATGTGTTTTACGTGTGTGTATACATACAAATACATATACATACATACATATATATTTATGTCACATTTTTATATACACATATACTCATATATTTATATATACATATCTTTATATACACATATATATACATACATATATATTGATATACATATATATACATATTTATATACATACACAGACAACTGTGTTTTTATATATGCACACATATATAGTGTATACAAACACACATATATACACATATAAACATATATTTATATAACATGCCTATATGCGTGCATATCTATGTATGTGTGTGTGTATATATATATATATATATATACAAATAACCATGTATATTTGCATACGTATGCATATACACACATATTTATATATACCTATATGTGTGTATATACATATTTTTACACACATGCACATACAGATAACTGGGAGTATATACACTGTCTTCCTCAGTTAGACTGCATGTTCCTTAAGGTCAGAGACAGGTTCAGTTTCGTCTCTTTATTTCCAGCTCCTAACACAGTGCCTGGCACATAGTTAAAGCGCAATAATAACTTGTTGATTGATAGACATTATAGATATTATTATGTCCATTTTACAAAAGAGGAAACTTAGAGAGGTTAATTTCCCAGTCCATGGCCACTTAATGCTTAAACATTCCCTTCACAGTACCACGCTGTATCCCAAGGATAGAGCTAGAAACCATATGTAAAAAAAGGCAGCAATGCAGATTTCTGCTCCATTTCTGCTTCCTCATAATTAGAACTATGCAAAATTGCCTTGAGCTACCTCAGGATATAGTGGGTTGCTCTCACTAGAAATCTTCAAACAGAAACCAGATGACTACTCATTGAGAATGTTGCAGAGAAGAGCCTCATTCAGGAAATGGGCTAGACTAGTTAGTCTCTGAGGTCCTATCAAACACTAAGATTCTCTGATTCAGGCTTCCCTGTGTGGGTTTGTGCAAGTCCCCCGCCAGCACATCCTCTGCTGTCACAGATGGTTTGTATTTTTCTTACATTCCTAAGGGCTGCAGAAGGGTGAACTAGACTGAAGCCAGAATGATGTTGCAGAGGATGGTCTCTTCTCACTGAGTTTCCTCTATAGCAGGAGTTCTTTACCTTCTTGTTGTCATGGACTCCTTTGACAGTCAAGGGAAGTCAATGGACCTCTTCTCAGAACGATATTTTGTTGTCTACATTCACAGCTGAAGGAAATATCCAATTCCAGGTAGAAGTTAGAGTAACTAAAATCATGATTGTTTTTTTTCCCATCCAAGTTCACAGTGCCCAGGTTTGCTACTCTAGCATCTTCACTATAATGGTTGATGGAGAATCTGTTGACCTCTCTTTCCCAAACTGCTTCCATCCTATAATGCTTCAGGCTCAGTTTGATATCTACAAAGCAGTCGAGATGATTGAACAGACTTTGGGTTCAGAGGACCTATGTTAAATGGTAATTCTACTACAAAATACCTAAGCGACCTTGGGTAAATTATGTCACTTTCCTAGGCCTAAGTTTAACTATCTGCAAAATGAGAAGGTTGTACTGGATAGACACAATCCCCATCTGTGATCCTGTGATTAGCACAGGTTGTTTAGCTATGAATGGTCTTTAGAATAGCAGAGGACAGAAAGGGCAGTGCTAGGATACCTATGAATATGGACCTTTGGGTGATTCCAAGGTATGTAAACCCACGGTTTTAGGGTTAGACTGGATCTTTAGAGATCATCACACCTAGCTTCTGACTTACCAGAAGAGGAAAATGAGGTCCAGAAAGACCCTTTTTCTAGGGTTCCATGACACATTAGTACCTGAGGCAGGACTCACATCTAGGTCTCCCAGTCTCCAAGTCCAGGGAAATATTTCCTTTATTAGTGGTTTCCTTTCTGTCATCTGTACCACTCAAGATCAGATGCAAACAGGCCAGGTAAATAACCTTGATGCTAAGTCATTAAGTCGTGTCCATGGGATCATGCTGCTGAAGTCCTCTCGACTCATTCATTATTCCCTGGAACAGTGCTACAAAAAGGGGGAAGGAGGGTCGAGAGGGTGGTACCTCTCAGGTCACTGATAAAATACCTGCTTTCTCTTTGGGGTAGACCCATCAGATGAACAATTCCATGATGATGGTTATGATTGATGAAAACTATTCATATTAGAAAGGCTATATATTATATTGGATAAAGAGCCAGCCTTGGAGTCAGAAAGACCTGAGTTCAAATCTGCCTCTAACATGTATGAGTTTTGTGACTCTGAGCAAGTACATGATAACCTCTCAACATCCCTGATGAATTTCTAAGATTCTAACAGGGGTTGGTCTGCATTGGTAGGGAGAATTTTCATTTTGTAGTTCTCTAAATCAATAAAATCATAGACTTGATCCATATTTAATATAGAAAAATCAGAAGGGTTATGATCATCCCCCTAGGAAAGTTATTCCTGAAGAAGACTTTCTAGTGCTGAATGAATGACAGCCAGTAACTGAATGAGGTGTTTCTGCTGTTCAATCGGGTCTGACTCTTTGTGACCCCTTTTGGAGTTTTCTTGGCAAAGGTATTGGAGGGGTTTATCATGTCCTTCTGCGGCTTATTTTACAGATGAGGAAACTGAGGCAAACAGGGTTGAGTGATTAGCTCTAGGGTCTCATACCTAATAAGTGTCTAAGGATGGATTTGAACTCAGGTTTAGCTGACTACAGTTCTGGTACTCTATCCACTGTGCTACCTAGATGCCTGGCTGAATGAGTTACCCAAAAGAATATGCAAAAACCTTTCACCTTTCCTTCCTTTAATACCCCACATTGGAAACAGCCTGTAGCAGCAGTTTGTACTATAATCTACCTCTCCATCCTCCTCTCAAGTCCTCCCTCTTCACCCCCTACCTTCCTCCCCCCCACACACACACTCACAAACACACACACACACACACTCACTCACTAAGGCCCTGCCAGGGGAACAAGAGATCAGGATTTCTTTGCCAGATTGCTGTCCTCTGATTGACTGATAAACTGGCTTCTCATTATGCTCTGGTGTTTAGTTCCTCATTTTAATTATCCTCAGGGCTTCATTAGCAGGAGGCTAGAGCTGGATGACTATGTGATTGCCCAGTCCTAGACAAGGACATTGCAGACTCTTCAGACTACCCAGCACTCATCTACATGCTATTATATAATGCAGAGCAGAGGAAGGAGCCAAATCCGGATAAATCCTTACTTGGCTACTTATTCATCTCTAACTCTGGGCAAGTCATTTTGCTTTTCTTTGCCTCAGTTTCCTCATTTTTAAAATAAGGGGGTTAGAATAGATGACCTCTTGGATCCCTTCAAGCTCTAAGTCTATGATCTTATATCTTCTTTCATATATGTGTATGTAATATATATATATATAATTATATGTAAACATATATTTGTTATATGATATACACACATTCATATATATTGGGGAGCAAAATACTTTGCAAACCTTAAAACACTAAGGAGGATGTGGTTTGGCTGTTATCATCATAGGAATTTGTATTTCCTAAACTGAAAAATAAAAGTGTTTAACTCAATGATCTTTAAGACTTCTTCTACCTCTAATATTTCCTAGGATCATTTCGTTTCAAAAAAAGAAAAGGACAAAGGGAAAATGTTGGGTTGAAGTGCAGTGGGGCAGCATTGCCTGGAGAGGGGACTGGTGAACAAGAACAAGGCCAGGGAGGGCCCTAAGGGATTTGTTTATTTGCCTGACCTCTCTTTTGGATGCTAATGGCTCAGCCCCTCACCTGGACATCACAGCAGAGACCAGGAGGCCCCAGAAGAATGGGAGTCATTTCCTTTGATTTTCTTTGATGTTTTCAAAGGTAGGAAATAATTTTTTGCTATTCTGAGTAGCACTTAGCTGTAGGTTGAGAGGGAAAATTGTTCCAGCTCCTGAAAGTGCTAATTAGAAGCAATTACATACCAGGCTTGACCTGTCGGGACTCAGGATCAGAGCAGGCTGTGGAGGCAGAATTAGTTTTGGCCAAGGCAAGGCTCAGAATACTAGGGGATGGAGGTTGAAGGTGGTGGGGTGAGACAATGACCTCTGAGGACAATGGGGTCACTTTATTAGTCATCTCTGTACATTTTCCAGTCTTGGAGAATGAAGAATTCAATAATTGTCTGATCTTCTACTAAACCTAAGTGATCTTTTATTATGAGACTTTTGCTAACTTGCTGTGAGGTGGATGAATGAGTGAATGAATGAATGAATGAATGAATTGAATGAATAGTGATCAGTAGTTGTTTCCTGGTAACTCTAAGCCCAAGGATCTGCAGATCTCAGTTGCCCTTATCTTGTTTGCTTCTTGAACTCTTTGGGGGCAGTTGAATGTCCTCACTTGACCACTCTTAGACTCTGATAAGACAAAGTTAGGAATGGAAGTTATTTACAGAGGAAATTCTGCCTTTCTTTTTTAATGAATTATTTTTATATCATTGGATCTGAGACATTGAGATACTGTTTAATACATTCTTAAGTCTATCTTCTCCACTCAACTGTACCTACCTGGTAACATATGTTCATGTGATCTAAAAAAGCAGTAACCACACTTATGCCTGTTTCTAATTGGGTTTCTTAGGTATGGATTTAGCAGTAGGGCCAAGATTAGGATAGAACAAAGATTGTCACAGACAAAACTAGCTCCTCTGACAGGTAGATAAATGGAGATGTCCCTTTCGTCAGCTTAACCTGAGACATTTCTGCATATGCTCATGAACCCATTCCCCATCACTTTTCCAGCTCTCTCTCCCCTCTCCCCTCTCCATCCTCCACTGTGATGAACTCACTCTAGCACTCCAAGCAAGTCAAAGCATTTTAAAAAGAAAACTCATTTACCAAGTAGGTCTCTGGTGCGGCTGATAGAATCACTCTCAACGGATGGAAATAGTCATGTAATAGCCTCGCTGGGGTTTTTATCACACTGACATTATACCAGGCTAATAAACCCCAGAGGTGTTGAGATGTGCTTCTGCATCCAGCCTTCACATCTGGATGGAGGGTTAGGAAGCAGCAAAATCTTGTGTGTATCCACCTGCACCTCCTCAATATGGCCACTGGAGGACACTGAAGTTTTCTTCAGCTCATTGCAAGCATCCAGCACAGAGATGAGATTTAGATGAGAAGCAGAATTCAGGCAGGAGGTGTACCCCTTTCTGAGAACTAGCAACTCTCAGCTGTCTATTCATAATATCCTTCCTAACAAGAATGACATGTCTACTTAGGTCTTGTTTTCTCCATACTGTAACATGAAGAATAAAGGAAATGGAGACCTTTCTAAGACCCTTCCCTGCATTAATCTAAACTAATTTGAAAAGTAATAAACATATAGATAAGGCTAAGAGGTGACTAATGTGTTTCCCCTCACACGCCCTAAAATAATGTTTCCATCACCTGAAATGAGATAATAGTAACAATTAATTTCAGCACTAGGAAACTATTTTAGAAGCACACCAAAATGTGATTAACTTTAAGACATTTAGACGGCTCATGAGCTGAGCTCTATGGGGCCTTATGAGGTAAAAGAGCTGTAGCCACACTTACATCTACATGACAATTTCTCAACTAAGTCTTTTCCCAGTATCAGATGTGATTTTCGGTCATGACAAGTTGGATGATCCTTTCAAAGCAGGCAGGGTGAATTGCCAAGAAAAAGAAAGAATGTCAAGGGACTGAAGCCACAGCTGTGCCTACCTTTCTCTCCCAGAAAGATTATAGAATGCTAAAACTGCAAGTAATATGTAGTTTATCTTGCTTAAACCCCTTGTTTTACAGAGAAAGAAAGTGAAGTCCAGAGAGAGACAAAGGACTTACCCAAGATCTCATAGTTCATAAGCCCTGGGTTTAAATACCACCTCTTGTGTGACCCTGGGCAACGTAGTTAGCCTCTCCAGGCCTCCATTCCTCAGTTTTAAAAGGAGCAGACAGGACAAAATAGCCTTTTAGATTCCTTCTAGATTCAATTCTATAATCAGATTGTGGCAACCAGGTAGTAAAGCGTACAAAGCATTAAGTCTGGATTAGGAAGACCTTAGTTCAAATATGGCCTCAGGCACTGTTAGCTGTGTGACCCTGAGCAAGTCACTAAATCTCTATCTGTCTCAACTATAAAATGAGGGTGATAAGAACACCTACCTCTGAGGACTGCTGTGAAGTTCAAATGAAATAGTATTTGTAAACTTCTTATCTGATACCTGGCACATAGTAGGTGCACGCTCTCTCTCCTCTTTCTCTCTCTTTCTTTTTCTGTGTGTGTCTCTCTTTCTTTACCCTGCCCATTTCCATATACATATGTGTATATTTGCACACATGTATATACATATGTGTGCATGTACATATGTATATATACACGTGTGTGTATATATTAACTCTTATCATTGTCATCATCATTGTCTCTCAGGGGCCATTTAATCCTACCCACTCCTTTTACAGGTAAGGAAACTGAGGCCGAAAGTGATTTGCCTAATGTCACATAGTAAGTGGATTCAAGCCCAGATCTTCTAACTCTAACCAATACTGTTTTTCACTATATCTTCATCATCTTACAAAATATAATAAGTGCAATTTACTACACAAACTTAATAGCAAATGTCCAATTATCCCCTGGAAAAAGTAATTTGGACTTAGAGGTCTGAGAAATCCCTGACAACCTTAGAGGTAGACTCTTTAAAAGTCTCTAGGCTATGTGTGTGAGCCAAGAGACACTCACTGTATTTTCCCTATAAAACCACTCAAGTACACAAACAGTAACACACTGCTTTCCTCCAAATGTATGCACACACGTAAGCAGAGTGACATCAAGTAGATTGGATGCCTCCAGGGGAAAACACCTGTTAGTTTCTCAACGGGAATGGGAGGGAATGCTGTTAACACTTGGAATCATGTTTTCTAGTGAGCAAGTCTCTTGTATCCTGAAGGGTGTGTGTCTGTGTGTGTGTGTGTGTGTGTGTGTGTGTGTGCGCGCGTGCGCTTAACGCCAATCAATTTGGTCTCTGTTCCAGGTAGCTCACTTCCATGGGACTGTGTTTATTTTCCTTTCATGAGGCATGAAATGAGAAGCTAGAGACTAAGGGAAAAAAAAGCAGCGGACACAAGATGGCGGAAGAGAGCTGTCCTGATACTATTTCCGACTCACTCCTGGTTTTCTCAAAAAACCAGCCAGACAAAAGCAATAGGATGGGGAGAGGCTAGAAAGAAAGGGAGTAATATGCAAGGGAACAAAAGCCTTCCTAACTAAGATAAAGCAAACGGGGTGTTGTCCCAGGGTGTCAATATCTGGAGGGAGATCTTCCTGGCACTGAATATCATCCTTGAGTCACACACTCGCTGTGGTCTCCAGGAGGCCCACAGCCCAAGTAGACATTGTTGGGATACCACTCCCTTGGGAGACACCTAGAGTACCTTGCTTCCACCTCCCTACATGATGACTATCATCCTCCTAGTCCTCTGCACTTCCTGCCTGGTTCTAGCCCTACACACTCCTTAATACAAACAGACAAAAACAAAAATGCTAAACAACTTATTTTTTTCCTAAAATTAAACCATTCCTAGTTATAGCTCTAGCAAATTTATTTCTGTGTTGATTCACCTTTGGCTCCAAAATCTTCTCAACTAGGAACCCTAATTTATGTTCCTTAACCTTCTCTGTCCTTAATCCCAGAGGCATTTTAGCACTAAAACCCATGTTATACAACCTTATATTGCAGCCCTTAGTTTTTACACATTTCTGTTTTTTTACTTTCCTAGCAAGACTAGGGTCTGCCAAGTTTGCTACGAGGACCTGGTCTTGATGGTGCCTCTGATTTCCTCCTTGATGGCAGGGACATGGAGGCAAGTGTAGGAATGAAGGAGATGGGTGGGGAATAAGGATGCTACTGCACAGAGCTAGGGCCTTGGACCTCAGCCTCTGTTAGATCAGCAGTTTCCTGTTCTCCCCTTTGGCTAACAGGCTGCGTTCTCTTGTTTACATTTTGGGGAACCTCATTCTGGAAAACGTCTCCTAGTCCAGGTGTAGCAAACCACAACCCACCCCCATTTCAGAATCCTTTCCTTCCATTAAATAAACTCAGTTTATTCTGTCTTTACATAATTGCTGCTCTTTCTTTTTTGTCTTTCATCATCTGACCTAGAAGGGAGAAAAAAAAAGGGGGAAATTATCTTGTGAACTTTTTTTCTTAAGACTGAGGAGTTAATGTAGTTTTAAGCAAGTCATCTCTTATCACTAGCCATGTCTGTACTACCCTAGAAATCCTGTAGAACAAAAGCTTTGTCTGCTTTGATGAATTTTTATCAAGTTTTACAATGTACTAGGCATTATACCAAATACTGAGATTAATTGGTAACTTGGCTGTACCGAAGCATGGTGGGCTACTCCAGGCTTGAATAACCATTCTCAAATAACCCAGCTTCCACCAGCAGGTCTTCATGTTACGCTGTGTCTCTTGCTGTCCCCTAAGCACATCATGGAAGCTGCAAATGTGGGCTGAAAGTCTTTCACAGGAAAGCAGCCTTAGCAAGAGCTGGGATAGCAGGAGAGTATTCAGATTGGCAAAAAGAAGCTGGGGTCACGGATTAAAACAAAGAAGGAAATAAGTGAAAGAAACATACAGGCACACAATCTCCTTCACGCTTATATTTAGCCTTAGTTCACTTCACATTTGGAAAAGCTTCCTCAGGTATTGACACACCCACAAAGATGTGGTGATGTCCACCCTCGATCCACCTCAGAGGTGGATACATGCCAGGCACAAATGTGTACCCTAGAACCCCAAATGATGGGCAGGGTGGTGCATGAATACCAGTACCAAGAGTTGCGCTAACAGATGGAAAGTATCATAATCGCCAGATGACTTACATACAGGCAGGCTGCCAGAGAAACACAGTCAGGATACATGTATATGTAGCGTTAGCAATGCAATGAGATCTTATATTTGGAGATGCTGGGAGAGAACATTTATTCTTACACAGTGATGTGTAAACGTTCCAGGCTTTTAAATGCCAGATGAAGTCGACATTGCAATAATGCAGCACAAAATCTTGCCATCTGGGAGACCAGTGGAACTCATATACTAAAGAATTAAGATAAAGAAGACAGTGAATATAGACAGGCACTAGTCTGGATATGGGGCTCCAGTAGTGCATTAGCTAAACTAAGGCTGATATTGTTTTTGCAAAAGACAACCACAAACTAGCTCTTTCAGATAACAGAGAAACAGGATCTCACTCTATATTCAGTTTGAACTGGACAGAGTGAGATGGGGTTGACAGGGGGAAGGATGGAAATTCAGATGTGAAGTTCTGATTTTCACTCCATGTACCTTATTTTCCACAATACACAGTCTGTGATCCTCTGGTAGGATGGATGGCCCTAGAGAAAAGAAGGATGATCTTTCTATTTGGTAGAATGTCTATTGGATTATGGATGTTCAATAAAATTAATCCACTGGTTAATTGGCAGGAGGCATACCAACAGAATTGGCCCAGCTAGAGGCAGCTTATTCAAAACCAAGGTTGAGGAGACTAAAAACAAGTGCTATCATTTTTAGGAAGGTAGTATAGCCCTCAGCATGTTTGACAAAGAGCAGGCTTGAGAAGTACTCTAAGTCACCATGTTGGCACAGGCTTTAATTACCTCACACCTGTACCATTTCAATAACCTTCTGGTTGATGTCCCTGCCTCCAAACTGTCCCCACACAAACAGGTGAAGACACTTAACTTCTGTCTGCTTCAGTTTCCTCATCTGTAAAGTGGGGATGATAATGACTCTTACCTCCCAGGATTGTTGTGGGGATCAAATGTGATGTTTGCAAACATTAAAATGCTAGATAAATACTTATTGTGGTAGTAGTTGTTATTTTTCAGCTGCCAAAGTGATTTCTCTAAATAATAGGTCTGCTCATGTCAACCCCTTAACTCAAAAACCAAACGAAAACAAAATGAAACACTAGTGGCTCTCTATTGCTTCCACAATGAAATTTAAAATACTATATTTGTCATTTAAAATCTTTTACAACCTGGTTACTTCTTATCTTTTGAAAAACATTTTGATAACTTTATTTCTTTTTTAAATTTCTTTTCTTAATTTATTGAATAAAATAAGCATTTCCATTGCATAGTATAATAAGAAAGATGATTGCACATGAAATTACAAGTCTATTATGAACAACTTGCTATTACTTTTAAATATAAAATAAAGAATATATAATGAAGTTATCATGTAAATTTATTTCCCCTCTTTTTTCTTCATACCTTTCTTACACATTGCTCCTATCTACATACCCTACAATTCAGCAATATTGGCCTTCTTGCTACTCTCACCTGTGGCACTCCATCTCCCAACTCTATGGCTCTCCATTGGGCAGGCCCCCATTACTGGGAAGCCACCCCTCATTACTTCTGCCTCCTGTCTTCTCAATCTTCCTTCAAAACCCAATGCAAATCCCACCTTCTGCAAGAGACCTTTCTCACACCCACTTCCCCATCTTCACTCTACCCCCTCCAAACCATATATAACTTGTATGTACATAATTATTTGCACTATCTCTTCTCTTAGAATGTGACCTCCTTGAGGACATGGACCATGTTTTTGCCTTTCTTTGTATCCCTAGTGCTTAGCACAGTGCCTGTTATTAAGGGTATGTAACCCTTAATAAATCCTTGCTTACTGACTTCCCCACTGAGTCCTAATCTTTCTGGATGAGATTCACTGATGTTCTTTGGGGTATCCCATCCTATCGCATAGTTTCAAACCTCCTAGATTTCCCCCATAAGGGAAGAAGGCAGCTAAGGGATCCTATAAATCCCCTGTTTGAAAGTCTGTGATAAAAATGACTGGATCTGTTGCCTAGTTCTCCACTCTCCAGACTGAAATACAGATGGCCCTCAGCTGCTGAGAAACATGCTGTCTGTAGAAGTCTCCTACAGTTTGGTCTGACTGGATATCAGATGGCTGTGTGTATGTGTGTGTGCGTGCGCGCTCTCGTGCGTGTGCCTCATTCAGCCAGCATCTCTGTCCTCAGACCTGCCCTTTCCCTTCTCACTACACATGCAATTGGCTCTGACTCACATGGGAGGCCTTGTAAGAAGTAGTCGGAGAAAGGTACTTAGTATCAGAGCTGGTCATCATCCCTATGTTCTCCACCTTAGACTTCCCTGAATGACGGAAAATTGTAATAGGAAAAGGGGAAATGTGTGGTTTGGAATGAGCAGTAGAGCTAAGACAGGAGTATATGGCCTAATGGTCAGTGAAAGATAGAAAATAAGGACCACTGTCATCAATGAGACCATTGATTTCACATGACTGCATGTGTTAAGTTCCCTGTACCTTTATTGATCCATCCATCAATCTAACTGCCTATAAAAATAACGCATTAGTTAAGCACCTACAGCCAGGAGGCAGTAAATAAAGTACCAGGCTTGGGGCCAGGAAGGTTTGAGTTCAAATTTGACCTCACCTCTACTACATCTCTTTTTCAGCCTCATTAAGGCCTCCATTCCCTCCACCTCTCAGGATTTCCCCAGGCCATTGTTTCTACTCTAACTTCAAATTTTTCCCTTTCTAACTCGAACCCAATAATTAGTCATTCCTAGTCTACACTGTCTTCTGTTCCTGGATGTCTTACTTGTTATTTTTATGTTAATTTGACGTTATTAATGATTAGTTATTAATATTATTAATTATATATTATATTTATATAAAATATATAATGATATATTATTAATTATACTTAATATGTTATTAATTATTAGTATATGATAACTGATTCTCTTACTAAACCTCTGCCCTGGATTACTCTTACTGTTTGCCTCCTCAGTTTTCACTCAAAAACCATTGAATAAAATTAAGGAAGTCCTACAACTATGCTGACTGGATACATTAAAACTCAGATTAGCAAACCTCAGTGAAGCCCTCACTACAGCAATTTAGTCCTTTTATTCCTCCAGAACTGATTGCCTGGATCACTCTTCACAGAAGCAATTCAAACCTGTTCTTCCCTCCTGAAGCGCTATTCCTCCCCTTCCCTCCCCTCATCTCAAAGGAGAATTTTGCTTCTGGTAAAATTGAGATCATTCAACATGACCTACTTCTTCTCCCATTCTCCTTCTCTGAAGACCTTTTGTCCATCATCTCCCATTTGCTTCTCTTTTCCTGTAGACAAGATCAAGAGATGGCCAGTCTCTCTGCCAAAGCCTACCCTCTCCATGTGAACTTGATCTCCCAACCCTTGCCATACTTCTTTAGTAAATTGTATCATCAAACCTCACCCTCCACCATCTTTTTTTTTTAACAGACTCCCTATCAATGGGTTCTTTCACTTATCCCTTCAAACATATCCAGACTTCCCTCATAGTTTAAAAAAAATACAAAACCTTCACTAGATACTGCCATTTTCTCAAGATATAGTTATATTTCTTGTATATCTTTCTTAGTCATCCTTCTTGGAAAAAAAATGCTTATAATCCCTGCCTCTACTTCCCCTTTTCTCAGTCACTTCTCAACCCTTTGCAATAAGGATTTTGACCTGAAACTACTCCCTCCAAAGTTACTGATGATCTCTTATTTGCAATCAGTTCCTTTCTCATTTCTTATCCTTCTTGAATGATCTGTTACCTTTGGTATTTTTCACAATTTGACATTGATTCCTGAATAGTCTCTCTGGGTTTTTGGTGAAATCATTCTCTGCTGGTTCTCCTCCTTCCTATTTCTCCTTCTTGGTTTCCCTTGACTGCTCATCATCTGCTTTATTTTTCCTAAATGTGACTGTTCCCCAAGGTTGTGCCCCAGGCCCTCTACTCTCCTACCTGTATCTTCTTCTTTTGGTAACCTCATCAGTTCTCATGAGATTAACTATCATCTCTGTGCAAATGTCTTCCAGATCTATGAATCCATTTCCTGTACCCCCAATGGGCTTCAGTATCACAATTATCCTTTGGACATTTCAGACACCATTTCCATCTCCACATCGTCTCTTGCAATGCTTATCTTCCTTCTAAGCATGTAGCTTACTACCTTCGTTCTGGCTTTTGTCATTTCTCAACTCAAATTGATATCAAAATAACATTGTTGTTGCTGTTACTGCTGTTATAGACTTTCCTACTCAACACATTTAATTCCAGGGGTTTCCTATTGCCTTTAGAAAAAAAATTCGTCTCTTTAGTTTTAAAGCCCTTCATAACCTGGTTCCAATCCATTTTTTTCAGCCTCTTTGAATATTCCTCTCCTTCCTTCATTCTGCTATGCAGACAAACTGGCCTTCTCTCTGTTGTTCACCTTTGACTCTCTCTTCCTCCCATCTCTGCTCCTGGAATGAGCATCCCCCATGCCTGTGAATGCATCTCTTTAACTCTTCCTCATAGAGAGCCTCTTTTCCTATAACTTGCAGCTTAGGCACCATATATTACATGAAGCCTTTCTGGGTTTACTCTGTTAGTAGTGCCCTTCTTCCCCAAATACTTTGGATTTAGCTACTTTGCATGTATCTATATTTATTTACTTTATTTTGATGCTGTATCTGTTTTTTATATACACTTGGCTCCTCATTATAATATAAGCTTTTTGCAAGTAGGGATTTTTTCATTCTTTGTTCTTTTTTCCAGAATGTCTATTGCAGTGTTTTGTACATAATAGGTGGTTAATAAATACTTGTTGATAGATTGACATGACATAAGTATTGAATCAAGGGGAATATATCAATAAATAGAGAAAAGAGGAAACAAGATCATAACTCAACCTCCTCATTTTATAGATAATGAAATTAGGGCTCAAGGAAATTAAAGGACTTTCTCAGTGTATTCAAGTAGTAAGCACCAGAAATTGAATGTAACCAGGGGTGTGCTGGAGGTAACTTATACCAGCTCACAAGAGTTAATTGCTAAATTTTCAGTGTGAATATTTACACTTCAGAAATTGAGAAATACTAAAAATCAGGGCTTGACTTACTGTTTTGCAGATTGTCTAGATTTAAGAAAATTATGGAGAAATGTTAATAATACAGATTAAACTTACCAGTATGCCATTCATACATTTTCCCCTAGAGACCTGGTTATCAGACATTTAGCAGCACAGCCCTAAATTAAACCCAGGTTTATCATACCATGTTGCCTCCTAGAGGGAACAGAATAAGTTAAGGCAAAGTAATGGTCAAGGTCAAGATGAAAATGAAGGATGGAAGGTAATAGAGTTTCTCTGGAACATAGAGCTAAGTAGAAAGGAGTCCATGATAAGGAGGGACAAGACTATAGAGGGCCTTGAATGACAAGACCAGGAGTTAAAACTTTAGTAAAAGATAGGAAACCAGTGATTTCTTTTAGTAGAGCAATAAAGTAAAAGACAGTGTAGTATAGCAAAAGAATAATGGATTCAGAATCAAAAAACCTTGGCTCAGTTCTTATCTCTGATACTAGCTATATGACTGTGGACAAGGTATTTGATTTTTCTAAGTTCAGAGATGGGACAATCAAAGAAGTAGAAGGAGTACAGCAAGAGTACATTTTCATAGAAGCCAAGGATGTTCAGAATGGGGGGAGGAGGAAATCAAAGAATATAAGGGCATAGTGAAAGAGATCATTAATGACCTTGTAAAAAGTATTTTCAGTAGCACAAGGAACTAGAAGCCAGAGTGCAAGGGGTTGATGAGTAAATAAGGACTCTTCTTACAGGGAGTTGGACAGTGAAGGGGAAGAGATGAGGTAACATAAGAGGATGACAGTCAAGGCAATGATAGTTGTTACCACTTTATAAGATGAAAAGCAACTTGAGTATATTGTTCAGTCAGTAATCCATTGTGTCCAACTCCTCCTGACCCCATTTGGGGTTTTCATGGCAAAGATACTGGAGTGGATTTCAAGTTCCTTCTCTAACTCATTGTACAGATGAGGAAACTGAAGCAAACAGGGTTAAGTGATTTGCCAGGGGTCACATACCTATTAAGGGTCTGAGGCCCGATTTGAACTCAGTAAGATGAGTCTTTCTTACTTCAAGCCCAGCCACTCTGTCCCCTGAGCCACCTAGTATTCTTTATAGGATCATTATATACTGTTTATCACATTGGAATGTGAGCTCCCTGAGGGTCAGTGGTAGGTTTTTAATTTTTCTTTTTTATTCTCAGCATAATTTTTGTCACATGGTAAGCACTTTAATAAATGCTTGTTTACTGACTGAGAGGACAAGATAAAGACTCATGAGAGACAGGTGCTTACTTACAGAGGAAAGTCAGGGAGGAGACATAAGCTCTAGACAGAATAGGATCTATAGTACAGGTGGATGGGTTGGTTTCAGGAAGAAGGAAGTCTATTCTTTCCTTTGTAAGAGAAGGAAGGAAGGAGGAGAGAATGGATGAGGATGTCCAAAGGTATAGAGGAATAAGTTAAAAGAATTCATGTTAAGTGTACTTAGCATTTTGCTTCTGAAGAAATTCAAAACAAGTGTATTATCCAACCCTGGCCCCATGATTCTTATATCCTTGCTGGTACAGAAGAGGGATTAACTCTTGTCCATCAACCTTCTGCTGCTCTTTCATTCCAATCCCAGGGCTATGAGTAAAGTTTTCTTTTCATTTTTTCCCCTTTTATTGGAATCTACTCAAATCAGCCACCAAAGAAACATTCCCCATCTCTCAAGTGGCCTGGGGGTAGAAAGGTGGCAGGCAATTTGTTCCATCTTTGCTGGTTTCTTGCCATGCATATATGTAAAGCTAAAATTACCTCACACTCTGCTATCTCTCCTCTCTGTTCCTGTTTACGACTGACTGCTGCCTAGGGCAGCTGATTCCTAGCTGAGATTCATGCTGGTATTTTTCCTGGCTGCTCCTCTTTAGCTGCAGAGTCTACAAGAAGATGTTAGGTGACTAACTGAACATCCATCCTGGCAGAAATGGAGAGTTCAGTCACATGGGAGAACAAATGAGAAAAAAGTGTCAAAAAAGACCAAATGGCTTGACCAGTCTGTCTGTCCCCTCCAGTCTTCTTCATTTGTATTACCCAGCTCTCTCTATAGAATCAACAGTGCCTATACTGATCTGTGCAATAATTCCATCCATCTTCTTTCTGAAAGACTTTTCCCTATTCTTCCTCTCTCCTTCCTCTCTGCAACCCCATCATTTTCTCCAGGGTTCTCTCACTATATAAATGCCAAATGGATTCAAACTAAAAGTCTTCTTTAAGAAAAAGGACAGACTTCTAGGAGTCAAGAAGGCAGAGTAAGAAGTAAATCCCTCTTACCCTCCCTCATTGACCTCTGAAAGCCCAGAAAATATTTCCCCAGAAAAAACCCTGGGCCGATGAAACTGCAGAAAGTTGGGATGCAGCAGTCTTGTAGCTCAGGAAGCTAAAGGGATTAAAGGGAAAGAGGCCTCTTCCTGTGGGGGAGGGAGAGCAGTACAGGACAGGAGGTATCCCAGAAAGTCAGCAACAAGACCCACCTCAGGAAACCAGGGAGAGATCCTGAGCCCTAGGATGGTGGTAGACAAGTACCAATACCAGGACTGCCCCGCCCCCCCCGCCTCAAGTGTCTCAGCATAAGCAGAGGAATGGACAGATACCAGCCTCAGGAAACCACCATGTATGATGGCACTCTTCAGCAGCCAAATATCCCAGTGCTTCAACACAACTTTAGGAAGCACAGTTCTAGGAGGCACAGCTCTGGGCTGGCATACATTCTTTATCAGTCCAACATTCTAGTGCAAGGCCCAGGTAAGCAGGTGTCCTCCATGGGATAGACTCCTTATCCCCATCATGAGAGTTCCAGTGTTGTTTACCCCAGCCCAGCACTAAGGAAGCTGCCAGACCTGACTGACTCCAGCTGCCAGCACCTGAGGCCCTAGCACACTAAGCCAGTGACAAGGTCCTGGGGTCCTTGCACAAGAAGCTTGGTTCAGTGCCCCCTGTGCTTTAGCTGGAGAGCCCAACTCTAACAGTCAGGAATTAGGCAAACATGATGAGCAAAAGCAGAAACAGACAATGACTATAGATTATTATTATGAAGACAGGGAAGATCAAGGCAAAAATGCAGAAGAGGACAACTTTGTCAACATACCCACATCTGAAATCTCAAAGAAAAATATGAATTGGTCTCAAGTCCAAAATGCCTTCTTGGAAGAGCTCAAGGAGGATTTTAAAAATCAAATAAAAGAAGGAGAAGAAAAATTGAGAAAAGAAATGAGAGATATGCAAGAGAGAGTCAATAGATTGGAAGAGGAAGGACAAAAATTGGCTGTAGAAAATAGGTCCTTAAAAAATAGAGTTGACCAAGTAGAATTGGCCAAAAACTCACTGAAAAGAGGAACTCCTTAAAAAGTAAAATGGGCCAAATGAAAAATGAGGTGCAAAGTCTAACAAAATAAAACAATTTCTTAAAAATTAGAATTGGGCAATTGGAAGCTAATGACTAAGAGAAATCAAGAATCAGTCAAACAGAAACAAAAGAATGAAAAAAAATTGAAGAAAATGCAAAATACCTCATTGGTAAAACAACTAACCCGAAAACTAGCTCCAGGAGAGACAATTTAAAATTATTGGTCTACCTGAAAACTATGATGAAAAAAAGAGCCTGGACAGCATCGTTCAGGAAATCATCAAGGAAAACTATTTTGAGGTCCTAGAACCAGAAGGTATAATAGTTATTGAAAGAATATACCAATCACCTCCTGAAAGAGATTCCAAAATGAAAATGACAAGGGATATTGTAGCCAAAGTCCAAAATTACTAGGACAAAGAAAAAATAATGCACACAGTCAGAAAGAAACAATTTAAATATCGTGGAACTACAATCAGGATCATGCAGGACCTTGCAGCTACTACATTAAAAGATCAGAAGGCATGGAATATGATATTCCATAAGGCAAAGGAGCTTGGATTACAATCAAGGGTCAACTACCCAGTGAAGTTGAGCATAATCTTTCAGGGGAGGAGATGAATATTCAGCAAAATGAGGGACTTCCAAACCTTCCTGATGAAAATATCAGAGCTCAACTGAAAATTTGATCTTCAAATACAAGACTTAAGAGAGGCATAAAAAGGTAACCAGGAAAGAAAAAAAAGCCAACATGTTATTAATAAGGGCAAACTGTTTACATCCCTACAAAGGAAGATAACATTTGGAACTTGAGAAATGTATTCTTATTATGCCATTTAAAGGGGGTATACATAGACGGAGGGCATGGGTAAAGGAGGAGGCAGACAAGGGTAAATCACTTTGCATGAAAAAGCACAAAAACCTGTTAGAGTAGAGTGAAAGAAAGGAGGGGAATGAGCATTATTTGAACCTTACTTTCATCAGATCTAACTCAAGAGGAAATAACACAATCAGTAAGGTATTTTCCAATAGGAAGTAAGAGGGGAAAGGGGAAAGAAAAGAGAAGGAAAATTTAATTAATTAATTTTTAAAAAGAAGGAAAAAATACAAGATAAAAAAGAAAAGGCAAAGGACAAAAGGTTAAATGTCCCAAATAAGAGACTTCACTCCCTCTTTTCTACCCCAAGTAGAGAGTTCATACCTTCACTATGAAAGCACACAGAACCAGTTGAAGAAAATTCTAAACCCTAGTAGACTAAGATGAAATATATAGGAAAAGGTGAAGAATAGTAAAGAAGAGGCAGGCTAGGGGGAAAATAGACAGATGTAGAAAATTTAAATAAGGATCTCTACCATTTTATCATTTACATAAATTCTCAAAATAACAGCAAATTAAGATTGTAATAGGATAGAAGGGGAAAGAAGACTGAAAGTGGGGTAAAAGTATGAGGTTAAGGTCATGTATTCTTCCCAGCCTTCTGATTTCTTAGGCCACTGTGCCTTTGAATTTCAGACTGGCAACCCTGGGGAGCAGAGCACCCTCATGCTGTCATGCTGTCAAATTCATGTGCTTGACTGAGAAAGATAAAATATGACATAGAAGTTTGACATTTTCTCCTTATTACCTGGCACTTAAAGACTAAGGCTATTCTATCGTGGCATTTGGGTCTTACCATCATACGCACAGGTGGGTCTATTTCTAAGATGAATATGGATAGATATTTGGAAGGAAAAGGGGAGCAGAAGAGATAGATTGGAAGAGTGAGGGGTAGATAAGGAGGATGAAGGAAGAGAAAAGGCCAAGACTGGGAAGAAACTGAAGAAAATAAGGAGGAAATTATGTGGGAAGAGGCTAAGTATATAAAATAGGGTTTGGCAGAATGCCAAGGGAGACCAAAGGAACCCAGGATATCAATGAGATTCAATGTGGGTTAGAGACATAAGTATGACAATAATTGGAAGGGAAAGGGTTAAAATAGGAATTTAATTAAGGTTTAATGATTCTAAAAAGGCATCAGAAGGAAGGATGTCAATAAGTGTTCAGATTTAGTTTTAGATGCTTCAGCCAAGAAATGGCCTGGCAGGTTGTTAAATGAATTTAGTTGGGATTCTGGGGTTTTATATTGTGGTTAATTAATCTATGTAAGTATTTATAATGGCAATGACAGTGCAAAAGGGAGCCAAGACAAATCATTGCAAGCAAGGCAGGACTATAACTGAGATATCGTGGGGGAAGCATGTTGTATTATATAATTTGGTCCTTTCAGGAGATAGACAACGCATCCTACAAATCCTAGATCTAGGCAAAGATGTGCTAAAGGTCACAAGGATCTCAATTCACCTCACCCAAGCCTGGGTAGGGATGCTGGGGAGTCACATGGATTCCTTGGAGATATTGCTTTCCTGGCTTCTAAGTGACTTGGACTCTGTGAAGGAGTGAGGGAGAGAGGGAAAAAAATTCCCCAGCTGAAAAATGTCACCTTCAACCTGACACTGAAGCCAGAGCATTTACAAATCTGTCTGTCACAATGACAGTCTGACAGATAGCAACCTTAGCAAGGACTGAGTTAAATCGCCACTATAAGTCTTGCAAAAAGTTTTGGCTCTTAAGATTTTATCATTGAGACAGGTTAAGGAATGTGGTTTAGTGCTTTCCCAAATAGGAAGGAGATGGGGCTGGTTGGCCTGCCTCCCTAGGTACTGGAAGCTGCTGCCAGAATATCTATTACCTGGAGGGGAGGTGACAAGTGAAAATTACCCAGCACCATCCCCATCTGTTGCTGAACACTGTTTTACCTTCCCTAATTCAGTTGGTTTGTCATTTCCCCTTTTTATCAGTGCCATCCAAATAGCCACCAAAAATTTCATGTTATGAAATATATATATACATACATGTATGTATAACACACATAGTCATGCATATACTTATAGACACATATCCTAGCAAGAGTCTGGGCAACAGACCGCAGGCTCAAAGCCCCAGGTATCTTTTTTTTTTCTTCCCAATAAACCAGTCAGGTTCTTATATGCCTTTCCTTCTTGGTTCATTGTCCTTTCCTCCATAATTGAGTTTATACTGGAAGTGACAAAGGGCCAACTATGATTATGTTGTTCACATTCTGGGTCTGTATACAGAACAACATTCTGTGCTTGCCCGTTTCCCTCTGGGGAGCCACCTCAACTAAGAAGAAACTGTAATGTTCTGATAGGAAACTTCCCTTTCTCTTGTACCAACTTACCAGCCAATCACCTTGATCTCTCTGACTGGATGCAGTCATATTTGGGGTAGGGGGAGTGGAATGCCTAACCCAGGAAATCTAGTACAACCCTAGCTAGGGGGCTAAGGTTAGATATGAGGACAAGTAGTTTGCATTCCACCCCATTTTATTAACTTATTTACTAACCAATCCTCTCAATGATGCCCCTTTCTCCCAATAAGTCCTTCTCCCATGAATAACTCAATTAAGACAGCATTTATCAAATATTTACCATAAGCACAGGACCAACCTAGCCTGGGAATACAAGGATGAAAAATGACCAAGTTTCTGCCCTCAAGGAGTTCATAGTCCAACAGAACAGAATACATATGCATGCATGTGAGTATGATACCAAATAGAATGGAATAGACAAGGTGCTGAGAGATGTCTAAGTAGGCAAGATAAAAAGAAAGAACGAAGAAAGATGAGTCTTAAAAGAAAGGTGATGCTTCAGTAGTTAGAACTGGGAGACAGACTGAGAAGATAGGCTATGCCAAGCATGTGACAGCATTACTAAAGATGCAGAGGGGGAAGAATATAGCACAAGAGGCAAGAAATTGTCCATCTCAGTATGTAGATGCATACATGAGGGGTATTAGTATGAGTTAACATCAGGTAGATTTGTTGGAGCCAGGCTGGGTTGATTTATATGTAAGTGCTGTACACGACAAGCATCAAACATTATAGAAAATTAAATTAATTATATGATGACAGACAGGTCGCTGATGAAGGAATAGTTTTTAAACCCGATGTTTGTGTGTAGTCAGATCACCCATTGACTAAAGGTTAAAATCAACATCAAATTAGAAAAAAAAGAAGAAATGAGAAAAAGACACTGTATATAATTATAATAGGGTCAACTATAGTTAGACAGAATGTTGACAATGAAAAGCAAAAAAAATGGATAAAGGAAAAGACATCTATACAGACCATCACTATTTCCAGTGAAATTTAATATGTTTTACCACAACAAGGAGCCCATTAAACTCTGCTCATAGGAAAGTGCTTTAGTTAACAAGCTCTTGATCTCCTAAGTGGCAGTGAAGGTCAACGATAGTTTAGAGTATAACTCATTTGCAAAACATTACAGAGGAATGGTGGAAAATCCTAAGCAGTACTTGAGCACTGGGAGCAGTCCCATATTGTACATCAAGTTACAGAGGAAAAGAGAGGGGAAAACATGTCTCGTAGAAAGGTTGATAAGATTCAGCCAAGCCAGATCAGCCAAAGAGCATTTATAGCCATAGAGAAATAGAGAAATATCCTATAGAAATAGAAAGGCAGGCAACAAAGAAATTAAAAATGGAACAAGTCAGCCAATATACAAATAGGCCAATGAAGTGGAAGTCAAGGGAGAAGGAAGAGTCAAAGTTTATTCAAGAGTTTCAAGCCTGAAGAATTTGGAAAGTGGTGGTCACATTAGCAGAAATGTGGGAAGAAAAGTAGAGAGATATTTTAGAGGGAAGGTTAGGAAGTTTCTTTTGAATCTTGGCACCCTGAAACTAGGCACAGCACTCTCCTATAGCCACCCAGCTGTCTCTTGGCTTTAGTTTCCTCATCTGTAAAAGGAAGGATTTGTTGTTGTTCGGTCATTTTCTGTCATATCCAATTCTTAATGCCCTAGTTTTGGGATTTTCCTGACAAACATACTGGAGTAGTTTGCCTTTTCTTCTCCATCTCATTTTACAAATGAGGAACTGAGGCAAACAGGGTTAAGTGACTTGTTCAGGGTCACACAGCTAATAAGTGTCAAGGATGAATTTGGATTTGAACTCATAAAGATGAATCTTCCTGATTCCAAGTCCAGTGTTCTACCCATTGAGCCATTTAGCCGCCCCCTAATGGAGAATTAAACCTTGAAGGTATATGATATTTCTGGCTCTAAAATTCTGTGATTCTAGCTACAGGTCCCCAGTGACACAAATATCCTTAGTTGTTCCTTAAAGACAGATATTTTCTTCTTTTATAGATAGGTAAATCAAGGCAGTATGTGTCAGTCTATAATTCTAAGGAGAAAACTTTCGTGAATTACGACAGACCCTAGATACCTGGAAAATGCCACTGAAATTGATGCATCCATCTCCAAAAATATAGTTTCGGCAGAAATAACCTATGCTTCAGCTTAGAATTCTCAGTATGGATTTTGTCTTCTTCCTCCCGCCTACTCTTTCTCTCTGTTTCCCTCACCCTCATCTTGGTCCCTTAAACACACAAAGTCATATACACAAAGAGGAAACCATAAACCCCGTGCTCTTAGGTCAGAATTAATTTAGAAAGTCAACATAGTACAGAGAATCTTTTAGAAAATGGACATTCTTCATTCCTATTGTTACTGATAACAATAACTAGAAATCTTAAATGGTATCAGCTGACCCTTGCCCTGACATAAAGAGCTCTGGTACTTTAGTAAAGGAGCCTTGAGTATGAGAAGAAATGGAACTAGAGACTGGTCTATTCACTGGGATGGAGATGGTCCAGTTTTCAAGGTGAAGTAAGGCAAGATGCTAGGTTGTCTTTACCAGTGAGGAGATTCTTCATATCTTCCATTAACCACTCAAGCATTTATTAATCTCCAGCTCTAAGGTTGCTACTGTGCTAGATGGTGGGTACATACACAAACACACACACAAAGAAAACAAAATAGCCTCTGCACTTAAGGATCATAGATTCTATTTTTTCCAATTTATTTTTATTTTTCAAGCACATTTTTAAAATTTAATATTATATATATATATTCAACTGTTTTATAGGTTCTCATTTATTTTGAAATGGATTTTCTCTTTCTAGTTTTCCTTTCTTGGTTCCATTATGCATCTATAGGAATACTGTGAATTACATGGATTTATTTTATATACTGCAACTTTGATACCTTCTCCCTTCCCATTCAACTTCTCTACCCTCATCTCTATTAAGAGCATTTGGCTGTGGTGTAAAAGAAACAGAGAAAGAGGCAACTCAACCAACTTGTCAGCATTTGCCAAGAAAAAGAGAAAATAGGTTTCATCAGACTTCAGGAGGCAATCCCTGTCTCTAGAACTTGACCTTTTCTTTCCTTTATCTTTCTTACTACTTCTAATTAGAAAAAAATGAGCAGGTTGTATCTGATCAGCATGTTAAACAAGACTTATATTTTTACTTTAAAATAGTTATTGTACTAATAATTCTGAGAAAGAATATTTTCTCCACCTTTTCTTTGATCTTGAGCTGCAGTTCCTAGATTTTGAGCCCTGTTGATTTTCTTAATATTTTTATGATATGATAACTGAGTCTCTTGGGATGGACTCCTAGGCTAATGCTGCAAGACCGTCTTTGTCCTTATTCCAGCAGAAGGAGAAGGGACAAGCTGAGGAAGTAGTGCCCCATCTTTTTCATAGGCTCTATTATATGTGCCTTCTAGGACTAAGGAATATCATCAAGAAAGGTCTTTGCTCCTCAGTCGTAATTGACTGCTTTTATCTTGCTTTCTTCTCCCACCTCAATCAGTGTCTAAACAGTTGTGTGTATCTATCTGTCATCTTTCTATCTATTTGTCTATCTATCTATATCTATCTTTCTGTCTGTCTGTCCTCAGGATGGTGGTTTTCATAAGCACAGGAAACTTCTTGGAAAGAAACTCCCTCTCCCAATTCAGTACAACAATTCTCTGTGGCTTACCATCCTGGAGAGTTGCTTGGTAGCCTGAAAGGATACTGAGTAACTTCTTAGGGTCATGTAACCAATATGTGTCTAAGATAGGACATGAAACCAGGTCTTCCTAAATCCAAGGGTGTCTGTTTTT
Organism: Potorous gilbertii; assembly: GCA_028658325.1. NCBI lineage: Eukaryota > Metazoa > Chordata > Mammalia > Diprotodontia > Potoroidae > Potorous > Potorous gilbertii. Next base: position 135,024 of record JAQQSK010003831.1, read on the forward strand.
CAACATTGCCACCCCATTCCTTATCTAGAATAACAAAATGTAAATAACAAATTTGGTTTCACAGAAAGACTATGCTATATGACAAAGATTTGCTAAACAGAAACCCACTAAATTACAGAAAAGTGATTTATAATATATAATTGTAATAAATCTCAGTTTGTAGTTATAGGCACTGTTTGTCAGCATCTATCTAGAAGCTGCCTTATGTTCTTTTTATAGCTTTAGCCTAGTCTGACAGTGTATTTTTTTTTTGTTAAGTAATTAAATATCAAGTTTTAGTGCTTACCAACTAATCAGTAGGAACAAAATAAGATCCTTACTCTCCACATTCAAATCTGGCTTCAGACACTTTCTAGCAGTTTGACCCTAGGGCAAGTCATTTAATTCTGCTTGCCTCAGTTTCCTCATCTATAAAGAGAGCTGGAGAAGCAACTGGCTTTCTGAATTTCTACACCTATGTCTTCCCTTTATTTTGAAGTAATCAGTCTCTTTATAGATAGTTCAGAACTCAAAAAAAAATCTGGGTACCATCATGTTTAGGATACTAGACTTAGAATGAAGAAGATCCGAATTCAAATTTGTCCTCCCATACTTACTAGCAGTGTGACCCTAGGCAAGTCCCTTAACTTCTGTCTGCCTCAGTTTTCTCTTTTGTAAAATGGGGATGATAAGAGCATCTACTTCCCAGGGTCGTTATGAGGGTAAAATGAAATAACATTTGTAAAGTAATTTCAGTAAGTGCTAGCTATTATTATTATATTTTCAAGTCCCCTTGCTGTGTTTCACTCATTCTCTGTTCCTCTTATGAAAGGTGTCTTTTATATAAGAATAATAATTTACATTTATATTGCTCTGTAGGGAAGTACAAACAGGGTTTAGAGTCAGAAAGAAATTCAGAAAGATCATAGGTCTAGAGCTAAAAGAGACCATGGGGACCAGCCAGAGCACCCTATAATATTATAGTCAAACAAACAGAGCCCCAAAGAGGTTGAGCAAATTGCCCAAGGACACATGGGTAATAAGTCTCAGATCTGGTATTCAAACCCAGGTCAGCTCCCTTCAGGATTGTTGCTTTTTCCCCAACACCACACTTGTTCCCACAGAGCACTGGATGTGCCCTACATTCTATCTTAGACTTATTCTTCAGGTGAATGACAGATGATTACTCAGCATCATGAAACCTTTCTTGATAAAAGAGTCAAGCCATTTTGTGGCAGAATCAGTCCTAGGTTAAACAAAATTAAAACAATGCAATACCAATAAATGAATTAAGTAAACCTCAAAGACACTTTTTCAAATACTACTTCTCTCTGGTTTATTAGATGGTTTGACATTTGCTGGTCAGTATACCATCATCATATTTATGACATTCTTGTCTAAGAGGTGAGCCCTCTCCCAGCTGCCTTTTCAGTATAGTTAAGGTCATAGTAATTATTATTTTTTGTTACTGTTGCAGAAACTAAAGTATCTGCTACTGTATACACTTTGGCATTTGTTGTTGATTTCTAGGAGTCAGATAAACATTGCTCAAGAGGTCCTAAGTCCTACCTACTACTGAAACAGTATTGTTATCAATCATTGTTAAGTAAAATATATTAAGTTAAATATCTATTTACACATGGAATCATGTTGTTAATTGGGAGGGAGGATCATAACGTAGACACTGATTTTTAACCCTCTAGTAACTTACATTATAAAGCAGCCATAGAAGATTCACATACTCTAATACCTCCATGAATCTAATTAATATGGATATTCCTCTCAAGCACGCAGATAACAGCCCATCCATTTCCTTACTATCCTATATGATTCTTTTCCATGTTATTACATATATTATCTATAATAGCATCAACTTAACAATGGTTAACTAGGTGGTACAGTGGATAGACTGCTGGGCCGGGAGTCAGAAAACAGCTCATATTCCTGGGATCAAATCTGGCCTCAGATACTTCCTAGCTGTGTGACTGTAAACATGTCATTTAACACTGTTTGTTTCAGTTTCCTCATCTGTAAAAAGATCCGGAGAAGGAAATGGCAAACCACTCTAGTATCTTTGCCAAGGAAACCTCCAATGGGGTCACAAAGAGTATAACATGACTGAAAGATGACTCAACCATAACAATAACAGGAAAACATGAAAAGGATCTTCCCAATGATCTCTTAATATGACATGGATACCAGTGGAGCACAAGGGCCAGCTATCAGTTGCTACTTGCTCCTGCTACGGGAAATGCTGATAGATTTTCCTAGTCATTTCTCTCATGAAATACTTTACATAACTTTTTCTGCATAATTTGTCATTTGGAATGTAATGTAACATACTTAAAACCACCATATACCTCTTCCAATCACCTTGAATGATTCCCAACTTTAATTCTTCGAAGACTGTAGACTTTCATGACTGCCAGCCATTCAGCAATAGTACTGTTAAAAAGGATAGACCTCTTTTTCAAAGAAAAATTTGTGTTCATTAAAAAATCTGTACAAATTCCCAAAGGAATTTCAGCCCACTCTCCTCATTATGTTCAATTACAAGCCGTGATTGTTGTCCATTTTAAGTGTGTAAACCATGTATTTGTATTAATATAGGAGCTTTATATGTTGTCCATCCAACTGCATACCTCAGTATGGACAATAAGTATTCTTTATCCATTTCTCTTCTTTCTTTTTTCCTGTGTGGATATTGAGGCCAAATTCTTGAATAAATGTGGAGCTCTTTTAGAAAATTCTTTTTCATAGGATCATTTGCACATATGCACAGATAGAAGTAACATATGAATTCAAAATGTAAGGAATTAACAGTAAATACTTATAAGGGCTAAGTACAGCTTGCGTTAGAAGATTCAATAATTCAATTAATTTCAACGAAAACTTGCCATGTCTACTATGTGCAAAATACAAAGCTAGCTGTTAGAGATACAAAGAAGAAAAACAGTTCATATTCTTTGTCCAGTCTCTTGCTTTGGATCTAGCCATGGACTTGCTTCCTTGGGCCCTGGTAAGTAGATGGTAGCTGCTGGCTCCTTAAGGATCCCAGTCATCAGAGAGTCCCTCCCTCAATGTAAGGAGTGAAAACAGAGTTGCTAAGAACCCATAATAATGGGCAGCTGAATTAGAGCATGGGGGAAATACTGGGGGAGGAGGAAGAAACAGGATATTCCATTACCTTGGAGTCTAAATCTGGCAGAGGAACAAGACCCCAGGAGGGCAGAGTGATAAAGATGATGAAACTCAGCCTGGCCCTCTGGGTGCTTTGAAACTCATTGACAAGCTGTTTTACGTCTGTGATTCCTGGCTAAACGGGCAACTTACTTGCTAAGTGTGGAGACGTTTGTACAGGCCAAGGGGGACCATGTTCATGATGTGCATTCTGTCTCGCTCTATCAATGCTGATGGAGGTTACACAGCCAAATACTCATCCCTTGCATCCGGCCGGAAATTTATCCTCCAGGATCTAAGTGGAGAAATAACAGCTACTTTAGGAGGAACTCACACTGGTGCAAATTAAGGCACCTGGAAGTGAGTTTTAACTTCCCCTGGGCTGGTTACACTATGAAATGGAAATCACTTGGTTGGCAGGCAAACTGTCTTCTTACACAGATGTCCATGCCCAGTCCTCTCTTCTCCACCTTCCTCCTGTACTTCATTGTACTCTTTTCAATCTCAATGGTACAAGTCAATTAGGCTAAGATATTCAGGATGGAATTCTTAACCCCCTCTCATTCAGGGCCATCACGTGGAAATGGGAAAAGAAGTTGAAAGTACCATGGAAGCAACTTTGTCTCTAGGCAGAATTGTGCTTGAAGAAGCCTAGAATTATAATTTAACCCAATTTTAAACCCAATGAAAGGAAACCATGAAGCCCCTCCAGTCATTATGTTTTGGTGTATCATGTCCCACTGAGGCCTATAATTTTATTGCTAGCCACCCTTCTACTCTAATGTAGTTAGTGACTTTCTATGGCTTGTCCTTATGGCAAATGTCCCAAACGTTTTCCTTCATTTATGAGCTCCCATGGAATATCTCCAGAACCCTGTACATATTAGTCTCCTGCTTCACTGAGACTGAAATTATTAGATGATTTTCTGAATTTCCCTCCTCCACTCCACAAAGTGCTTTTGCCTTATCACTCATTATTTCTTCTTTGCCTCCTGCCCTCAGAAGAAAAACTGTCCCTACTTCTTGTTCAATTCATTTCCAAGGCTTGTGCCCTTGATCTCATTTCCTCATACCTCCTGTAGGATCTTGCTTTGCCAATCCATCAAACACTCCCTTACATGCATCTTATACTTCTCCTACCCCACTGTCTCCTTTCCATCTCCATACAAACAAGATCAGGTGTCTCCAATATTTTTAAAGATGATTCTTATCCTATTATGCCTTAGCTATTTACTGCTCCATGATCTTGGTGGTCAAATTTCTGTGACAGATATACTGTGTGTCATACAAGGCAACACTCTAGAAGTACCTGTGGCATAGCGGATTGAGTAGTGGGTCTGGAACCAGGAACATTAGCTGTGTGACCCTGGGCAAGTCACTTAAACTCTGTTTGCCTCTGTTTCCCCAACTATAAAATGTGGATGAGAATAGCATTTCACCTCTCAGGATCAAATGAGATACTATTTGTAAAGCACTTAGCACAGTGCCTGGCACATATATAGCCTATATTTAATAAATACTTATTTCCTTCCTTCCCAATGCGCATATGAAAATGTTTTAACACATCTTTCATTTGATTAACTAAGGGGTGATTGATGACTGTGGTGGGATTTTCTTGGTAAGAATTTAAAATTAGAGTGCAAGATTCTGAGGTCAGCTTGAAACCACTGTAATCATCTAATAACACAATCACTGAAGGACTTGGGCAAAAACCTATTGCTATGTTTAGAAAAATTCAAGACCCCAAGATGGTTTCTACAGAGGAGAGAGAGAGTTATCATGACAGTGCTGATGGTGAGAGAGGCTATTTCACAATAAAGAAAAATGCTGACAGTTTTATTTTCTGCCTTGACATAAGTCCTAATTTTAAGGAGGGAAATGAATGAAGGGAGGTATATTTGGCTTAAGCATCTTTCAACAATCAGATGTTTGATCAAGTTCAGTTTTGGTAAACCTGTCATGAGCTCTGAGGATGCTGCTAAAGCTGGTAGAGACACACTGATGCCCTCTACACACGTAAAGAGAGACACCTCAAAGTACCTAGAGCCATTTCATCACACCATGACCCTCTGATATGAACTAACAATCATCATTCTAAGAAACTCAGAAAGATTATAACTTGGATTTGTTTTCTGTTAATAGCTTGTAAAGGAGCAATAAGAAAAAGAAATGCTTTTTTCAGGTGTATATAAGGAAATGCCAGTTTCTGTCTTCCATGCAATAGGTTGGTGGCTCAAAGTTTGCTTGCCATGATTGCCAAAAAGAATACTAAGATATATGACTCTGGGTTGTGAAAAAAAAAAAACCAGCTTCTTTCCCGGTATTGTGCAGGATTGTGGACTTAATGGGCAAGAATCAGTTGCTACATATCCTGATCCAAAAGAGACCATTAGAATAAAAATTATCAGACCAGGATTTATTTTTCTGAATGTTTAATTCTGTGGCATGATGCCTGGCACGTGGTAGATGCCCAATACCCATAATCAACAGCTGACTCACTAAATAAACAAAGGACTTGAAAGGTATCCCTACCATACACTTCTAGATGAGGAGAATTGCAGTACCTTCTCAAATATATGTAAATCTTTCCAATGGTTTTCAGCCAAGAAGATAAACACTAACCTTCCTGCTCTTTGTCTGTAAGAAATCCATAGTGAATCTAATGAGAAATATAAATATCATGGGATTTAGAGCTTAAAGGGACCTATGAGATCAGATGATAAGGGAGGTGAGGCAGAAGGAACAGGTAGCTATAGCAATAGACACAGAGTGGGGAGAAGGATTGTTATGTACAAACCAATGCAAAGTGTGTGGGTCAAACACAACTTTTGTGGCCTTGAGATTTTTGGAATTTTTCTTTTCAAGGCTGGTTTTTACCATATGGCAGCTTATGTTTTCAGGACTTAATGTCAGTAGAAGCCTTGTTATACTTAAAAAAATGATTTACTATAAACTTAACATTAAACACTAGAAAACAACCAATTAAACCTACATGGTAAATATTTTCATTTAAATAAATGCATTTCAGTACTTAAAATGTCAAAATAATTTTTCAGTCACTCCCTTTAGGTTTTCGTTAGCTCTCTGGTTTTCACTTTCTTTTCCTATGGTCCACATTTGAAATGTGGTATAAAACCAATATTGTAATTGGCACTAAGAGGGAAGGTATCTTGGGAAAGGCTTAGAAAGGGCCAGTTCTCTGGGCCTTGAGCTTTGCTGAATTCCCAGATGCCAAGTGATCACGAGGCCCCCTGGTCCTCACCTTTCCCACCTGTCTGATACGTAAGCTGGAGGCCTCTCTCTTCAGCTGCCCATCTGGCTCTTGGCACCAAATCACTGAAAGTATTATTTTTTCCAAATGAAAAGCTTTGTATCACAGCTGTTAATTACCAGATGATTATTAAAAACACATATTGCCTACTGAGGTTTCAGAAGACTACTCATGCATGCTGTCTGGATCTATTCTCAAGGGTGCCAAGCCTTAGCTCAGGTACAACTTCTTTCAAAGAACAAAAAGAACAAAATGACTGCGAGGAGGCCGGCAGATGTGCAGAAATGTAAATGAGGAGAGTGGAGAAATTTTGGGGACACTGTTTAAAGCCATAAATGTTTCTCCAGCACAGCAGGTTCGAGAATATCAAATTGCTTATCTTATTCCAACGGCTGACTCTGGATGTCTCCATCTGGGGGCCTTTCAAACACCTGCAACATCTCTGATGGTGCTAAGCTAGGCCTGTGTGCCAATGATTTCCTGAGGAAAATAAAAGCCTTTAAAGCCCCAGCAGAAGGCCCCTAATAAATTATAAATCAGAGCTCTAATACAGGACCACTGGAGCCCGGGTGAGGGACAGATGGCTGCTGCCTGGGCACGGCATAGACCATGGAAGGAGCAACAGTGTAGAGTATGTTCTTTCACACATGAGTGGAGATGCTGCGGAGCCCTGACTGGAGCAAGGAGGGAGAACAGAATCAGAACCGAGTTTAGTGGAAGAGATGAGCAGATGGCGTCATTGAGTTTAAAGTCTTGGAGTGTCTTCAAATTACAGGTCTGGAGAGTGACACTCAAGCCTAAAATCAATCAACAAGTATTGATTAATCACTTACTATGTACTCAGTACCATTCTGGGGGCCAAAAGGGATTAAGAAGCATTAGACATACTATCTGTCTTCAAGAAGCTTAAAATCTGGTTAGGGACACAGAATAAATGCATATAAAAATAACAATACAATACTGCTTACATAGTACAATTATTTGGGATGAACTAGATGTACTCTATTACATCAAAATAAGAAATAAGATATTAGAAAATATTTTTGGGAAATATTACAAGTAAAAAAAGTTGACTGTGTGAATATACACATGTATAAATGTGTTTGTGTGTGTGTGTGTATATATATATATATTTATATATGGAGAGAGAGAGAATGTGAATATGAATCCTGAACTTCAGATTTTTACCTCTATTTGGACCTAGATACTCTACCAGAACAGATTTTTTAAATGCCTATAATCTACAGTTTGAGAGTTGCCAGAAGAATGTATGATTAAATTACTTGCCCAGGGTCATGTAGTATGTGCATATCAGAGCCAAGCCTTGAACCCAAATATTCTCACATTCTAAATCAAGCCCTTTATACACTAGGCAGTGCTGCCTCCCTGGAAGTATGTAAAGAGCTATTAAATTTACATAGTCATCTCTTATGGTCAAGAGCCATAAAGGAGCAATTTACAAAAAAGAAAACAAATAGTTAATAATCACTTGAAAAAATAATCAGAGACATGAAAATAAAACAGGTCGTAAACACCATATCTTATCAACCAATTTGAACAAAAAAAATGATAACGATAAACAATGAAACCATGCTTCTGGGACTGTGGAGAGGTTGATACTTATTCGTTACTAGTAGAGTTGCAAGCTAGTAGAATGTCTTGAGACAGCAGTGTGGCAGTATGTAGTAAAAATTCCAAAAATCATCATACACTTTGATCCTATAATCCTCTTGTTGGGAATTTCCCTTGAGAGTGTCATCAAAACAGAAAAGAAGAAATCTCTCTTCAAAAACTGTTACAGGATCATTATCTACAATTGCAGCAAATTAGAGGAAGCAACTTAAATACTCAACAATAGGGAATTAGTGAAATAAATCGTTATCCACTAATGTAATGGAATGCTACAATGCAATTAAAATAGACAAGTATGAGGAATATAAAGAAGTATAGAAGAGACTTTATAAAATACTTCAAGGCAAAAAAAAGAGAAGAAGAGAATAACTTCTATCTACAACTATATAAAATGAAAAGAAAGTAGGAATAATGGGAAAGGGTGAAAAGACCTGATGGAGACAGAAAGCATAGCTGAAAAGTTATAAAATTATATGCAGTGGATTAAATTTAACAAGCATTAAATACCTACGATGTGGCCAATACTGTATTAGCAGCTGGGAATATGAAGGCAAAACCAAAATTGTCCCAGCCTTAATGGATCTTTCATTGTACTGGAAGAGGGCCATAACAGCTGCAAAGAATTAAATTCAAAACATATACAAACTAATTCCTATAAGGAGGTCATTAGAAACTGGGGAGAAGCTGATAAGGAGGCTAGGCAAGTGAACTGAGCTTTGAAAGATGGTAGGGTTTTTATCATGTCCAGGTGAGGAGGAAGTGTATATTAGTGGCCTGAACGAAAGACACAAAGAAAGGAGAAAGAAAACAGCAGTACACGCTAAGCCTGGAAACATGTAGTGAAGCATAGTTTATCCAAGAGGTAAGAGGAAGGATAAGAGACTCCAACAGAGCAGTGACTTGGTCAGACATAGACTTTAAGAGTTCCAATTGGCCAACTGTGTGGAGCATGGATTTGAGAGGGAGGGAGTCAGTCCCAGGAGACCAAATAGTGCAGACAAGAAGTGATGAGGACCTAAAAACTAAGGTAGTGCTCTCATGAATGGAGAAAGTGAGACATATGTGAGATATATTGTTGAAGTAGAATCAACATGACTTTACTTAGCTGAACATTTTGGCAGTTAAGTTTATTATAATGCTTAAGAGATAATTGGTATAGTGGATAGAGCACAGGACATGGACAGGTCTTCCTGAGTTCAAATCTGACCTCAGACACTCAATAGCTGTGCTACTTTGGGCAAGTCACTTAACATTTCTGTTTGTTTTAGTTTCCACCTCTGCAAAATTGGGTTAATAACAATACCCGCCATACAGGGTGGTGAGGATCAAACGAGTTAACAGATGTAAAATGATCTGCATTGTACTGGTCAAAGAACTTGTATAAATGCTAGTTATTAGGCTTAATGCCTTTTAAGTACAGATGATAAATGGTAAAAGTTTTTTTTTATAAAAAGAAGGAAGTCAGTGAGAGCTAGTGAGATCAAAACTTTATGGAGCAAAATGAACTTCAATTATTCATTCAGAAGATATTTATTAAACAAATATTGTGTACCTGGTGTTGTGCTAGTTTCCAGTAATACAAGGACAAAACAGAGTAATTCTGCTTTCCAGAAGCTTACCTTCTATTGAAAGAACTGAAATTCTATTAGTATGTGTCTGAAAGGTTGAATAGAAGCTGAACAGGTATAATCAATAATAACTACGAACCTCACAGGCATTTCTGTTTCCTTCTCTCATCCCCACTGTCCTCAGAGAACACAAGCAATTGCTTATAGAAGATACATAGTATTTCCTACTTTCTTGTCTATACAAAGTCTTTGTGAGACTCACCTACATATGAATTGTGGGTATGTTTGAGAGTTCAGTAGGAAACAAGGTCTTTTTATGAAATTTTCTGCCACTGACCATTTTGCAATTGACTGAAAGATGTATAGAATACAAGACATGGAGCTAGTCTCACAGTCCAAGTCTGGAACCAAGTCTGGAACACATCTTTTCTTGTAGTTAATAATGTTAAATAATCTTCAAGCGCCTGTAGAAATGGTAACAGCAATGACACCAACAGTGCTAATACTGACAACTAAGTCAACAATAAGACAAGTTTTCCTTTTCACATTGCTGGAGTTTAGTGGCCCGGCACCCCTGTGATCTGGAAAATCTACATAAAATATTTAGCCTTCTTTTGTACCAGAGAAAAAGTCTGATTTTTTTCTTTTTCTTTTATGAGGTATTTAATAATCCTTTATCATAAAATTTGGGTTAAGTATTTGGTCATTGGCCTTCATGTGTCATCTGTGGCTTCTGCAAAGCTCCTAAAACTATTCCCATTTAATTTCTTATGCCATCCTGCCATATATCAAAATCATGATGGGAAAAGTTGGTGTGTGGAAGGGATATCTGTAATCGATAGCAACAATAATTTAACTGTATACAGCTGCAAACATAGTCAACACTCACTGAGGTCTCTTAATAGTAAATGAAGTTCATTGCTGGAGGTTTCAATCATCTATTTTCCAGGCTTTGGAGCAGTCTTATTTATATGTGTGTCCATCTTGCCAGTTTATTCTTGGTCCTGTGGAAGTCATCAAAGCAGAGCTGGCACTGAGGACCAGCTGGAATGATCCCTTGAAGAAGTTCATCAACCAGCAGAGAGCAACCAGTGATATCTGAAAGGCAGGACTTGCCAAAATGGGTTCAGAAAGGGGAAAGATTTCCTGCATCAGCATCAGAGGAGTCATTGAGCAGGCTCTCACTTCTCTAATGCATTCATTCTCTCTCTCGAGGCAAGAGTGGCCTGTTTAACACATGCCCTTTCTAGACCTAATCAGCCTCCTACTCTCTCTTCTCACTAGTGTTTATCATAACTTATCTTATTTTTCCACCTTTTTTCTTATTAATTCTCCTCACATTCTGTATACTACAGTCAAAATGAACTGCTGAAGTCAGAAACTCATACAATCTCAAACATAAAAGGGATCTCAGCCCAAGTCTTGCCTAAACAGGAATTCCCTCTACATTATCTTCAACTGGTATCCTCCTCTAGTACAATTCACAAAGTATCTATCTAGCCAACTCCTATTTGAAGACCTTCAGCAATAGATAACTCACTACTTAAATGTACCTATTACAATTTTGTACCATTCCAGTAATTAGAAAGATGCTATTTAACATCAAACTGAAAGGATACTTCATAATTTCTGCCCATTTTCCCTAATTATACTCTCCTGCAGCAAAACAGAAAACAAATGCTTTTATATGATATCCCTTCAAAAACGTGATGAAAGTCACCATACTCATACTTTCCTGATATTACAGGATCCTCACATTTTTGACTCCATTAAAAATGCCTCTTGTCCCCAACGTAAACTGTTCATTTCATTATCATTATTTAAGGGCCAGATTCCATCTTCCCCATGACATCTGCCACAATCTCCCCCCAAAAGCTTTCCCACCTTCCTCTGATGACAGATGAGGTCCTTGAGGGCAATTGTCGTTTAGGTTTTGTTTTATGACAGCAGCTTGTAGGAAAGATAGTAGTTAGCGTGGCAGAGCTGCAGTCAAGGAGATTTCCTTTAGTTCCACTCTCATCTCAAACCCTTGCTAGCTATGTAATTCTGGGCAAGTCATGCAGCCATATTTGTCCCAGTTTCTTCATTTGTAAGATGAGCTGGAGAAGGAAATGTCACACCACACCATCTTTGTCAAGACAACCCCCAATTTGATGACAAAGAGTCAGATATTACTGAATAAAATGACTGAACAGGTACTTTGCATGTCGTAAATGTTTCATAAATATTTATTAATGTGAATTAAACAACCTTAGCACTTTGTCCTTGCCTTAATGGATTTATATTTTAGACCTTATACTATATGTGTTTCTGTACATACTTATATACATGTACATATGTTATGTGTATCCCTTACTAGACTATGGAAAGTGCTATACTACTCATAGGGTATCAAGATAAAATGAAAAACAGTTTCTGCCCCAAGAAACTTTTATTTCACTGGGACAGGTATAACTTCTATTTATTTATGAAATGATTTCTTTATAAACAAATTTATAAAATAATTTTTTCACTAAAAAGAAATTTATGTTCTCTCTCTTCCACCTCCCTTACTGTACCTATCTCCATAAAGGAAAAAAAATGTATCAAATATGCATAGTCAAGCAAACAGATTCACCCATTGACTGTATCCAAAAATGGATGTCTTATTCTGTATATTTAATCCATCACCACTCTGTCAGAAATTGAGGAGCATTCTTCACCATTAGTCCCCTGGAATCATGGTTAATCATCCATGTTTGGAGTTCATAAACAGCTAAAGCTGTTCACTTTTACAATTTTATAGTGATGGTACAAAATGTTCTCCTGTTTTATTTAACTGTGCATCAGTTCATGCAAATTTTCCCAGGATTCTCTGAAACTATGTTTTTCATATTTTCTTGTATCACATTATTATTGAATAATTTCAAATGCCTTACATTACATACAATTTTCAGCCATTCTTTAATTGATAGGCAGGCCCATAGTTTTCAGTTATTTGCCATTACAAAAAAAGAGCTGCTGTAATTTTTTTTTAAATACAAATGTACCTTTTCTTCTTTCTTCTATTGTTGAGAATATGACCTAGTAATGGCATCACTGAGTCAAAGAGTATGCCCAATGTAGAAACTTTGGGGTCCTAGTTTCTAGTTGCTTGTCATAGTGGCCTAAAGAAGCACAACTTAGATATATAAATACAATACTATTTGGTGAGGGAAAGGGCTTTAAGAACTTAGGGGATTAGGAAAGACTTCTGGAAGAGGGTGACACCGGAAATATTTCTATGCTTCATAGTGCTTTTCGCCTCTAAGCATAGACTGACTGGGTGAATGAAGGAATACATGTTAAAGTGAATAAATGTTGAATTTGTTGTATTGAATGGGTGCATAACTACACACACAGATGTGTGGGAAATGGAAATCTACTGAACTAAATATGCATTTCAATAACCATAATATCTTATATGACATTGCAATTGAGGCAACAAGTCAAATCAAACTTCTTCCTGACTGAACAAATATTAAAAATAAAGCAGCAGTACAGATTGAGGCATGAGAGGAACGAAGGAGATACATACAATATTGCTCAGTGATATTGTATCACCATTTCCATCCCTAAGGCAGTCCTTGGAAGTCCATGATGGATTGAATCTTCTCAGCTCAACATTGAGTCAGTCTCAAGATGGTCCTATAACATTGATCAAGCACTCAGTAAAAGTGGTAGAGATAATTTTTAATAAGATTCAATTAAGGATTGAATCCATTGTTCCTAGTTCTCTCCTTTCCTTGATGCTGACCACAGTTCTCCAGCTTATGCTTGTCATTCATACCTCAGTGGGTCTACTCTGTCCATTTTTTCTTCTCACAACTCAGACTTAGTATATTGGGATTCTTCCTCTAGTGGCCACTCACTTATGCAAAATGTAATAAAGTTCTGTACTTTATTCCTCACTGTCTGTCTTGGAAGAGATGTCACTTGTAGACCTTCATGTACTTCAGCTCCAGAGGTGCCCTGGGCAATACAAATTAGCATTCCTAAATGACTCGGAGCTCCTCACATGGAAGCTGCTCTGTCTCATGCTGCTTCTAATAGAATTGTTATTAAAAATCATAAAAACAATATCAAGATTATGAACAGCATAAGATTCCTCCATGCCAAGGCACACAATCATCATTCTTATTATTTCTCCAACATTATCCAGGGTCTATTCAGGCAATTAAAATCTAATCATAACAGGATAGTAATTAAAATACTACCACACACAATAGAAATGAATGAGCAAATACCAAAAAGCCATGCAAATACTACCAAGGGGCTAACTTCACTATTACAGGTGTTATAAGAGCAAGGAAATTGGGGGCATAATGGTTTCTTGACTACTCAAAAAATCTTATCTTCATTGGCCTGTTTGCCACCAAAGTCTCTGGAGGTGGTAGATTGTTTAACACTAATTTAGCTGATCCTGCTTTAAAAATAAAAGTATGGAAGGAAGAAAGGAAAGAAGGAAGGAAGAGAAACAAAGAAAGGAAGGAGGAAAGAATGAATTGAAAGAAGGAAGGAGGGAGGAAGTAAAGGAAGGAGGAAGGAAGAAAGCCAGAAAAGAAGGGAGGGAAGAAGTGTTGGAGGAAGGAAGGAGGGAGGGAGGAAAAATGGAAGAGAAGAAGGAAAGGAGGAAGAAAGAAGAAAGAATGAAAAGAAAGAAGAAAGGAAGGAGGAAGGAAGGAAGGAAGGAAGGAAGGAAGGAAAGGAAGGAAGGAACTCATTATAAGAGAATATTTTTTCTCTGGTAAGAATCTGGGAAAACTCCCAGGTTATTCTTATAGCTTCAAGATTCATGGTAAAGCTTTATTAAACTTAAGATAAATTCCACACTTCATTTCTTCTTTTTCTGCACTCTCTTTATGACTTTGAACTTCACTTTTTCCATCTAGAAAATGGACTTGCTACCCACATATGCTACTTAAAATGACAACTAATGGGTACTTTTAACAAATCTAGTTGATTTCAACTCTATTAAGTTGCTTAAAAGACATTTATTTTTAAAATAATTATTTTGTTTTCAGTGTTCTATAATCACTTCCATACATCTTAGATTTTTTTCCCCTCCCTCCCTCTCTTACCCCACTCCCTCTCCTCTCCCTCCCTGAGATGGCTTGCAATCTTACATAGGTTCTTCACATACTTTCCTATTAAATACAATTTCACCATAGTCATGTTGAATAGAAGAATTAAAATGAATGAGAGAAACTATAAAACAAAACAAAACATAACACAAAATAAAGTGGTCTGCTTCATTCTGTGATCCAATTCCACAATTCTTTCTCTGGATGTGGAAAGCATTTGGCCTCAAAAGTCCATTGGGAATTTTTTAGGTCCTTGCATTGTTATGAAAGACTAAGTCTACCAGAAAAATTCCTCGCACACGGTGGTTGTTGCTATGTAGGAAGTTCTGGTTCTGCTTCTTTCACTTAGCATCAGTTCATATAAGTCTTTCCAGGCCTTTCTGAAGTCTTACTATTCATCATTTCTTATAGCACAATAGTATTCCATTCCTTCAAAGACATTTAACAACCCTATCCACAAGAGTCAGCTCACTGCCCCAAACAGCAATTGAGAGGACTTCATTTTATAGTGTATAGAGTAAGTTACACGTTTTACACTTCTCTTGGGGAGAAATTTCCTCTGAAACTCTTCCAGTAATTTATCATGCTGGCAATTTGCTTATCTTTGGAGGTTATCCTGGATTTTGGATGAGTCATTGGACATATTTACACTTGGGGAAAAGAAATATAGAGAAGGACTGTTAATTTTCTCTTGGGATATTAGCACAACAAAGATACAACAAATATCAAAACATAGGTCTCCTGCTTCCCATATTCATTATCGTGAATAACCAGTTCTACCAGCCTGAGTATACCATATTGATACTGGGATAACTTCTGGTATTTTTAAGATTTGATGTTGCTGTCCTTCCACACTTCCATATTATTTCATACATCATATATATATATATATATATATATATATATATATATATATATATAGTTGAATGATAATAGTCAATATCATGGAATCACAGAACTGAAAGGAACATCAGAGGTTATCTGATCCAACCCATACTAGAGCAGGAATTAGTCTGTGAAATCATTTACAAGTGGTCATGTAATTTTTGCTTGAAGATTTCCAGTGTTAAGGAAGGTATTACTTCCAAGGGCAGCACAGTCTCATTTTGAATAACCTGCATTGTTAAGAAGGTTTCCCCCCCATTATATTAAGCTGAAATCTACCTCTCTGCAATTTCTTCCCTAGTTCTGCTCTGTAAGGCCAAGAAAACCCAGTCTAATGCTTCTTCCACATTGCCCAAGTCCATTCTTATAGTCCTGGGACTTAAGGAGATTTTTCTAATAGAGCTGAACAGGCAGTGATGCCTAAAGTGGTAGGCCTTTTTTATTCAGTGTGTTTTAATTTACTCAGGGGAAATCTTAAGGCCTAAAAGGAGATATGTGGGAATAACCAAGGATCCAACCATTCATCTCTGGGTCAGTGGTCTTTAGGCTATGGCAGGAGTGGGGAGGGAGTACATGATGATCTTATGAGAAGTGACCCTTTGTACCTCAAACTTCTAGCTCTTCATTAGTTCCATAACAGAGCAGCTCAGGGATGAAAGTAAGGGCTACAGGTTTTACTCTCTGTGAGGAGGATGGGAGGAGGGAGAAGGCAAAGATTCTTACTTAGGTATACCTGATTTTTATTTCTACCTCTAGTGTCACAGGCAGAGAAGCATTAATAATTGTCCCAATTGTACAAGCATAAGGAATGTAAATTTCCATGTATGAAAATTCCAGAAAAGAGTAGATGCAGAGGGTTAGGGGACATGTCCAAAGAAGTCAATTTGCAAGACAAGTCTCCAAATAAGTTTTTTTTAAATTTTTACATGGAGCAAACCAACGAATATTTGAAGATAGTTATTATATTCTGTCCTCTTTTCTCCCTTTATTCTCTCTCCGCTCCAACAACAACTCACTATTCCTCCTGTTGAAATGTACTCAGTCTATTCTACTAGTCTTTTTATGGAGTCGTTTTGAGTTCACCTACCATCTTGAATGATGTTTCCTGTACATACTGCAGCTTGTCAAAGTTCTCCCTAAAATTTCGCATTCAGAACTCAGCACAATTCTTTTTCTCTAATCAATTAATTTTTAATTTTCAGTATTCACTTCCACAAGATTATTAGTTCTAAACTTTCTCCTCATCTTCCCATTCCCCCACCCCAAGATAGTGTGCATTCTGATTACCCCTTGCCCCAATCTGCCCTCCCTTCTATCACAACCCCCCTTCTCTTTTCCCTTCCCCTCAATTTTCTTGTAAGACAAGGTAGATTTCTATACCCCATTGCTTGTATGCTTTATTTCCCAGTTGCATGTCACAACAGTTTTTAACATTCAGTTTTAAAATTTTGAGTTCCAAATTTTCTCCCTTTCTCCCTCCCCACTCACTCCCATTGAAAAGGCAAGTAATTCAATGTAGGTTATACATTTGTAATCTTGCAAAACACTTTCATAGTAGTCATGTTGTGAAAGACTAATCTATATTACCCTCCATCCTATCCCACACTCCATTTATTCTATTCTCCCCATTGACCCTGACCTCCTCAAAAGTGTTTGCTTCTGATTACCCCCTCCTCCCATTTGACCTCCCTACTATCATCCCCCTCTCTTATCTCCTTCCATACAACTTTCCCCTCTAAGATAAAGTAGATTTTCATACCCAATTGAGTGTGTATGTTATTCCATCCTTAATCCAAATCCAATAAAGAGTAATATTGAGAAAAGTCTGAAGAGTTACAAAAATCATTTTTCCATGTAGGAATATAAACAGATGAACTTTAGTCAGTCACTTATGATTTCCCTTTACTGTTTACCTTTCCATGCTTCTTTTGAATGTTGTGTTTGAAAGCCAAATTTTCTATTCATCTCTGATCTTTTCATCAAGAATGTTTGAAAGTCCTCTATTTCATTGAATATCCATTTTTTCCACAGAAGGTTTATACTCAGTTTTGCTGGCTGGGTGATTCTTTGTTTTAATTGTAGCTCCTTTGACCTCTTGAATATCATATTCCAAGCCCTCTGATCCCTTAATGTAGAAGCTGTTAGATCTTATGTTCTCCTGATTGTGTTTCCAGAGTACTTGAATTGTTTCTGGCTGCTTGCAATATTTTCTCCTTGACTTGGAAACTCTGGAATTTGGCTACAATATTCCTAGGAGTTTTCTTTTTGGGAACTCTTTCAGGAGGAGATTGGTGGAGTCTTTCAATTTCTATTTTGCCCTCTGATTCTAGAATATCAGGGGAGTATTCCTTTGTAATTTCTTGAAAGATGATGCTGAGGCTTTTTTGTTTTGGTCATGGCTTTCATGTATTCCAATAATTTTTAAATTATCTCTCCTGGATCTTTATTCCATATCAGTTGTTTTTCCAATTAGATATTTCACATGGTCTTCTATTTTTTCATTCTTTTGATTTTGTTTTATAACTTTTTGATTTCTCATAATGTCATTAGCTTCTATTAGCTCCATTCTAATTTTGAAGAAATTATTTTCTTCAGTGAACTTTTGGACTTCTTTTCCTATTTGGTCAATTCTACTTTTAAGGCATTCTTCTCCTCATTGATTTTTGGGATCACTTTTGTCATGTGGGTCAGGATATTTTTTTGGGATCTTTACTTTTTAGGGTATTCTTTAGCAAACTATTGACTCATTTTTCATGATTTTCTTGCATCATTCCTAATTCTTTTCTTAATTTTTCTCTACTTCTCTTACTTGATTTTCAAAATTCTTTTTGAGCTCTTTCTTCCATGGCCTGAGACCAATTCACATATTTTTCTTGGAGGCTTTGAATATAAGAGCTTTGACTTTGTTGTCTTCCAGTTTTATGTTTCAGTCTTCCTTATCAATAAAGTAAGTTTCTATAGTCTGATTTTTTTCTCTGTTTGCTCATTTCCCCAGCCAATAACTTGATTTTTGAGTTTTTGTCAATGTAGTTCTACGTTTCCAGTGGGGTTTGGAGGCTGATATATTTTGAAGCTTCAGGATTTCTGTGCAGCTATTTTCAGAGCTTCTTCTAGGGACCTGAAAATTTTCAGCTCTTCTAAGGTGGTATGATCATAGGAGAGGTGCTTACTCCTCTCCTGGTCTGTGCTGTACTCTGTGAGTGACCTCAAGCACTCTTTTTTGCCTTAGAACTGTGAAGAGATTCCTTCTCCATAGCCACGGCAAATTCTTCCACCACTCAGGACTGAAACTCAGATCTAAGCAGGGCAAAGCAAAAGAATCCCATCTCATTACAGGCAAAGAGATCCCTGCAATCCCTCTCTGATCAGACACTCAAAAAATCCACAATCTGTGGGCCTAGAGCTCTAGAAACAGCTGCTGCCACTGCTCCCTTCTCCAGCCTGGACTAGGACCTGACCGCTCTTCTCTCACACAGATATGAAAGGCTTTTCCCACTGCCCTTCCAAGTTGTCCTTGGTGTTTTGGGGTTGAAAAGACTGGAAACCACCACAGCTACCAGTGGTTCAATCCTTGAAGGCCTACTCAAACTCTGACTGCTGGTACAGCTCTTGCAGGACTGCACTCTTCTCCCATCCTGGTGCAATAGACCATTCCTCTCCACCTTCCAGACTGTCTTGGGCTGGAAATCTGTTAAAACTCTCATTTTGTGGGTTCTTCTGCTCGGGAATTTATTTAGGATCATTTTTGCAGATACTTGGAAGAGTTAGGGGGAGAGCTTAAGCAAGTCCCTCTTTTTATTTTGCCATCTTGGCTCCATCCCCTGAACACAATTCTACAGTCATATTCTGATCTGGGAAAAATCTAATTGTATTTTTATGTCCCTCATTTTTGACATTAAGATGCTGTGAGTATAATCTAAGACTGTATTTGAAATTTCAAAGGGGAAACATTACAAAGCATAGGAACAGACACATCACAGAACTCACTACTACCTTTTCTCTTCAGTATCACAAACTATCAAATAAGAACATCATTAATCCAAACCTCTAATTTTACAGATTAGGAAACAGGCCGGAAAGGAAGAGGCAACAGTGATTGAAGGCGGGCTTTTCAAATTCAGATCATTTTTTTTTTTTTACCAATTTCAGTATTTCTTTTTTACATTATACCATCTCTCCCTCCATAGCTCTTAAAAAACCACAATCATCTTTTCTTAGTAACAATATTATCCATGATATTTTCCATGTTTTAGAAATTTTAATGGGAGTACATGAATTCAGAGCTTTTTTGAGAAAATATGAGGTGAGGAATAGGCAGGTTTTTGAACACAATTTTCTACAAAAAGTCAGATGTTCACAAACTCAGAACTGACCAAAAGATTTAGAGGATACAGTCCAAGGGTGGGGAACCTGCAGTCTCAAAGCCGCATATGGTGTTCGAGGTCCTTGGGTATGACCTTTTGACTGAGTTTACATTTATAGAATAAAGCCTTTTATTAAGGATTGAAGGATATAAAAAAACGAGAACAAGAGTTGTGCCAGTAATGTTGGAAGAGTAAAAGATAACTGATGGCAAGTTTAAGCATTGTACTGGAATCTACAGAATCAAAAATGATAATATTATCAATAATAAAGAAAGCCCTCCAAAATGGATTTATAGAATATAGATTATAAATCTATAGGATTAGAAGGCATGGATAAATTACAATCAGCATTACTGTGGGTAGGATACATATGTGAAGTCATGTATCTATTGAAGAATTAAAGTAAGACCACATAAGTTTTGCTTGCTTGTTCGGTGTATGTGTATGTATGTGTGTATGCATGTGTGTGCAATGTCACACTGGCATTGGACTTGCAGTCTACTGAATTCCATACAGGTGTTTCACACGAAATATTGTCTAGCCCCATCTTAGCAATCAATAGATATAAAGAATATATATGTGTGCGTGTATATGTATATACACATATATACATATATGCACATATATAATTAATATATTATATATACTTATATATTACATATATATATATATGAAATGTAGAAGATTTTAAATTTATCAAATGTCATTAGTTTCAGTGATTTTTTTTTTTCCAGGAATTAGACCGGCTTTATTTATTTTTTTAGTTAAATTTATTTATTTAAGGTTTTATATTCATTTTCACAAAATTTTGGGTTCCAAATTTTCTTCCCATTTGTCCCCTCCCCCCATCCCAATACACCAAGCATTCTAATTTCCCTTATCACTAATCTGCCCTTTCTTCTATCATCCCTCCTTTCCCTTATCCCCATCTTCTCTTTTGTCCTGGAGGGCCAGATAACTTTCTATTTTCCATTACCTGTATTTCTTATTTCGTAGTAGCAAGAACAATACTCGATAGTTGTTGCTAAAACTTTTAGTTCCCACTCCTCCCCATCCCTCCCACCCCACCCATTCCCTTTGGGAAGGCAGGCAATTCAATATAGGCCATATCTGTGTAGTTTTGCAAATGAC